>CM027867.1:43353228-43918974 GCA_016097605.1 Eucalyptus guilfoylei
GGCGAGGCCCGCCCGGCCACCGACGAGGCTTGCCCACTCCCCTCTGAGTCCTCGCACGGACCGGTTGCCGGTGATCGATGGATGGTGAGTGGCGTAATAAATGGACAAAGAACCGCCATGGTGGCAAGAGATGAAGAAGAAAAGAGAAAAAAAGAACAAGAAAAAAGAAAATAAAAAGAGAAATTGATTCTACAACTGTTTTTTTTTTGTGAAAGAAATTGATTCTAGAATTGTTCCCAAAAACAAGAATCAATTTTTTTTTTTTTTTAATTCTTGATTCCTCCGTTCAAACCTACTTAACAAAAAATAGAAAATTGTTATCGTGAACAAAAATTTTACTAAACACAATTCTATTCCAAAACTACTCCCTAACAAAATAATACGAACTTTTACTATTTGGCCGATACCAAACATGACCTAAGCAAGCACATAAGGTCATGGGTCTGGGCAACTGGTTCCTAAGTCCAACCACAAGGTTCTATGTTTGGTAGCCAAAGTCTCATCTCTTCGTGGGTTCAACGGTTTGAGTTTTGAGTTGAGATGTTGAGGGTTTGGTCCAACCCTAGGTGCCAGGGACGGCGCCCGTTGTTCCCAAGTTAATGACATGGGATGCGTGTTTTTAAATATTATGATTTTTATTTATTCTCTTGTCTTTCTTTATTTTAGAAATTATTTTAGAATACTGGATGATTTTGTTTCAATAGTTATCATTTACATATTTAAGATATCGTGGGATATAATTTATTAGTTTACATATTTCCTATTATAAAATTAGAATTTCCTAAGTGTTTTAGATATATATATATGCATTATGTTTTCTTGTAATTTAGCTTATTTATTGATGAATTAAGGGAAAATTTCAATGAGTGACATATACGCTTCTCATTTTCTCAAATAAGAACTCGGTTAGGATGTTATTTTTAATATAAAAAACATGAATTGACCAAATTCTCTCAAATAAGACTTTTGGCCAAAATGGGCCGATTATTCTGCCATTGAGAAAGGGATATTTTAGTAAAAAAATCCTACGCATATATTTTTCATTTTTCTCCTATCCTTCTTGCCATGCCTCATGAGGGTTGCCTTTGTCATGGCTGTATGAGAGTGAAAGTTGCCCTTGCTAGCCCAAGTGAGGCGACCCTTTGCCCAATGCCGGAGGAGGAGCCATTGCCTGAGTCAAGCAACTTGATGGAAAAGGGGGAAAAAAAGAAAAAGAAAAGAACAAAAAAAAAGGATAAAGGGAATTTTTTCAAAGACGAAAATGCCTTTCGATTAGCAAGGTGAGCCTCCTTCTTTGAGACTGATATGGCTACTTTAAGTATTTATATGAAACAATTCTACTTCAAAAATTTTTTATTTGAGAAAATTATAAAGCACTTCAAGCCCTTAATTAAAATAAAGTCTACTTTAGGCCATTATATGAGAAAAAAAGAGCACTTTAAGCCCTTATTTGGAAATTTGGAATTTTCCCATGAATTAATGAAAAAATAGTGAGGTTTTCTTCGTAGCATTTCGTGCATGTGCATCGAAATGCAATCACGAGTGTTTAAGGATTACCCATATAATGCTATCACTCATTTAGGTTACGTTGGGCTATTGTAGGTGTTGTCTAGGCATCACTTGTCTAGCAGTAGTGCTTGTTCAACACTTGTTGCTCCATAGCCTGCATATATACTAATTCGATTTGGATCATCATTGGGTTTTTTATTTCTTAAACATACCAATTTGCTTCTTAAATTCACCACCTTTATCAAAGGTCAAAAAAAAACTCCATGCCTAATAATTAGGAAAATAAAGTTTAATATCATCTCTGGTAGAGCTGGATTTGTAGTGCCACTAGTGAGCAATTTTACCAAAAGAACATGTTTAATTGAGAAACCTTGAACCGACACAAACAAGTGAAAGGATTACCCACAAAGGGCAAGACAGAAAAGGTGAAATATAGACTCCACCTTTAAAAAAAACCCAATTATAGATTCCACCATCATAGCATCCAGCCAAAAGATGGAAAAGGAAGGAACTCCATCGATTGCGACAACCACTATCGGAAAATGGATAAGCTGTCACAACTTGTGCACTCCACAATATGATTGCGCCCATCAAGTTACGGAGTGCCCCAAAGTCAACATCTTTAGGGCCAGAACGGCTTAAATGATGAGAAATCATCTTGATTATCATCAAGACAACGTTAACCCAAGAAATCGAGTCTTGATTGGGTTTTGGAAAAAAAGGATATATTCGCGTCGATAATGACATTTTACGCGCGCGAGTAACATTTTCAATGGTGGGATTGGTGTAAGTCTGCGCATCCAGAAATGATTACCACGATGAGTCTTTATCTTGATGTTGATTAAGTTTAACGCGTTTTTATAAAGAGTCAAATAATTTTTGTTTTTTCAAAAGCTACAAGGATTAATCATTATTTGATGCCTAGGGGGCCAGGCCAAACACAGAAATGAGGAGACATCGCCATAGACAAAGTTGGTACCTTGATTTGACGGATTTTTTCATACTACACACATACTAAAGGCGGGGCCTCTCATGCTCCGAGTCATGAAATACCCACAAGAATTTATTTGTTTTGTCACTATATTATTTATCACCTATGTATGTATTTATGCATCAACTTAGGTGAAAATCATCATATATAAACCAAATCACTATGACTCAAATCATTCCATACATACATATATGTATATATGTAAAGTATGTTCGTTTCGGATTTTTGTTCTATTAAATCGCTGTAACATGCACAAAAGGCAATTGTCTGACGAAGTTCGTCGCCTCAAGGATCTTCATGTTAAGCTCGAGATTTTACAAAACACAAGCTAAATTGTTCTGTCTAGTCAATTTCAAAAGAGTTGGAATATTGCAAACTCAACGAATTTTTTTTCTTTCGAAAAACAGAACACCATTTGTCCGCACAACAAGAGGAGACATTACCAAATTTTGTGGACATGCTTTGTCCGAGACCCGGCCCATATCCAGCAGCCCAGATTGTGATGGCTCCAGCCTGGACAGGCCCATGGGGTGGCTGATGGGCCTTGTCAAACACTATTCAGTTGCTCTCCTAAGCTACATCAATGATCAACGATAAAATTCAATGTCACAAGACAATTTTCTGTCCGGCAAGATGCAAATAACGAGGTCTGAGAATTATATAATTACTTTTAAGATGCGAGGTTCTCATTTATCTAAATCAATCATAGCATGGCAAGTGTTACAAACTTCCTTTATCTTCTTTCATTGTATTTTTCTACTTAATAATTCATTTGGATGGATTGAAACGTCATATTTTGAGAGCACATAAAAATTTCTTAATAGATCGATATTTCATTCATTCTCCTGTTTGCATTCTAATATAAAAATACGAATGCCGCTACCCAATATGCTTTCTAGCTAATGATTGAAGCGTTGATCTTGTTGTAAATACTAAATCATCAACTAGGTCGTCTTAATAAAGATAAAGATCGGTCTAAGTTTGCTATACTTAAGCTCTTTGTGAGGTGCCCAAAACGAGCTCCAAATTGCATAAAGACCTTCGACACGAGCCTGTAATGTGAAGAGACCGCTGACGTGATGTCGAGTTTTGTATATTTGTAATCTTAATGCATTTTTGTGGACCTACTTGGTCCAATCCCCAAGCCATGTTTATCGTTCAAGTTTGTCACAACTATCGACCTGGACTAGCTAAGTGCGCATCGGTTCACCTCAATCCGTCGTAAATGGAAATGCCCTCCCTGTTCATATTTAAAAAAAAAAATTCACGTGACAAGCTCGAGCACTGCAAAATCTGATCTTTTGGAAATGGTCTGTCTTGTTTTCGCGTCTTGCTCATTGCAAGTTTCGATCTTGGGAAACGGTCTCTGGACTTTGCAGATGACTTGCTGGGCTCTATCAAATGGACACTCTCGACAAATTGATTGGTGGATTGAGATAAGGCGGTCTTCACTCTTCACGGAAGAAAATCTTTGGAGAATACCACCAAAACCTTTAGTCAAAGCCGCCACTGTCTTTAGAATACACTGTCCGAGTTAGTGACGCAAGCGATGAGGCCGCCAACGTCCCATATTTTCCTGCAGAACTTTGATCTTTTTCCAACGTTCCCTTCATAAATCGTCTCATTCTTTCACTCATTCCTCGCTCTTGGTGCGTCCAGCGTTCGGCAGATTTTTTGGTGAAAGAACAGGAAAATGTTGAGCTCTCAGTGCTTTGAGAACCCACCGAACCTGAGCTCGACTTGTGGAGCAGGGCGTGTTGAAGAGCTCGCAGGCCTCAAGACTTACGTCACCGGCCCTTCTGATTCCAAGCGTGCTCTTCTTTTCATCCCTGATGCTTTTGGTAATGGCCTATTTCTTTGATTCTGATTTTCTGTGTTGTTTCTCTGATGGGTCTTTCTTTTTTGGTTGATTGTGTTACTTCTTCTTGGTTCTTGGTCGTTCTTGTGCTTTTCGATTGATCCATGAAATTGCCGCTTGATGGATCCTTTGCTCATCTGTTTGTGCAGGGTATGAGGCTCCTAAGCTGAGGTATGGCGTGATTACTTGCATAGGATCTTTCTTATAGTGCCATTTTTTAAAGTTTGCAAGTGAATGACTCTGTATTCTCCCTGTATCTGAAAGCTCTGCCTATCCGATCACCTTTCCCCTGTGATGCTGAAGAGCATTAGATAGCACATGAGGGTGAGGCCAATTCATTTTGGATGAGGGTGTTTGGTGTTTTTCTTTTCCGAGTTTACACATCATCTGTTGAAATGCATATACGCTTGATTTTGCGGCATAGTTCAACTGACATTTGATGCACATTGCGTAACTCAACATAAATGACAGTTTTGTTTGTTCCAATAAATTCTGCTTCTTATATGGCTCAGCTGTTTATGTGATGTGGTTTCATCTTGAGATAAAGATAACCTGAGTTTCAACTCCGACATCGCATAAGCTGGGATCGCCCTGTTAACGGTCATCGCATTCTTATGCGTTCACAAGATTGAAAATGATAGAGTTACCTTTTCAAATTGTCATACTTATTTGCGGACTGCTTTTGTTGTAAAGGAAACTTGCAGATAAGGTTGCATCAGCTGGATTCTTCGTGATAGTACCTGATTTCTATTACGGAGATCCCGTTATTGATGTCAATGATCCTAATTTTAGTGCAGAAGCTTGGCTAAAAAATCATAGCCCGGTGAGTTTTCCACTCCTTCAGGTCGTGAAAGTATTATAGCACATTTAGAAGTTTAGAGGAAACAAGGGATCTCCAAATTGCAAACTTGACTTCTACACTCATATCACATGCAGTAAGTTGCATAAATAGCTAGATCTGGTTGGAGAGCGCTGGTCATTTCAAATATTTTCGACACCCATCTAGGTCTGTATTTTACCAAATTCCAGACGTGAAACATGATGCGGTATCAGTAGAATGAGAGCACCATGAATTTTCATGTCACCAGTTTTTTAGTTGTCTTTTCGTAAACTTTCATCTCATTTACTTCTTTAGGATAAAGGGTATGAAGATGCCAAGCCAGTGATTGCCGCTCTTAAAAGTAAAGGTGTGTCTGCCATTGGGGTTGCAGGATTTTGTTGGGGAGGTAAAATTTTCTAAATTCATGTTCACAGTTCTGAGGAGGTTATTGGGTTAAATAGGGAAAATTTGTTCTCCAAAACATCATAGAAAAATTAGTTCTGTTCACTTACGGAAAAGTTCTTTCAAAGTTTGTTAAAAAGAGCTTGCCTATCCTTTTCAGGAATGGTGCTAGTGAAATTAGCAGGCACCGAAGACATTCAAGCAGCAGTTATTCTGCACCCTGGTCGTATCACGGAAGATGAAATCAGAGGTAAAGCTATTCCAGCGAACATGGAATTTCTTCTTATTTTCATTTAAACCATAGCAACATAATTTCTTCATGAGGGTATTAGGCTGGGTACTTGGCACGGGAGGCTTTGTGGACTAATATGATGCGCTTATGTATAAGTTTATGAATTCTGAAAAGAGTCTGCAGATGCAGCCAAGAGTGGTGAAGAAACCTGCCATGCGTCTGGTCAATTACAAGAAAATCGATCGCACAACATTTGTCTGTTTGAGAAGAGTTCCTTAAACTGGAAGCCGCAAAAAATCTTATTTTTGTCTATTCTTTGTTCAGCCGTCAAGATTCCAACTGCTATATTGGGAGCCGAGAATGACCACATTTTCCCTGCAGACGAACTGAAAAAGTTAGGGAGATCATGTCGGCTAAAACTGAAGTAAGCGACTTAGGATATTTTGTGCATTTGTTGCAAGAAAAAATGTTGGACAATCCTACTGTTTTCCCACATTCCCGTCACTGAGCTCGCAAAGCACTTCTTCTTTCTGGTTATTTCTATGCATCACCAATTCAAAGATCCTGGTTTTGCAGTTTGAGAGTTATGTCAAAATATTCCCTGGTGTTAGACATGGATGGAGTGTGAGGTATAATGATGATGACGAGTCCGCCGTCAAGAGTGCCAAAGAGGCCCAAGAGGACATGTTGAATTGGTTCTTGAAGCATGTCAAGTGAAAAGTAAGGCATTAAAGCAGAATATAGTGAGGAAGCAGCAGATGACTGCTTTTTGAGTTATGAACAATTTCAGGACTAGTCATCTGTTTTGGACTAGTCATCTATAATGTTCTGTTGCGACTTTAATGAATAAGACAATGGTTTCGTAGATCGAACTTTGCAGATTGAGAGTGAAGTATGTCATGTAGAGTTGTATCGTGCCATCTGGGTTGAATTCTCTGTTCAAATTGTTTTTTTTTTCTTTTTTGTCGGTCCTACTTTAATCCTACTTTAACACACACTCTCAGATTTTTGCCTGTTTCCGCCTGCTCGGGCGTGGGAGTCGAAAACCCACTTCGAAATGAAATCGTCCCCATCCTAATCCTCCCCGTGGAATGCGATTTGAACCTCCCACCTCTCCCTTCCAAGTTGGAATGGGTCACTGCGGCGAACTGGTTTATTCAAATTGATTGGATGTGTTCTCTATCATCTAGATGGGGACCTCAAGGGGAATATCAAATAGTGTATTCGTTTATTCAAAGGAAAGTATTTTTGCGCAGGAGAAAAGGTTCAATTTTCTAAATCCAAAAATGGAGTCCATGGGCTTTCTTTTTCCCCTGCTTGGTTTTGATAAATTTGTTTATGTGGAATGATTCGGTCGATTCGATCGATAGAATCATGTTGAAATATCTGATAACAAATAATCCTAATGCTCAAAACTACATCAAACATTGAATTCAACATCACAAGACAATTTTATGCCTCATGTAATGTAATGCAGATAACTAGTTTGGAAAATCTCATGGTTACCATTGAGACATGATGTACTTATATATCCAAATCAATCATAGGGTGGCAAGTCTAATGAACATTTTTTACTTTCTTTATTCGCGGTAAATGATAGTGCTTTTCTCTGGGCAATTGATTTAAGTGGACCAAAATTGTTAGGATATAATACGTGGAAATGACAAAATCTTACAATTTACATTAATGTGAAATCCCCAGAAAAATAAACGAAAAAAATAAGCACACTAGAGATTTACGTGATTCGAGCCGTAGATAAGATCACGCCCACGAAAGAACAAATAATCCACTATAATCGGAAAATTAAAGTTTACAATCGCTCAATCGCTCAAATATTTCCCACACCTAGATTCAACCCCAAACTCAAAATGTTTAGAAATAAACAACTCACTTAGGTATAAACTCATGGTATAAAATTACCATGCGATAAAACTCTACGTACAGCGAGGCTTCAACATCTTGCAGCTCTTCTCAAGCGGCGTGGACGTGCGATGGCTTCTCGGACGTGCGGCTTCTCTTTTTACGTAGGTCGTCGGCCGCTCCACACACACCATCAACGAAGGAAATATATTCGTTTTATATGTGTGCCCAGGTCAAAGTTTGACCTGGGCCCACCACCACCACGTTTGGATTTCTTTGTTTTGTTTACGTGGCCGAGCAAAGAGAATCCGCGTGAAGAATTGCGTGTGTGCCCATTTGGGCCCCACCTGCTTCCTTTTATTTTTTCACGCGTGCAGAGGAAAACCCACGAATTGATTTCCTTCAATTCGAATCCTCAAGCTTCGCAGCAAAGAACTTTCCTCCTTTATTTTATTTTTATATTTCCTCTTTTGGTCCAGCAAATTGCGTTTTGCAAACGCTTAAACTCGAGTAATAAATTTAACAATTCTCTATCTTAGCCGATATTTGAAACTAACTTATAATCTCATCATCTACGACATGATGTTCTCAACGCCCGACGGGACGCTCACTTTCCATTGACGCTAATAGAGTTTAAGCGAGCTTGAGTTTCGCTAAAGGAATATACTTAGTTATCATGTCTACCGGGTTATATGTTGTAGCAATATTTTTAACAGTAACAATATATCCCTAGCTAAGACATCTTGGATAAAGTAGTACTGCGATGTTGATATATTTCGTTCTTGATAAAAACTGATTATACGCCAAATATATCGCATTGATTATCACAAAGTGTATATCCATACTTTTCTGTTCTAACCCAAAGTTCGAGAGCAAATTTTGTAACCATATCGCCTTCTTCGCTACAAATGTTAGTGCCATGTACTTTGCCTCAGTCGAAGACAAGGCAATGTGATCCTGTAAGGATGCTTTCCAACTAACTGCACCACCCTCTAGCGTAAACACATACCCTGCTAAAGACCCGCAATCATCCAAGTCACCGCGTGATCCGAATCCACAAAACCAAGGTCTCACCGCTATTATTCGTTCCTCCGGTATACTATACCCACGTCTGTTGTCCCCTTCAAATATCTAAGGATTCACTTCACAGTTTTCCAATGAGCTTTACCATGACGTTTCATATAGTGACTAACTACGCTCACAGCTTATGAAATATCAGGTTTAGTGCACACCATAGCATACATAATACTACCCACGGCATTAGAATAAGGAACACGGGACATATGCTCCTCCTCTTCCTCGCCTCGCGGTGATAACTTATCCGAAAGTGTACTTACAGATTTTGCCGATCGCATATTAAAACATGCAACGATCTTCTCAATGTATTTCTTTTGAGATAGACGTAAAACTCCCCGCAGTCCCGTCGCAAAATTTTCATACCCAATATTTTCTTTGTAGCACCAAATCTTTCATCTCAAATTCAGCATTTAACCGCATCTTCAGCACATCAATATGAGACATATTCTTAGTGTTATCGCATATCATCAACATATAAGAGTAGATAAATCAAAGAACCATTCTTCAATCTCCTATAGTAAACACAGCTATTCATCTGACTTTTTGAATAGTCTTAACTAGTCATGAAAGTATCAAAATATTTATACCATTGTCTAGGAGACTGTTTCAGCCCATACAAAGATTTCTTTAATAAGCAAACATGATCTTCCTTACCCGGAATAGCAAATCCCTTTGGTTGCCTTATGTAAATCTGCTCCTCCAACTCACCGTGAAAAAACGCAATTTTCACATCTAGTTGTTCTAAGTCGAGATCCTGCGAAGCAACTAAGGCAAGTAAAACACAAATAGAAGTATGTCTTACCACAGGAGAGAACACCTCATTGTAGTCAATGCCCTCACGCTGTGTATATCCTTTCGCCACAAGTCTTGCCTTATACCTTGCTGCCTCAACACTAGGAATGCCCTCTTTCCGTTTAAAGACCCATTTACTTTCGACAATGTTTTGGCTTTTGGGTACTTTGACCAGCTCCCATGTCTAATTTCGATGGGGTGATTCCATCTCTTCACTCATAGCCCCTAGCCACTGCGATGACTCCAAACTAGCCATTGCCTCAGAGTAAGACGAATGCTCATCTGTCTCCACCTCATCACCTACAGTCAATGCATAAGCAATATCTCGTATAACCATAACGTACCGGTTATTTAATTTGCCTTCTCTCGTCTATATGCGGCTATAGTCTGCTGCGGCTTTGCTGGTTGTTCACTATCACCGACTTCGTGAAACCGCGGCTTCATCTACGATCTCTACTTCGTTACCTTCGAGGTCTCCGAGTCTCCACCGAAGCTCCACCTTACTTATGACACCATGATCTCGTCTTCTCGCTAGTTGTGTCTCAGAACTCCTCTATTGAAGCATTGCAGTCTCATCGAAGATCACATCTCTACTGATTAGAAAACCGGGTGATCTGGGATTGGTGCACCACAACCGGTAGCCTTTCACCCCATGTGCATAACCTAGAAATATGCACTTCTTCGCCCTCAGCTCAAGCTTACCATCACTCGCATGAGCATACACAAGACATCCGAATATACGTAATCTGGAATAATCAACAGGTTTCCTCGACCATACTTCCTCAGGAGTCTTCCACTCGATAGCAGATGATGGAGATCGATTAACCAAGTAACATGCCATGTTCACTGCTTCGGCCCAAAATTCCTTGCCAAGTCCTGCATGTGAAAGCATGCATCGAGCTTGCTTAAGTAAAATTCTGTTCTTCCATTCTGCCACGCCATTTTGCTGTGGTGTCCCAGGTACTGTGTGGTGTCTCACAATACCTTCTTTCTCGCAGAACTCGGTAAAATATTTACCATAGAACTCCATGCCATTATCGGTTCTCAGGCACTTGATTTGTTTATCTGACTGCTTCTCAATCAAAACCTTAAATTTCTTGAAATGATCGAACACATCATATTTGTGCTTCGAAAGTAAACCCATACCTTTCTCGAATAATCGTCGATAAATGTCGGATATATCGGGCGCCTCCTTTCGAAGGAACAGAGGACGGGCCCCCGAGACGTCCGAATGAATATATTCAACTGGTCGTTTGGTCAAATGAATAGTCAGTAGTAAACTTAACTCGGTGCTGCTTCCCATAAATGCAGTGCTCACATAAGTCCAGCTTCCCTGTTTTCTGACCCTTCAATAACCCCATTTCACTCAGCATCATCATACCTACCTCACTCATGTGCCCCAAACGTATATGCCATAATTAAGTCAAGTTAGAGTCTGACTCACTTGATGAAACTGCAGCGGTTCCGGTCACGATCTCTCCTAGTAGATGATAGAGAGTATTCACTTTCTTTCCCTTCATCACTGTCATGGCACCTCGAGAGATCTTCAGTACTCCACCTTCAGCGGTGTACCTACACCCGATGTCATCGAGTGTCTCCCGAGAGAATAAGGTTCTTCTTGAGCTCCGGTACATGCCTCACATTTGTCAATGTGCGCACCACCCCATCGTGCATCCGAGTCCGAATTGTCCCTATCCCCACAAACCCTACAGCATCGCATTATTCCCAAAAGAACCCTACCACCATTTGCAGCTTGGTAAGTAGTAAACCAGTTTTTATTATGCGTCATATGATAAGAACACCTGAATCCAAAGACCCATTCGTCTCCTGACGAAGTAGCAGTCACACATAAGACAGCTTCTGCATCACTAGTGCTTCTCTCAGCAACGTTTGCCACACTACTTGTGGCATTCTGCTTATCAACTTTATTCATCCGCTTTGGACAATCTCTCATGATGTGCCCCTCCTCATGACACTCAAAGCACTTCACGCATCCCTTGGACTTTCTATGGCGTGATTTCGATATGCTTTTACCCCTGCTGCTACTAAGCTCTCGATGTTGTTCTCTACCCCGAATCGTTAGTGCTTGCGCTGCTCCTTTCGCCAGACCGTCATCTCATAACTTTCTCTGCCACTCCTTAGAGAATAAGGCGGACTTTACCTCTTATGAGGTAATAGTAGTACGCCTCTACAATAGCGAATCAGTAAAGTACTCCCATGACTCTGGTAAAGAGGCTAACAACATCATGCTCCGTTCTTCATCATCAAGTATCTTACTGACGTTCTTCAGATCTAACATGAGTTTATTAAATTCATCCAAGTGGGTTCTGATAGACGTACCTTCAGTATATTTAAATTGAAACATCTTCTTCAACATGTACAGGCGATTGTTCAAACCTTTTTTCACATAAAGTGCTTGAAGTTTTGCCCATAATGTTGCAGCATCCTTCTCCTCAGTAACCTCTATTACGACCTCATCCGTCAAATTTAACAGGATTATGCTCTATACTTTTTCCATTAGCTTTACCCTTTTAGAGGCTTTCATTATAATCGGCAACTCATCTTCACCATCTAGTGCTTTGTGTTGTCAATAATGCTCGCATCTTGATGTCCATAACACAAAGTTGTTTCTCCCGTTAAATTTCTCAATTTCAGATTTTCTCTCAGACATAATTGCAATAACAGAATTTCCAGATAATAATCAGACAAGCAAAAGCTCCAAATCACAATCAAGAAATCCAACTCCAAGCTCTGAGACCAATTGTTGGGATATAATACGCGGAAACGACAGGATCTTACAATTTATGTCAACGTGAAATCCCCAGAAAAATAAATGAGAAAAATAAGGACACCAGAGATTTACGTGGTTTGGTCCGAGTATCGGTACCTACGTCCACGGGAGAGCCGGAGCAAATAATCCACTATAATCGGAAAATCAAAGTTTACAATTGCTCAATCGCTCAAATGTTTCCCACACCTAGATTTAACCCCAAACTCAAAATGTTTAAAAATAAACAACTCACTTGGGTATAAACTCACGGCACAAAACTACCGCATGACAAAACTCTACATACGGCGAGGCTTCAAGATCTTGCAGCTCTTCTCAAACGTAAAATGGGGGTAATGATAAACCGCGGGGGCATTGTAACCAATTGGAGATAGCCCCCGGCCGGATCCCTGCCATGAGGGGAAGGCATCGCGGGAATCAAGCCCGGGGGACTTTCCCTTGAGGGGGTTACGTGCGTCCCAGCGGTTGGGATTATATATTTTCCCCCTAATCCCAGGGGGAAGCTGTCTTTCCAGCGTCAAAGCCTTTTAAAGTCTTGCTTAGGACCGACCAGCTGCCTTCATTTCCCTGTAAGGCGTCTAGGTCTTGCCCGGCAACCTCATCGCGGGGATTCGGCCGGAGGCTATCTTCAATGGTTACAATGCTCCCGCGATTTATCATTACCCCATTTTATATTTGGGATTGACTAGATAAACGGAGCGGTTTAAGGGCCTTCTCAGTCCACACGGCTTCTCTTTTTATGGAGGTCGTCGGCCGCTCCACACACACCATCAACGAAGGAAATATATTCGTTTTATATGTGTGCCCAGGTCAAGTTTGACCTGGGCCCACCACCACCACGTTTGGATTTCTTTGTTTTGTTTACGTGGCCGAGCAAAGAGAATCCGCGTGAAGAATTGCGTGTGTGCCCATTTGGGCCCCACCTGCTTCCTTTTATTTTCTCACGCGTGCAGACGACTCCTTCATGCCAAAACCCACGAATTGATTTCCTTCAATTCGGAATCCTCAAGCTTCGCAGCAAAGAACTTTCCTCCTTTATTTTATTTTTATATTTCTTCTTTTAGTCAGCGAATCGCGTTCGTAAACGCTCAAACTCGAGTCATAAATTTAACAAAACGTACGCTTGAGAAAGACCTAAAACTTTCTCCATGGACTGAGATTTCATTTTGTTTTTAAATCACGCCTATCTTTAAAACATGAATCCCACGACCTAACACGCTTTCGAGCCAATGGTTGGGGTGTTTATCTTGTTTTGGGTGTCGATAATGATCACCATCGACCATGTCATTTTAATAACGAGACATCTAGTTTTGCTATACTCGAACACTTTGTGGGGTGCCTCAAACGAACTCGAAATCATGCAAACACCTTTGTTATAAGCCTATAATGCGGAGAGACCGTCCACACGATTCCAAATTTCAGATTTTTGTTATCTTACTACATGTATTTTGTGGACCTACTTGGTCTCATCCCATATGCACACATCAATTCGCTTCAGTCGGTTGTGAGTAAATTATGAGCTGGGATAAATGCAAGTAAATCTCAAGTGATGCACTGGAGAAAATATTTGGAAATGCCATCGAACCTCACCTTTTGTCACTTCTCAGTAGTAATTGAGTGATCGGGAACGCCTTCCCACCGAGTCAGGTCAATGTCGCCCCTACCATTTCTACGTCTC
Source organism: Eucalyptus guilfoylei (assembly GCA_016097605.1). NCBI lineage: Eukaryota > Viridiplantae > Streptophyta > Magnoliopsida > Myrtales > Myrtaceae > Eucalyptus > Eucalyptus guilfoylei. The sequence continues at coordinate 43,367,236 of CM027867.1, forward strand.
GACGTGAGGAAGTTATTATTGCCCGAATGACGCATGTAATGACGCCTTGAGTCCCTCCATCTTTTCCTTATAAAATACTCGTTCTTATCCCATGTTGCCTTTCACAACTTGTCCCGTTCTTGCACTGATTCCTCACTCCTAGTGCGTCCCAAGTTCACCAGATTTCTGAGGAAGAAAGGAAAATGTCGAGCTCTCAGTGTTTTGAGAACCCACCAAACCTGAGCTCCACTTGCGGAGCAGGACACGTTGAAGAGCTTGCAGGTCTCAAGACTTACGTCACCGGCCCTTCCGATTCCAAGCGTGCTGTTCTTCTCATCGCCGATGTTTTCGGTACTGGCCCATTTCTTTAATTTTGATTTTGTGGTGTTTCTCTCAGTTGGGTCTTTTCTTTTGGTCAATTATGTATATCTTCTTGGTTCTTTGTCGTTCTTGTGCTTTTCGATTGGTCCATGATATTGCTGCTTGATTGATGATCTTTGCTCATCTGTTTGTGCAGGGTATGAGGCTCCTAAGCTGAGGTATGGAATCTTTCTCAAGTTGTTCTGTAGTGCCATCTTTTGAAGTTTCATAGTGAATAAACTCTGTATTCTCCGGATAGCATACATTTGAAAGCTTTGCTTTTCCGTTCACCTTTCACCTGTGATGACGAAGAGCATTAGATGGCACTTGAGGGCGAAGCCAGTTCATTCTGGATGAGTGTGTTTGGCGTTCTTCTGTTCTAAGTTAAAACATCATTTGTTGAATTGTATATACACGCGGGACTTCATGGCATAGTTCAGCTGACATTTGATATATATCGCTTGATTCAATATGAATCACAGTTTTCTTTGTTCTAATGATTTCTGCTACTAATATGGCTCAGCTTGTTATGTAATTCGGTTTCATCTTGAGATAGAGTTATCCTTAGTTGCAACACCAAAATCACATAAGCTGGGGTTGCCTTCTTGACAGTCCCGGCATGATTCTATGTTTTAACAAGATTGAGAATGATAAGAGTTACTTTTTCAAATGGTCATACTTATTTGCGGAATGCTTTCGTTGTGTAGGAAACTCGCAGATAAAATTGCATCTGCGGGATTCTTGGTGGTTGTACCTGATTTCTTTTACGGAGATCCCATTATTGATATCACTAGTCCTAATTTCAATTTTGAAGCTTGGTTTAAGAATCACGGCACGGTGAGTTTTTCACTCCTTCAGGCTGTGAAAGTGTGACAGTACATTTAGAAGTTCAGAGGAAACAAGGGGCTTTCTACTGTGCAAACTTGATTTGTAGACTCGAATCACACGCAGTAAGTTGCATTGGTATTTAGACCTGGTTGGAGATTGCTGGTCATTTCAAAGATTTTCAACGCCCATCAAGATCTTTATTATACCAAATTCCAAATGCAAAACATGAAACGGCATAAGTAGAATAAAAGCCTCATGAATTTTGATGTTACCGACTTTTAGGCAGTCTTTTTATAAACGTTTACTTCATTTGCTTCTTTAGGATAAAGGGTATGAAGATGCCAAGCCAGTGATTGCTGCTATTAAGAGCAAAGGTGTGTCTGCCATTGGGGCTGCAGGATTTTGTTGGGGAGGTAAAATTTTCTGATTTCACTTTCCCAGTTCTGAGGGGGTTGTGGGGTTAAGAAATGGAATATTTGTTCTACATTCACCGTAGAGAAACTAGTTTTGTTGACTTTTCAAGTTGTTAAAAAGAGCTTGCCTATTCTTTTCAGGAACGGTGCTGGTGAAATTAGCAGGCACTGAAGACATTCAAGCAGCAGTTATTCTGCACCCCGGTCCTATGACCGAAGATGAAATCAAAGGTAAAGCTATGCCAGTAAACATGGACTTGCTATTTTCTTTTCAGCCGCAGTGATATAATTTCTTAATGAGGGTATTAGACTTGGTACTTGGCACGGGAGCCTTTATCGCCTATTATGAAATGCTCATGAACGATTAAATTTATGAATTCTGATGGGAGTCTGCAATGCAGCCGAGAGTGACAAAGAAACTCGCTATAACATGTCCGGGCAATTACAAGAAATCGATGGCACAACTTTTGTCTGCTTGAGAAGTGTTCCTTAAACTGGAAGCCTTAAAAGACCTTATTTTCTTCTGTTCTTTGTTCAGCTGTCAAGATTCCAACTGCTATATTGGGAGCTGAGATCGACCATTATTCCCCGCCGGAAAAACTGAAAAAGTTTGGGGAGATCATGTCGGCTAAAACTGAAGTAAGCTTCTTAGGATGCTTTGCGTTGGTTGCAAACCAATTGTCAGAAAATGCAATCGTTTTTCCACGTTCCCGTCATTTCGCTTGCAAAGCACTTTCCCTTCCTGGTTATTTATACACATCGCTAATTCAAAGACCCCGGTTTTGCAGTTTGAGAGCTATGTGAAGATATTTCCTGGTGTTAGTCATGGATGGAGTGTGAGGTATGACGACGACAATGAATTGGTGGTGAAGAGCGCTGAAGAGGCCCAAGAGGACACTTTGAATTGGTTCTTGAAGCATGTCAAGTGAAGAGAACAGAAGGCATTGAAGCAGAACATTCTGACGGAAGCAGTAGATGACTGTATTGTGTGAGACGAACAGTTTGAGGACTAGTCATCTATTGTAATATCTGGCGAGGGAACAATGTACTGTGCTGTTGATACTTAGAGAAATAAAGACATTGGTTTCATCGCTTAAACTTGGAAGATTGAAAACGAAATATTTGGATGCATTTTCTATTCGAATCGATCAGAGGTGTTCACTGTCCACTGGATGAGGACCACACAATGGAATATGAAACAGCATATTCGTTTCCCAATCCCATTTTTAAAGGATATGTTATTTGTATGGTTACCACCATGTCGTCAGCTAAAGTGGCTAATATCTATGGTAATCTCTGGATCACTTGATTTTGAATGCATCCATTATATTATAACTTGACAAGTATGCGAGCAATTAAGATTTTATTAAAAGATACACGACCTCAAAATCACATGTCCCAAGAATAAAAAAAAAGAGAGATGAAAGTAAGGATATGGAGAAGAATAGTATCCAAAATATATGAGAAACCAACTATTCGAATTTATGACAAAAGCGAAGCGTTTGTTATTGATCAAGTCTATATGATGGTAGCTCAAGATTTTTCGAAACTAAACCGGATAGACATTGCAAAATTCGTCCTTCATGCATTTGGTATATATTTCGCAATGTGCATTTGTATACTGACCAACTAATTTCAGATTTTGGCCAGATGGCATTTTTCTGTGAGAGGACGCATGTCTCTATCGTGCTAAATATATTATGATTTCGTCTTTGTTCGTTTCTCGTCTGTTTCTCACTGGCCCTCTTCCTTATTTGATGTCAGCAGTGACGTTAATACGAACCACGAGACCTTTTGATGAATAATCTGAACCATAAGATTACACATGAAAGGTGCCTGCAAGAAAGATTTTTTCAGACGCTGTGATATTATATCGCGGATAAGGGGAAAATTACCAAAAAAGTCCTAAACCTATTATAATTGTGCCAGTTCAATCATAAACTTATTTTTTAATCAATTGAGTCTTAAACTTTTTACAATTATTCCCGATTAGTCCATCCAACACTAACGTAGCAGTCAGCCGGAGCCGGCGGCCTTTTTATAATAATATTTTAATTTTTGAAATATTTTATTAATTTTTTTATCTTTTATTTTTCTTATCCCTCTCCCTCCTTCCTCCTTCCTCCTCCCTCCTTCTTCCTTTGGCTCTAGTGATCAGCCAGAGGGGAAGGCTGGCTGGTTGTCGGACTGAGGTGGCTTGGTTAGCTTGCCTTGCCGAGTCTGGCGGGGCGAGCCCCGCTAGATTTGGTGAGGGCTCGCCTCGTTAGTTGGCGAGCTTGCGCCCAGCGACGGCGGAGCGAAACCCGCTAGATCGAGTGAGGCGATCTGGCAGGCTCGCCTCGCTAGTCGGCGAGCTCACGCCTAGCGACGGCGGGGTGAGCCCTCGCCGGATTTGGTGAGGGCTCCCCTCGGTCACAAGGCGAGCCAAGCCAAGCCCTCGCCAGATCTGGTGAGGGGGGCTTGCCATCGTGTTTGGCAAGGCCCTCCTCGGCGGATCTAGTGAGGGCTTGCCTCGCCCAACGACCGCGAGGGGAGCCCTCACCCGATCTGGCGGGGGCTTACCTTGCCGTTGTTGGGCACAAGCTCGCCGGATCGCCATCCTGGTCGGTCACCGGAGCCAAAGGAAGGAGGAGGGAGGAAGAAGGAAGAGGGTGAAGGGGAAAAAAAAGATAAAAAATTAATAAAATATATATTTTTTTTTAAAAAAGTGATGCTTTCTCCCCTCATCAGGGTATGATATGCACATGTTAACATCATGACAGAGACAACTGCTTTGTCTCCAATCCGGCAACTTCCACATTGCGGAACTTGGACATGAATTTAATACCTGTACCACGATCGTCAAAATAACCTTATGAAAAAAAAACTAGATTGGTCCGAACTGATTTATTTGGCCTATCTAGGAACCGGCCTTTGAATGAAAGTCCATCAAACACAGGCATAAACATATTTGTTGATCCAAACTGAAATTGGATTAGTCCACTTATCAATTGCATTAGCACGTCAGGACTCAATTGCCGGCAATTATCTGGATTTTTAAGAAAGAGCCATGCATAGTATATGGTAACTGATTAGTAATGGCTAGACAAACTTCAAACAAAAGCAGAGCAGTTGATGGGCCATTTGTCACTTGGAAATTGGACGTTTTTGAAATTTTTTTTATCAAAGATCTGTCTATTGGAGCTTTCGAAGTTATCTATATCCACAAAAAATTGTTCAACTTTTACTAGTTCATATTTTCAAATGAAATTAAAAAAAAAATCATTTTGAGATGTTTGCTTTTTTTTTTTTTTTTGGGTCTAAAATAGGTAATTCATTCATTCATAAGCAAGGATTACAAGTAGACGATAGGTTGGATTCAGAACATAAAATACTAAAAAGAGGATAGGGAGGTGCATATAACCAATTTTTAGGAAGGGATTTGAGACGATGCGATTTCGCTACCCAATTGGCGGCTTGGTTGGCTTCTCTTGGGCAATAGGATAGCTTAACGAAAGGTAGATTTTGTAGCATAACTCTGCTTTCATTAACCAAACTGCTCACAGCCCATGGAACTTCAGCCCGGCCCAAAGTTGCTTCGACAAGTGCAATATTGTCGCTTTGTACTTCCCATCCGCTTCCCTTGTTCTGAATTGATCCCACGTGAGTCCCTGTTCGGAGGGTTAGAAAGTGTAGACCGTGTAAAAGTGCTAGGGCTTCAGTGCACAGAGTAGACTTGGCTTGGATCTTAGCAACGAAGCGGTCAATCAGCAGGCCTCTTGAGTCGCACGTGATCCCGGCGACGGAATTCTTCTCTTCCCCCTGCACCCAAGAACATTCAACGTTTAGTTTGAAGCCATTGCTGTCCGGCATTTTCCAGAACTCAAGCGAGACTCGTTTGCTGGTTCTCTTCTATTCTTTGCTTGGAATCCATCTGGAGAAGGCTCGGACTTGTGCTTGGGCGAGATCTGCTATGGAATCGACTTTGGGAGGTCGGGATCTGAAGATGTAGTCGTTTCGAAGCTTCTAGATTAGCCAAATCATGCTGGCCACCATTTCTGCTGAGGGTAAGTCAGTTTTTGCAGCAAAGAATTCTTCAAACCACTTGTCCACTCGAGTTACTGAAGTTGTTTTGTTGTAGAGGTTGAGGCGCGGATTAAGCCATATATGTCGAGTTCTTTTGTAGAGGAAGAAGAGATGTTCTGCTGTTTCAGGATGGCGAGAATAGAGGGGCCACAAAGGATAAGGTAATACTTGCCTCTTGTAAAGATTATCCTTTGTGGGTATTGCATTTTGACATATGCTCCATAGAAAAACTTTACTTTGGGAGGGACTGGAGTACTCCATAACCGAGTCCATAGAGATCTAGGCGGTTGGTAGGAAGTTGTTGCTCTGTTGGGGTCAGGATAATTAGTCAATGAACAAACCCTGATGTAGCCACTTTTGACTGTATAGGAGCCTGACTTGTTCCTCGTCCAGATCAGTCTATCTTTCTGTGGGATTGCAGAAATGGGAATTGAAAGAATTTCATTAACTACTTGGTCATAAAAAAGTTCGCAAAGTTTAGGCTCGTCCCATACTCTTCCTTCATTGCTCAATAATTCAACAACTTTCTCAGGATCATCTATGTTTGCTGGGCTTCCTATTACTCCCCTTGGAAGCCATTTGTCCTACCGGATGTGAATACTCTTCCCATCCCCCACAATCCACCTTACCTCTGGTTTGATAGTGTCTCAACCTATTAGGATGCTACGCCAGCACCAAGATGGTCGCTGTCCTAATTTTGCCCTCCATAAGTCCCCATTGGGATAGTAAACTCCTTTTAGAATCTCGCTCCATAGTGTTGAGGGTGATTGTGACAATCTCCAAGCTTGTTTGCTTAACATTGCCTTGTTGAATTAATTAGGTCTTTAAAGCCGAGACCCCCTTTGTCTTTTCAGGACTTCAAAACTTCCCATTTCTTCCAATACATACCTCTTTTAGAATCATTTTGTCTCCACCAGAAAGCTGCAATCCTTTGTTCAATGGCTTTACAAACTGATATTGAGATTTTGAAAATGGACATAGCATACTGAGGAAGAACCTGTACCACAGCTTTTATCAATATTTCTTTGCTGGCTTTAGACAATAATTTTTCTTTCCATCCTTCAAGCTTCATGTTCACTCTAGCAAGAATCCATGAAAACATCTCCTTTTTTGTTTGTCCCCAATTAGATGGAATTCCCAAGTATTTCCATGTTTTGTCGATAATAGGTACACGTAACTCATATGCCATATTCCTCTTCAAGCTCAAAGAGCAGCTCTTGCTGAAAAACACTCTTGATTTGTTTAGATTGATAGCTTGACCAGTAGCATGGCAATACTGGTTCAGAATATTTTCCAAATTTTGACATTCTCTGACTGTCCCATCCATAAAAATTATAGCGTTGTCAGCAAATAATAGATGAGACAATGTGGGACAATACCTGTTCAATTTTATTCCTTTGATGCTGCCATCTTCTATCGCTTTGTGCATCATCTAGGAAAAAACATTTGCCATTAATATGAAGAGGTATGGGGACAATGGATCTCCTTGTCGTAAACCCCGTGTGGGATTAAAATATCGTGTATGATCGCCATTGATTTTGACGCTAAAGGACACTGTGGAAACACAATATATCACAAGCTCAATCCATTTTTCACTAAACCCCATCTTCATCATACTCATTTTTAAGAAATCCCACTCAACCCTGTCATAAGCCTTTTGCATATCCAGTTTAAGGATTGCTTGCAATTTCTTTTTTCGTTCTCTAATCCTCAACTGATGCAACACCTCCTAAACAATAAATATGTTATCTTGTATTTGTCGTCCTTTAACAAAGGCGCTTTGTTTAGTAGCTATTATCCCAGCAAGCCATGGTTTCAGTCTATTTGATAGCACTATAGAGATAATTTTATAGCTTAAGTTACATAGACTGATTGGCCTAAACTGACAAATACTTTCTGGATTTTTCACTTTTGGAATGAGAGATATATGAGTCTTGTTTAGCATGGGGTCAAATTCACCCGATTCAAAGAAGTTTCTGACCAGATTTAGCATGTCCAGCTTGATCTTTTCCCAGTAATGCTGATAAAATTGTCCATTGAGACCATCCGGACCGGGGGCTTTTAGGGAGTCTAGCTGGAACACTGCTTCTTTAACCTCTTCCATTGAAATAGGGGCCAATAGGCTTTCGTTCATTTCCGTGGTGACTAGAGATGGGCATATGTCCAGAATAGGCTGAAAATCTCTTGGACCTGCTGATTCATATAGAGAACAATATAAATCCTCTATGTGTTGCTTCAATATTTTCTGATCCCTGCACCAAATATCTTCATTTAGTTTCAGCACAGTAATTCTATTTCGTTGTCTTCGTTGAACCGTTGTGGCGTGGAAATATTTTGAGTTCATGTCGCCCCATTGAAGCCAATTTACCCGAGACCTCATACCCCAGTACATCTCTTCCTGCCGCCAAAACCGTTCAATTTTCTCTTTGATTTCCTGACTTTCCTTTTTTCTGGACAATTGAGGATCCTGGTTCGTGATCTCAGTTAGTTTCTGTTCTTTTGGAAATGGTCTGTCTTGATTTCTCGTCTTGCTTATTGCGAGTTTCGATCTTGGGAAACGGTCTCTGTACTTTTGCAGATGACTTGATGGGCTCTATCAAATGGACACTCTCGACAAATTGATTGGTGGATTGAGATAAGGCGGTCTTCACTCTTCACGGGAGAAATATCTTTGGAGAATACCCATCAAAACCAGTAGTCAAAGCCGCCACTTTCCTTAGAATTCAGTGTCCGAGTTATTGACGCATACCATAAGGCCGCCAACTTCCATCTTTTCCTGCAGAACTTCGATCTTTTTCCAATGTTCCGTTCGTAAATTGTCTCTCTTTCACTCATTCCTCGCTCTTGGTGGGTCCAGCATTGAAAGAACAGGAAAATGTTGAGCTCTGAGTGGTTTGAGAATACCACCAAAACCTTTAGTCAAAGCCGCCACTTTCTTTAGAATACAGTGTCCGAGTTAGTGACGCATGCGGTGAGGCCGCCAACGTCCATCTTTTCCTGCAGAACTTCGATCTTTTTCCAACGTTCCCTTCATAAATTGTCTCATTCTTTCACTCATTCCTCGCTCTTGGTGCGTCCAGCATTCGGCAGATTTTTTGGTGAAAGAACAGGAAAATGTTGAGCTCTCAGTGCTTTGAGAACCCACCGAACCTGAGCTCGACTTGTGGAGCAGGGCGTGTTGAAGAGCTCGCAGGCCTCAAGACTTACGTCACCGGCCCTTCTGATTCCAAGCGTGCTCTCCTTTTCATCCCTGATGCTTTTGGTAATGGCCTATTTCTTTGATTCTGATTTTCTGTGTTGTTTCTCTGATGGGTCTTTCTTTTTTGGTTGATTGTGTTACTTCTTCTTGGTTCTTGGTCGTTCTTGTGCTTTTTCGATTGATCCATGAAATTGCCGCTTGATGGATCCTTTGCTCATCTGATTGTGCAGGGTATGAGGCTCCTAAGCTGAGTTATGGTGTGTTTACTCGCATAGAATCTTTCTTATAGTGCCATTTTTTAAAGTTTGCAAGTGAATGACTCTGTATTCTCCCCGTATCTGAAAGCTCTGCCTTTCCGATCACCTTTCCCCTGTGATGCTGAAGAGCGTTAGATAGCACATGAGGGTGAGGCCAATTCATTTTGGATGAGGGTGTTTGGTGTTTTTCTTTTCCGAGTTTACACATCATCTGTTGAAATGCATATACGCTTGATTTTGCGGCATAGTTCAACTGACATTTGGTGCACATTGCGTAACTCAACATAAATGACAGTTTTGTTTGTTCTAATAAATTCTGCTTCTTATATGGCTCAGCTGTTTATGTGATGTGGTTTCATCTTGAGATAAAGATAGCCTTAGTTTCAACTCCGACATCGCATAAGCTGGGATTGCCCTGTTAAGGGTCATGGCATTCTATGCGTTCACAAGATTGAAAATGGTAGAGTTACCTTTTCAAATTGTCATACTTATTTGCGGACTGCTTTTGTTGTAAAGGAAACTTGCAGATAAGGTTGCATCAGCGGGATTCTTCGTGATAGTACCTGATTTCTATTACGGAGATCCCATTATTGATGTCAATGATCCTAATTATAGTGCAGAAGCTTGGCTAAAAAATCATAGCCCGGTGAGTTTTCCACTCCTTCAGGTCGTGAAAGTATTATAGCACATTTAGAAGTTTAGAGGAAACAAGGGATCTCCAAATTGCAAACTTGACTTCTACACTCATATCACATGCAGTAAGTTGCATAAATAGCTAGATCTGGTTGGAGAGTGCTGGTCATTTCAAATATTTTCGACACCCATCTAGGTCTGTATTTTACCAAATTCCAGACGTGAAACATGATGCGGTATCAGTAGAATGAGAGCACCATGAATTTTCATGTCACCAGTTTTTTAGTTGTCTTTTCGTAAACTTTCACCTCATTTACTTCTTTAGGATAAAGGGTATGAAGATGCCAAGCCAGTGATTGCCGCTCTTAAAAGTAAAGGTGTGTCTGCCATTGGGGTTGCAGGATTTTGTTGGGGAGGTAAAATTTTCTGAATTCATGTTCACAGTTCTGAGGAGGTTATTGGGTTAAATAGGGAAATTAGTTCTGTTCACTTACGGAAAAGTTCTTTCAAAGTTTGTCAAAAAGAGCTCGCCTATCCTTTTCAGGAATGGTGCTAGTGAAATTAGCAGGCACCGAAGACATTCAAGCAGCAGTTATTCTGCACCCTGGTCGTATCACCGAAGATGAAACCAGATGTAAAGCTATGCCAGTGAACATGGAATTTTTTCTTATTTTCATTTAAACCATAGCAACATAATTTCTTCATGAGGGTATTAGGCTGGGTACTTGGCATGGGAGGCTTTGTGGACTAATATGATGCGCTTATGTATAAGTTTATGAATTCTGAAAAGAGTCTGCAAATGCAGCCAAGAGTGATGAAGAAACCTGCCATGCGTCTGGTCAATTACAAGAAAATCGATCGCACAACATTTGTCTGTTTGAGAAGAGTTCCTTAAACTGGAAGCCGTAAAAATCTTATTTTTGTCTATTCTTTGTTCAGCCGTCAAGATTCCAACTGCTATATTGGGAGCCGAGAATGACCACATTTTCCCTGCAGACGAACTGAAAAAGTTAGGGGAGATCATGTCGGCTAAAACTGAAGTAAGCGACTTAGGATATTTTGTGCATTTGTTGCAAGAAAAAATGTTGGACAATCCTACTGTTTTCCCACATTCCCGTCACTGAGCTCGCAAAGCACTTCTTCTTTCTGGTTATTTCTATGCATCAGCAATTCAAAGATCCTGGTTTTGCAGTTTGAGAGTTATGTCAAAATATTCCCTGGTGTTAGACATGGATGGAGTGTGAGGTATAATGATGATGACGAGTCCGCTGTCAAGAGTGCCAAAGAGGCCCAAGAGGACATGTTGAATTGGTTCTTGAAGCATGTCAAGTGAAAAGTAAGGCATCAAAGCAGAATATAGTGAGGAAGCAGCAGATGACTGCTTTTTGAGTTATGAACAATTTCAGGACTAGTCATCTGTTTTGGACTAGTCATCTATAATGTTCTGTTGCGACTTTAATGAATAAGACAATGGTTTCGTAGATCGAACTTTGCAAATTGAGAGTGAAGTATGTCATGTAGAGTTGTATCGTACCATCTGGGTTGAATTCTCTATTCAAATTGTTTTTTTTTTTTGTCGGTCCTACTCAAATCTTACTCTAACACACATTCTCAAACTTTTGCCCGCCCTACCTCTTTGCAGGGCGTGAGAGTCGAAACCCACTCCTTAAATAAAATCATCCCCATCCCAATCCCTCTGAGAATGTGGGGATTTGAACCCCCTACCTCCCCCTTCCAAGTTGGAAGGGTGACCACTAGGGCGAACCCCCAGTGGTTTGTTCAAATTGATTGGATGTGTTCTCTATCATCTAAATGAGGACCTCATTGGTAATATCAGGTAGTGTATTCATTTATTCAAAGGAAAGTATTTTTGCGCAAGAGAGTAAGTTCAATTTTCTAAATCCAAAAATGGAGTCAATGGGCTTTCTTTTTCTCCTGCTTGGTTTTGATAAATTTTTTTATGCGGAATGATTCGGTCTGATTCGATTGATAGAATCTTGTTGAAATATCTGATGACAAATAATCCTAATGCTCAAAACTACATCAAACATTGAATTCAACATCACAAGACAATTTTATGCCTCATGTAATGCAGATAACTAGTTTGGAAAATCTCATGGTTACCATTGAGACATGATGTACTTATATATCCAAATCAATCATAGGGTGGCAAGTCTAATGAACATTTTTTACTTTCTTTATTCGCGGTAAATGATAGTGCTTTTCCATGGGCAATTGATTTAAGTGGACCAAAATTGTTAGGATATAATACGCGGAAACGACAAAATCTTGCAATTTACATCAACGTGAAATCACCAGAAAAATAAACGAAAAAAATAAACACACTAGAGATTTACGTGATTCGGTCCGAGTATCGGTACCTACGTTTACGGGGAGAGCGGCAAATAATCCACTATAATCAGAAAATCAAAGTTTACAATCGCTCAATCGTTCAAGTATTTCCCACACCTAGATTCAACCGCAAACTCAAAGTGTTTAGAAATAAATAACTCATTTGGGTATAAACTCACGACATAAAATTACCATGTGATAAAACTCTACGTACGGCGAGGCTTCAACATCTTGCAGCTCTTCTCAAGCGGCGTGGACGTGCGACGGCTTCTCGGACGTGCGGCTTCTCTTTTTACGTAGGTCGTCCGTCGTTTTATATGTGTGCCCATTTGGGCCCCACCTGCTTCCTTTTTATTTTCTCACGCGTGCAGAGGACTCCTTCATGCCAAAACCCACGAATTGATTTCCTTCAATTCGGAATCCTCAAGCTTCGCAGCAAAGAACTTTCCTCCTTTATTTTATTTTTATATTTCCTCTTTTAGTCCAGCAAATCGCGTTTTGCAAACGCTCAAACTCGAGTAATAAATTTAATAATTCTCCACCTTGGCTCGATATTTGAAACTAACTTATAGTGCTCATCATCCATGTTGTTCTCTCAACGCCCCGACGAGCTCACTTTCCACAAATGCTAATAGAGCTTAAGCAGAGCTTGAGCTTCGCTAAAGGAACAGACTTAGTCATCATGTCTATTGGGTTATATGCTGTAGCAATATTTTTAACAGTAACAATACCCTTAGCTAAGACATCTTGGATGAAGTGGTACCTGATGTTGATATGTTTCGTTCGTTTGTGATAAACTGGATTATACGCCAAATATATCGCACCTTGGTTATCACAGTGTATATCCACACTTTTCTGTTCTAACCCAAAATTCGAGAGCAAACTTTGTAACTATATCGCCTTCTTCACTACAAAGGTTAGTGCCATGTACTCTGCCTCAGTCGAAGACAAGGCAATGTGATCCTATAAGGATGCTTTCCAACTAATTGCACCACCCGCTAGCGTAAACACGTATCCTGCTAAAGTCCTACAATCATCCAAGTCGCTAGCGTGATCCGAATCCACAAAACCAGTGGTCTCACTGCCATTACTGTTCCTCCGGTATACTATACCCACGTCTGTTGTTCCCTTCAAATATCTGATGATCCACTTCATAGCTTCCCAATGAGCTTTATCGGGACGTTTCATATAGCGACTAACTACGCTCACAGCTTGTGAAATATCAGGCCTAGTGCACACCATAGCATACATAATACTATCCACGGCATTAGAATAAGAAACACGGGACATATGCTCCTTCTCTTCCTCAGTCTGCGGTGATAATATTTGAAAGTTTAAAGTGCTTCGTTAAATGTGTACTTACAGATTTTGCTGACTGCATATTAAAACATGCAACGATCTTCTCAATGTATTTCTTTTGAGATAGACGTAAAACTCCTGTAGTCTTGTCAGGCAAAATTTTCATACCCAATATTTTCTTTGTAGCACCAAATCTTTCATCTCAAATTCAGCATTTAACTGCCTCTTCAGCACATCAATATGAGACATATTCTTAGCTTCTATCAGCATATCATCAACATATAAGAGTAGATAAATCAAAGAACCATTCTTCAATCTCCTATAGTAAACACAGCTATTCATCTGACTTTTTGAATAGTCTTAACTAGTCATGAAAGTATCAAAATATTTATACCATTGTCTAGGAGACTGTTTCAGCCCATACAAAGATTTCTTTAATAAGCAAACATGATCTTCCTTACCCGGAATAGCAAATCCCTTTGGTTGCCTTATGTAAATCTGCTCCTCCAACTCACCGTGAAAAAACGCAATTTTCACATCTAGTTGTTCTAAGTCGAGATCCTGCGAAGCAACTAAGGCAAGTAAAACACAAATAGAAGTATGTCTTACCACAGGAGAGAACACCTCATTGTAGTCAATGCCCTCACGCTGTGTATATCCCTTCGCCACAAGTCTTGCCTTATACCTCGCTGTCTCAACACTAGGAATGCCCTCTTTCCGTTTAAAGGCTTTTGGGTACTTTGACCAGCTCCCATGTCTGATTTCGATGAAGTGATTCCATTTCTTCACTCATAGCCCCTAGCCACTGCGATGACTCCGAACTAGCCATCGCCTCAGAGTAAGACGAAGGCTCATTTGTCTCCACCTCATCACCTACAGTCAATGCATAAGCAATATCTGTATAACCATAATATACCGGTGATTTAATTTGCCTTCTCTGTCTATATGCGGCTATAGTCTGCTGCGGCTTTACTGGTTGTTCACTATCACCGACTTCAGGAACTGCGGCTTCATCTGCAATCTCTACTTCTGTTACCTTCAAGGTCTCCGGAGTCTCCACCTGAAGCTTCACCTCACTTATGACACTGTGATCTGTCTTCTCTGCTAGTTGTGTCTCAGAACTCCTCTGTTGAAGCATTGCAGTCTCATCGAAGATCACATCTCTACTGATTAGAAAACCGGGTGATCTGGGATTGGTGCACCACAGCCGGTAGCCTTTCACCCCATGTGCATAACCCAGAAATATGCACTTTTTTGCCCTCAGCTCAAGCTTACCATCACTCGCATGAGCATACGTAGGACATCCGAATATACGTAATCTGGAATAATCAGCAGGTTTCCTCGACCATACTTCCTCAGGAGTCTTTCACTCGATAACAGATGATGGAGATTGATTAACCAGGTAACATACCATGTTCACTGCTTCGGCCCAAAATTCTTTGCCAAGTCCTGCATGTGAAAACATGCATCGAGCTCGCTCAAGCAAAATTATGTTCTTCTGTTTTGCCATGCCTTTTTGCTGTGGTGTCCCAAGTACCGTGCAGTGTTTCACAATACCTTCTTTCTCGAAGAACTCGGTAAAATCTTTACCACAGAACTCCATGCCATTGTCGATTCTCGGCACTTGATTTGTTTATCTAACTGCTTCTCAATCAATGCCTTAAATTTCTTGAAACGATCGAACACATCATATTTGTGCTTCAGAAAGTAAACCCATACCTTCCTCGAATAATCGTCGATAAATGTTAGCATATATCGGGCACCTCCTTTGGAAGGAACAGAGGACAGGCCCTAGACGTCAATGAATATATTCAACTAGTCGTTTGGTCAAATGGATAGTTGTAGTAAACTTAACTCGGTGCTGCTTCCCATAGATGCAGTGCTTACATAAGTCCAGCTTCCCTGTTTTCTGACCCTTCAATAACCCCCTTTCACTCAGCATCATCATACCTACCTCACTCATGTGTCCTAAACGTATATGCCATAATTGAGTCAAGTTAGAGTTTGACTCACCTGATGAAATTACAGCGGTTCCGGTCACGGTCTCTCCTAGTAGATGATAGAGAGTATTTACTTTCTTTCGCTTCATCACTATCATTGCACCTCGAGAGATCTTCAGTACTCCACCTTCAGCGGTGTACCTATACCCGATGTCATCGAGTGTCTCCAGAGAAATAAGGTTCTTCTTGAGCTCCGGTACATGCCTCACATCTGTCAATGTGCGCACCACCCCATCGTGCATACGAGTCCGAATTGTCCCTATCCCCACAGCCTTACAGACTGTATTATTCCCCAAAAGAACCCTACCACCATTTGCAGCTTGGTAAGTAGTAAACCAGTTTTTATGATGCGTCATATGATAAGAACACCCCGAATCCAACACCCATTCGTCTTCTGACGAAGTAGCAGTCACACATAAGATAGCTTCTGCATCACTAGTGCTTCTCTCAGCAATGTTTGCCACACTACTTGTGGCATTCTGCTTATCAACTTTATTCTTCCGCTTTGGACAATCTCTCCGATGTGCCCCTCCTCATGACACTCAAAGCACTCCACGCGTCCCTTGGACTTTCTATGGCGTGATTTCGATATGCTTTTACCTCTGCTGCTACTAAGCTCTCGATGTTGTTCTCTACCCCGAATCGTCAGTGCTTGCACTGCTCCTTTCGCCAGACCGTCATCTCGTAACTTTCTCTGCCACTCCTTAGAGAATAAGGCGGACTTTACCTCTTCGGAAGTAATAGTAGTACGCCCCTGCAACTATGACATCCCAAAATTTCAACTCCGTTTTCTGCTGAATAAATCGGGCATTTCATTGATGCGCTTATAGGGCTGTTCACAGAGCTAATCACTCTCGAGATAACTAGACTACCTGGGGAATCATTAAGGATTTTAAGGCAAATAGACTTGAGAATTTGATCAGGAATCGACTTCTCGACCGTGCTTATCTTTAGAGGTCAATACGGCACAATATAAAATCGATACGAAATCAGAGATAGACTGGTTTGACTGAGATGTGTGGCTAATCGTGGGTGACACCACTAAATTAGAAAATTCTCGTCGACCGACACTAGACTGATTTTCCTATTGTTTTGGGACCCTGTATCCGTATTTGGATCCTTGGGATTTTCACGACAATCGAGAGTCGCCAATGAGTCAAGTGAGTTCATAGTAGCTCGAAGAAAATCGACCACGAGTCAGTTGCACTAAAAATGCCTGAAAGTTATCTAGTAGCCTAGGTCACGCTAAAAATGCGCCAAATGAAATTAACTGTGAATTCAAGTCCGATTTCATAAATTGGAATTTCGTCATGTCACAATAAATTCTAGGAGTGTCGACTCGATCTCGGGCGATTTTTTCTCGACACCCGACACTTTTTGGGAAAAAGTTATCGTGTGGTCGTTTTCGTTCAATTGAAGCTTCTAATTAATTCGATGGTGAAATTGAGGAGCATGAGGATTCTTGGATAAGGAAAATAATCAATTTGATAATGGAAATATCAATTGATTTTTGGGAAAGTTATTTGAGAGAAATTTAAGAGGGATTTTGGATGCAATTGCAAGTGGGGATCAAGAACTCTAAGTTGGAAAATCCTTTTAAGAATCTACGAGCTTATTTAAAAGAAATTGGGATTAGGATTTTCTATTTGAGGAAATCATTTTCTTTTTGTGATCTTCCTATTTCTTTTCCCTTTTTAGCCAAACACTCCTTTTTCCCTTTTCTCTCTCTCTCTTTCTTTCTTTCTTTTTCTTTCTCTCTCTCTCCCTCTTTTCCCCCTCGTGCAAAATCCCCCTCCACCGACTGCCCTTACCAATTTCAACTTTGCTTCTCCTCTCTCCTTTTTACTTTTTGACTTTTCAAACCTCACTCTCTCTCTTATCTCCTTCTATCTCTCGGTACTCTCTCTCTCCCCTCACCGTTCGAAACCGAAGCAGAAGACAGAAGACAGAAACAGCAGCGCCGAGAGAAGAGGAAGACTGGAGCAGCTCGCCGGACCGTCGTCTGCTCCACCACCGCTCGCCGTTCCGCCGTTCACACATGCGCCGCACCGCCGAGCTGCTGTGCGTCTCCCCTCACGCCCGTCCAGCACCGTCCAGCCTCCAGCCGCCTTTGTCCAACCTCGTTCCAGCCACCATGAGCGGCTGAGAAGACCGCCGTACTCATCGTGCGGCCTCGCCGGACCGCCACTTGCCTTCCCAACCCTTCTCCGCCCTAAACCATCTCATTTCCCCTCTGTTTTGCAGCAAATCCAGCAACCCACCGAGTGGGTTTCCAGCACACTCGTGTGTGGTTTGGGCCGTTTCCGGGCCTCGAACCCGAGTCGTGCTTTGGGAAGAATCGACCCTCACGCCGTCCCCGTCGGATTGATCCGATTTGCGCGCAATTCCGGTGAGTAATCTCACTAATCCTTGCTTAGTAGACTAATGATGCTTAAGAGTTGATTAGATTTAATTAAGTACAATTAGGTGGTTAGATTAGTATATATTAGTGTTTATTAATCAATTGTGATGCGAATTAGGCAATTTGATGGTGCAATTAGCAAGTAGACGTGGTCTACTATTTATTGAAGGTAGCTCGATTTTTCCCGACCCTTATCGGGCTTCAATTTGGCAATTCGGGCCTAATTGGAATTTTTATGAATTAAATATTAATTTTCGAAATTAATTATTTAATTATTTATTTTTCCGGAAATTCAACTGGGATGGCTAGTGACGATGCTCGTGGTGAAGTCCATTTATTTAATTGAGCTTCAATTTGAGCTAAATTGGATATAATTAATTATTAATTTTTGAAATTTATTATTTTTCGAAAATTAAAGCAGGGATAGCCGACGACCGAAATCTTATGCTGATTGTCGTGGCACAGTTCGTTTATTTGATTGAGCTTTATTTTGTGCTGAATTGAATTATTAGTGAAATTAGGAATTATTCTTTAATTGAATAATCTTTGGTCATTAATTGAAAAATAACCGGGCATCGGTTGATAATGCCAAAATTATTTGAGTGGACTATAGAAAATGTGGGAGTTATGGAAATGAAAATATTATATTTTGGCTCAGGCTAGCCGAATGCCCACGCACAATATTTTATCGGGTATTTTTAATATGAAGAAATTAGGCCAAGACATTATTTGAATTGAGGAGTTTAAATGTGAGGCACAATGTCATTGGGCCGTGAGGGATTAATTACATGTTGGTTTATAGTTGAAGCAAGATAATAATTGGGAGTTGATGTGATGTGTGTTGTGTTGAGGAACTCGATGGGTCTTGAGCAGGTAAAGAACTAAGTACTACACGACAGCGAGACTTTGTGTGAGTTACCTCTAGTGACTTATACTACTGTTTTTGTAGTGAAGAACTAAGTACTACACGATAGCAAGACTTCGTGTGAGTTACCTCTAGCGACTTATACTACTGCTTTTGTAGTGAAGAACTAAGTACTACACGATAGCGAGACTTCGTGTGAGTTACCTCTAGCGACTTATACTATTGTTTTTGTAGTGAAGAACTAAGTACTATATGATAGCGAGACTTCGTGTGAGTTACCTCTAGCGACTTATACTATTGCTTTTGTAGTGAAGAACTAAGTACTATATGATAGCGAGATTTCGCGTGAGTTACCTCTAGCGATTTATACTACTATTTTTGTAGTGAAGAACTAAATACTACACGATAGCGAGACTTCGTGTGAGTTACCTCTAGCGACTTATACTACTGCTTTTGTAGTGAAGAACTAAGTACTACACGATAGCGAGACTTCGTGTGAGTTACCTCTAGCGCTTTATACTATTGTTATTTGAGGGCAATGACTAAGTAGCGCACGATGACAAGACTTTGTGTTGGGGCACCTCTAGCGCCTTGAGCCTATTTGATTTTGAGTGGGAATGTTGATTTGAAACGTTGAGAATAATTATCGAGTATAGATGGAATCACTAATATGATTTGATCAGTTTGTCATGAATTGATGGATTGAACTGAATTGACCATGAGTAGTCTTGTTGGTATGAAATCAACTAGGTCGATTGATCGATACTTCGATCTGATGTGATTGCTTGGGTGCCTATTGAACTGTGCTAATATGCAGGTGGAATCTGAGGCCAAGGTAAGTCCTTCTGACCCGTGTGTGCATAGGCAGCCCGGTTAGTGTATTGGTCTCCCAGTCGAGTATTGGTGGGGTAGAACTTGCTGAGACGTAGTCTCATCCCGGTTGTGGGACAACATTTCAGGACCCTGATGAGGAGCTGAGGAGGAGGAATCTGAGAAGGAGAACTCTGAGGTGAAACTTGAGGAGAAGGATTTTTGGAAAAAGAAGATAATCTTGAGAGGGATCTTAAGTACGACCCGGATGAGGACTGAGATCCCACCCTCTTTTGTGAATCCTATTTTGATGTGAATAGAGTTAGATTAGAAAGTTGTGAAAAGTTGTGAAGTACTTTGGATTGTGTTATGTATAAAATTTCGATTATGAGTTTCAATATGAAAAGTATGGCCTTGCTTTTCTATCCCATTGTTTTATTATCTAGGGATTTTCTATATGTTTCCGTGTGCGCTTATTAAATGAATAGGATCGGCGATGCGTTTTGGGACGTCACTATAAATCGACCAAAGGTAAGGGATGTGCGCGTGCCTGAGGATCGGAGCGTGACAGCAACAGCGAATCAGTAAAGTATTCCCATGACTCTGGTAAAGAGGTTAACAACATCATGTTCTGTTCTTCATCATCAAGTATCTTACTGACGTTTTTCAGATCTAACATGAGTTTATTAAATTCATCCAGGTGGGTTCTGATAAACGTACCTTCAGTATATGTAAATTGAAACATCTTCTTCAACATGTACAAGCGATTGTTCAAACATTTTTTCACATAGAGTGCTTGAAGTTTTGCCCATAATGTTGTGGCATCCTTCTCCTCAGTAACCTCTATTAAGACCTTATCCGTCAAATTTAACAGGATTATGTTCTTTACTTTTTCCATTAGCTCTACCCTTTTAGAGGCTTTCATTATAATCAGCAACTCATCTTCACCATCTAGTGCATTGTGTTGTCAATAATGCTTGCATCTTGATACTCCATAACACAAAGTTGTTTCTCCCGTTAAATTTCTCAATTTCAGATTTTCTCTCAAACATAATTGCAATAACACAATTTCCAGATAATAATCAGACAAGCAAAAACTCCAAATCACAATCAAGAAATCCAACTCCAAGCTCTGAGACCAATTGTTGGGATATAATACGCGGAAACGATAGGATCTTGCAATTTACGTCAACGTGAAATCTCCAGAAAAATAAACGAGAAAAATAAGGACACCAGAGATTTACGTGGTTCGGTCCGACTATCGGTACCTACGTCCACGGGGAGAGCCATCAGCAAATAATCCACTATAATCGGAAAATCAAAGTTTACAATCGCTCAAGTGTTTCCCACACCTAGATTTAACCCCAAACTCAAAGTGTTTAAAAATAAACAACTCACTTGGGTATAAACTCACGGCACAAAACTACCGCACGACAAAACTCTACGTACGGCGAGGCTTCAAGATCTTGCAGCTCTTCTCAAACATAAAATGGGGGTAATGATAAACCGCGGGGGCATTGTAACCAATTGGAGACAGCCCTCGGCCGGATCCCTGTGATGAGGGGAAGGCATCGCGGGAATCAGGCCCGGGGGACTTTTCCCTTGAGGGGGTTACGTGCGCCTCGGTGGTTGGGATTATATATTTTCCCCCTAATCCCAGGGGGAAGCTGTCTTTTCAGCGTCAAAGCCTTTTAAAGTCTTGTTTAGGACCGACCAGCTGCCTTCATTTCCCTGTAAGGCATCCAGGTCTTGCCTGGCAGCCTCATCGTGGGGATCCGGCCGAGGGCTATCTTCAATTGGTTACAATGCTCTCGCGGTTTATCATTACCCCATTTTACATTTGGGATTAACTCCGATAAACGGAGAAGTTTAAGGACTTGCTCAGGTCCGTGTGGCTTCTCTTTTTACGTAGGTCGTCGGCCGCTCCGCACACACCATCAACGAAGGAAATATATTCGATTTATATGTGTGCCCAGGTAAAAGTTTGACCTGGGCCCACCACCACCACGTTTGGATTTTTTTGTTTTGTTTACGTGGCCGAGCAAAGAGAATCCGCGTGAAGAATTGCGTGTGTGCCCATTTGGGCCCCACCTGCTTCCTTTTATTTTCTCACGCGTGCAGAGGACTCCTTCATGCCAAAACCCACGAATTGATTTCCTTCAATTCGGAATCCTCAAGCTTCGCAGCAAAGAACTTTCCTCCTTTATTTTATTTTTATATTTCTTCTTTTAATCAGCGAATCGCGTTTTGTAAACGCTCAAACTCCAGTCATAAATTTAACAAAATGTCATACTTCGAGAGCACCTAAAACTTTCTCCATGAACTGAGATTTCATTTTGTTTTCTGTCCACAGTCTATGCTAGAAACATGAATCCCACGACCTAACATGCTTTCGAGCCAATGGTTGGGGTGTTGATCTTGTTTTGGATGTCGATAATGATCACCATCGACCATGTCATTTTAATAACGAGGCGCTAGTTTTGCTATACTCGAGCACTTTGTGGGGTGCCTCAAACAAACTCGAAATCATGCAAACACCTTTGTTATAAGCCTATAATGCGGAGAGACTGTCCACACAATTCCAAATTTCAGATTTTTGTTATCTTACTACATGTATTTTGTGGACCTACTTGGTCTCATCCCATATGCACGCATCAATTCGCTTCAGTCGGTTCTGAGTAAATTATGAGCTGGGATAAATGCAAGTGAATCTCAAGTGATGCACTGGAGAAAATATTTGGAAATGCCATCGAACCTCACCTTTTGTCACTTCTAAGTAGTTATTGAATGATCGGGGACGCCTTCCCACCGAGTCAAGTCAATGTCGCCCCTACCATCTTCTACGTCTCGACGTGAGGAAGTTATTATTGCCCGAGTGACGCATGTAATGACGCCTTGAGGCCCTCCATCTTTTCCTTATAAAATACTTGGTTCTTTTCCCATGTTGCCTCTCACAACTTGTCCCGTTCTTGCACTGATTCCTCACTCCTAGTGCGTCCCACGTTCACCAGATTTCTGAGGAAGAAAGGAAAATGTCGAGCTCTCAGTGTTTTGAGAACCCACCAAACCTGAGCTCCACTTGCGGAGCAGGACACGTTGAAGAGCTTGCAGGTCTCAAGACTTACGTCACCGGCCCTTCCGATTCCAAGAGTGCTGTTCTTCTCATCGCCGATGCTTTCGGTACCGGCCCATTTCTTTAATTTTGATTTTGTGGTGTTTCTCTCAGTTGGGTCTTTTCTTTTGGTCAATTATGTATATCTTCTTGGTTCTTTGTCGTTCTTGTGCTTTTCGATTGGTCCATGATATTGCTGCTTGATTGATGATCTTTGCTCATCTGTTTGTGCAGGGTATGAGGCTCCTAAGCTGAGGTATGGAATCTTTCTCAAGTTGTTCTATGTATATGTTGTTCTGCAGTGCCATCTTTTGAAGCTTCATAGTGAATAAACTCTGTATTCTCCGGATAGCATACATTTGAAAGCTTTGCTTTTCCGTTCACCTTTCACCTGTGATGACGAAGAGCATTAGATGGCACTTGAGGGCGAAGCCAGTTCATTCTGGATGAGTGTGTTTGGCGTTATTCTGTTCCAAGTTAAAACATCATTTGTTGAATTGTATATACACGCGGGACTTCATGGCATAGTTCAGCTGACATTTGATATACATCGCTTGATTCAATATGAATCACAGTTTTCTTTGTTCTAATGATTTCTGCTACTAATATGGCTCAGCTGGTTATGTAATTCGGTTTCATCTTGAGATAGAGTTATCCTTAGTTGCAACACCAAAATCACATAAGCTGGGGTTGCCTTCTTGACAGTCCCGGCATGATTCTATGTTTTAACAAGATTGAGAATGATAAGAGTTACCTTTTCAAATGGTCATACTTATTTGCGGAATGCTTTCGTTGTGTAGGAAACTCGCAGATAAAATTGCATCTGCGGGATTCTTGGTGGTTGTACCTGATTTCTTTTACGGAGATCCCATTATTGATATCACTAGTCCTAATTTCAATTTTGAAGCTTGGTTTAAGAATCACGGCACGGTGAGTTTTTCACTCCTTCAGGCTGTGAAAGTGTGACAGTACATTTAGAAGTTCAGAGGAAACAAGCGGCTTTCTACTGTGCAAACTTGATTTGTAGACTCGAATCACACGCAGTAAGTTGCATTGGTATTTAGACCTGGTTGGAGATTGCTGGTCATTTCAAAGATTTTCAACGCCCATCAAGATCTTTATTATACCAAATTCCAAATGCAAAACATGAAACGGCATAAGTAGAATAAAAGCCTCATGAATTTTGATGTTACCGACTTTTAGGCAGTCTTTTTATAAACGTTTACTTCATTTGCTTCTTTAGGATAAAGGGTATGAAGATGCCAAGCCAGTGATTGCTGCTATTAAGAGCAAAGGTGTGTCTGCCATTGGGGCTGCAGGATTTTGTTGGGGAGGTAAAATTTTCTGAATTCACTTTCCCAGTTCTGAGGGGGTTGTGGGGTTAAGAAATGGAATATTTGTTCTACATTCACCGTAGAGAAACTAGTTTTGTTGACTTTTCAAGTTGTTAAAAAGAGCTTGCCTATTCTTTTCAGGAACGGTGCTGGTGAAATTAGCAGGCACTGAAGACATTCAAGCAGCAGTTATTCTGCACCCCGGACCTATGACCGAAGATGAAATCAAAGGTAAAGCTATGCCAGTAAACATGGACTTGCTATTTTCTTTTCAGCCACAGCGATATAATTTCTTAATGAGGGTATTAGACTTGGTACTTGGCACGGGAGCCTTTATCGCCTATTATGAAATGCTCATGAACGATTAAATTTATGAATTCTGATGGGAGTCTGCAATGCAGCCAAGAGTGACAAAGAAACTCGCTATAACATGTCCGGGCAATTACAAGAAATCGATGGCACTACTTTTGTCTGCTTGAGAAGTGTTCCTTAAACTGGAAGCCTTAAAAGACCTTATTTTCTTCTGTTCTTTGTTCAGCTGTCAAGATTCCAACTGCTATATTGGGAGCTGAGATCGACCATCATTCCCCGCCGGAAAAACTGAAAAAGTTTGGGGAGATCATGTCGGCTAAAACTGAAGTAAGCTTCTTAGGATGCTTTGCGTTGGTTGCAAACCAATTGTCAGAAAATGCAATCGTTTTTCCACGTTCCCGTCATTTCGCTTGCAAAGCACTTTCCCTTCCTGGTTATTTATACACATCGCTAATTCAAAGACCCCGGTTTTGCAGTTTGAGAGCTATGTGAAGATATTTCCTGGTGTTAGTCATGGATGGAGTGTGAGGTATGACGAGGACAATGAATTGGTGGTCAAGAGCGCTGAAGAGGCCCAAGAGGACACTTTGAATTGGTTCTTGAAGCATGTCAAGTGAAGAGAACAGAAGGCATTGAAGCAGAACATTCTGACGGAAGCAGTAGATGACTGTATTGTGTGAGACGAACAGTTTGAGGACTAGTCATCTATTGTAATATCTGGCGAGGGAACAATGTACTGTGCTGTTGATACTTAGAGAAATAAAGACATTGGTTTCATCGCTTAAACTTGGAAGATTGAAAACGAAATATTTGGATGCATTTTCTATTCGAATCGATCAGAGGTGTTCACTGTCCACTGGATGAGGACCACACAATGGAATATGAAACAGCATATTCGTTTCCCAATCCCATTTTTAAAGGATATGTTATTTGCATGGTTACCACCATGTCATCAGCTAAAGTGGCTAATATCTATGGTAATCTCTAGACCACTTGATTTTGAATGCATCCATTATATTATAACTTGACAAGTATGCGAGCAATTAAGATTTTATTAAAAGATACACCACCTCAAAATCACATGCCCCAAGAATAAAAAAAAAGAGAGATGAAAGTAAGGATATGGAGAAGAATAGTATCCAAAATATATGAGAAACCAACTATTCGAATTTATGATAAAAGCGAAGCGTTTGTTATTGATCAAGTCTATATGATGGTAGCTCAAGATTTTTTGACTGTATAGGAGCTTGACTTGTTCCTCGTCCAGATCAGCCTATCTTTCTGTGGGATTGCAGAAATGGGAATTGAAAGAATTTCATTAACTACTTGGTCATGAAAAAGTTCGCAAAGTTTAGGCTCATCCCATACTCTTCCTTCATTGCTCAATAATTCAGCAACTTTCTCAGGATCATCTATGTTTGCCGGGCTTCCTATTACTCCCCTTGGAAGCCATTTGTCCTGCCGGATGTGAATACTCTTCCCATCCCCCACAATCCACCTTACCTCTGGTTCGATAGTATCTCAACCTATTAAGATGCTACGCTAGCACCAAGATGGTCGCTGTCCTAATTTTGCCCTCCATAAGTCCCCATTGGGATAGTAAACTCCTTTTAGAATCTGGCTCCATAGTGCTGAGGGTGATTGTGACAATTTCCAAGCTTGTTTGCTTAACATTGCCTTGTTGAACTTAATTAGGTCTTTAAAGCCGAGACCCCCTTCGTCTTTTCTGGACTTCAAAACTTCCCATTTCTTCCAATACATACCTCTTTTAGAATCATTTTGTCTCCACCAGAAAGCTGCAATCCTTTGTTCAATGGCTTTACAAACTGATATTGGGATTTTGAAAATGGACATAGCATACTAAGGAAGAGCCTGTACCACAGCTTTTATCAATATTTCTTTGCTGGCTTTAGACAATAATTTTTCTTTCCATCCTTCAAGCTTCATGTTCACTCTAGCAAGAATCCATGAAAACATCTCCTTTTTTGTTTGTCCCCAATTAGATGGAATTCCCAGGTATTTCCCTGTTTTGTCGATAATAGGTACACGTAACTCATATGCCATATTCCTCTTCAAGCTCAAAGAGCAGCCCTTGCTGAAAAACACTCTTGATTTGTTTAGATTGATAGCTTGACCAGTAGCATGGCAATATTGGTTCAGAATATTTGCCAAATTTTGACATTCTCTAACTGTCCCATTCATAAAAATTATAGCGTCGTCGGCAAATAATAGATGAGACAATGTGGGACAATACCTGTTCAATTTTATTCCTTTGATGCTACCATCTTCTATCGCTTTGTGCATCATCCAGGAAAAAACATTTGCCATTAATATGAAGAGGTATGGGGACAATGGATCTCCTTGTCGTAAACCCCGTGTGGGATTAAAATATCATGTATGATCGCCATTGATTTTGATGCTAAAGGACACTGTGGAAACACAATACATCACAAGCTCAATCCATTTTTCACTAAACCCCATCTTCATCATACTCATTTTTAAGAAATCCCACTCAACCTTGTCATAAGCCTTTTGCATATCCTGTTTAAGGATTGCTTGGAATTTCCTTTTTCGTTCT
Source organism: Eucalyptus guilfoylei (assembly GCA_016097605.1). Lineage (NCBI taxonomy): Eukaryota > Viridiplantae > Streptophyta > Magnoliopsida > Myrtales > Myrtaceae > Eucalyptus > Eucalyptus guilfoylei. The sequence continues at coordinate 43,394,033 of CM027867.1, forward strand.
CTAATCCTCAACTGATGCAACATCTCCTGAACAATAAATATATTATCTTGTATTTGTCGTCCTTTAACAAAGGCGCTTTGTTTAGTAGCTATTATTCCAGCAAGCCATGGTTTCAGTCTATTTGATAGCACTATAGAGATAATTTTATAGCTTAAGTTACATAGATTGATTGTCCTAAACTGACAAATACTTTCTGGATTTTTCACTTTTGGAATGAGAGATATATGAGTCTTGTTTAGCATGGGGTCAAATTCACCCGATTCAAAGAAGTTTTTGACCAGATTTAGCACGTCCAGCTTGATCTTTTCCCAGTAATGTTGATAAAATTGTCCATTGAGACCATCCGGACCGGGGGCTTTTAGGGAGTCTAGCTAGAACATTGCTTCTTTAACCTCTTCCATTGAAATAGGGGCCAATAGGCTTTCGTTCATTTCCGTGGTGACTAGAGATGGGCATATGTCCAGAATAGGCTGAAAATCTCTTGGACTTGCTGATTCATATAGAGAACAATATAAATCCTCTATGTGTTGCTTCAATATTTTCTGATCCCTGCACCAAATATCTTCATTTAGTTTCAGCACAGTAATTCTATTTCGTTGTCTTTGTTGAACCGTTGTGGCGTGGAAATATTTTGAGTTCATGTCGCCCCATTGAAGCCAATTTACCCGAGACCTCATACCCCAGTACATCTCTTCCTGCCGCCAAAGCCGTTCAATTTTCTCTTTGATTTCCTGACTTTCCTTTTTTCTGGACAATTGAGGATCCCGGTTCGTGATCTCAGTTAGTTTCTGTTCGAGACTTCTGATTTGGATAGAGGCATTAGGGAACTTGTTTTTGCTCCATGTAGTCAATTCCTGTGTAACATTATGTGTTTTCTGAGAGAAAGTTATATAACAATGCTGGTCACCTCCCCAACAGCATTTGATGATCTCCCCACATTCTTCTTCCTCCATCCAAAAGGCTTCAAACTTGAATTCCTTTCTTCTTTTCTCCCAAACAGGATGTAAAGATAGCACAAGTGGGCTACGGTCAGAACCTACCGCTGGGAGGGCCACAACTTCAGCATTTGGGAAGGTAATTCTCCAATCCATTGTACATAAGGCTCTGTCCAGCCTCTTCTTCACTAAATTTTCACCTTCTCTATTGTTTGCCCAAGTGAAAGCACACCATTTAGTATCATTATCCATCAAGGAACAGTCATTAAGCATCTCCTGAAAGGCCGCTATTCTATGTTGATTAGCTTCCATTTTCTCAACATTTTCCCAGCTATATAGAATTTCATTAAAGTCCCCCATGCAGAGCCAAGGAAGTTGATTGTTGGAGTGAATATTCCAAACCTTTTGCCATAACAGAAGTCTCTCCTGGAAGTTTGTGGAAGCATGCATGAATGTAACTCTCATTATATGTCCACTATTAGGATCCTTGCATTCCACATCCATATGCTCCTTCGAACTCGAGTTAATTTGAACTTCCACATCTTCATTCCACATAAGCACCAAGCCCCTAGCAATTCCTATTGGTTGCTCTACAAACATGTTTTGAAACTCAATCTTTTTCTAACTTTATCCACCATCGACTCCTTGTTTTTGGTCTCCATCAAGAAAATCAAGTTGGGCCTTTCTTGAGCCATTAAGGCTCTAATCTCTTGGACTGTCAGGGGGTTGCCTAGCCCCTGATAGTTCCAACTTAGGATCTTCATGGTGTCTTTGGTGGCTTATTAGGGCTAGCCACCAAAGCCCAATCCTTCCCTTCTTTTAACAGCTGCACAAGGGTCTCTAATAATTCCATTTCATCAAGGATAGAAGAGGTAGAAACTTCTGCTCTTTTCTGTTTTTTTGCTTTTTGATACTTCATCATCTTCTTACCAGCATCACCTATAATGTTCAATCCTTCATCAGTAGGGCCTTCTAGAAACAGCAACTATTTTCCACTCCCCTCTTTAGCTGCTGAAGTCATCTCCCCTCCATCTCTTCCCTCCTTTGAAGAAGGGCTATCTACTCTTTTCTTGTTCCGAGAAAGGTGGTTATTTGTTTCGGTTTTTGCCATTGCAACAATTTCCATATTGACTGGTGCCAGGGGAGTTTCAGGTAGAGACTCTTCTTCTTCATAATTAAGATCAACCTTGCCATAAAATGCCTCCCAATGCGGGCTATAATCTTTTACTTCTTTGAGCCAAGGCCCGTACTTCCCAACCTTATTTGCTGCCCAATTTGTTGTTTCATATGGTATCTCCTCACAATACGATGCATAGTGACCAATTCGCCCACATGAGTAACAAAAATGAGGGAGGCGCTCATATTTAAATTACACCCATAAATTCTTGTTCCCTATCTTGACTAAAGCCCGTGTTTTAAGAGGAGCTGTAAGATTCAACTCCACTTTGACTTTACCTGTTTTATAGGGGCCGTAGCCTCTAGATTTAGTTGTATTTCCTTTACTGCTCCCACTTTACCAGCAACATTAGAGAAAACCTCTTCTAATATCCATCCCGGGGGTAAACCAACAATATGAACCTAGAAATCATATCTAGAGAAATCATAGTAGTGTTTTGGAATATCTGGCTCACATTATTTTAGCACTAACAAGTTGCTAGCAAAGGACTATGGCCCTGAATTCAGTACTCTCTCCTTTTCCTCCTCTGTCTCAAATACAAATGAGAATAGGCCCGGTTCTTTATGGGAACACACGACAGCCTCTGACTTCCACGCCTTCTTATAGTGTTGCAAAATGCTTGAAAATTCACATTGGGTTTCGAATATAACTTACCAAAAAGAGTATGACTGCATTCGATTCATTTGTTGGGGGAGATTTTCTACTGTACTTTGATCACATCATTTGCTAACCATAAATGGCCTAAACTCTTGCACAGGGCAGCAAGACGGCGTTGGTTCTCCTCCTCGTGCTCCATTCCGGCTACAAATCAGGCACTCTTTCGGAGATTGATGGTTGCAGGCGTCATCTTCAGCAAGGGTTGAATATTTGCTTCGGGACTGCTTTGTAGAAGTTTTGTGGCTTTGGGTAAGGGGCGATTGAAGGGAGCTCCACGAATGATTGGATGGGAGTCGTTATCTATTGATTGTTGCTGCTTCACGCTCAATTTCCTTTGAAAAAAGGGAGATGCGTATTTTGGAGGATTTTAGGGTTTGGGTACTGGATACCCATGACATTGGGCAAAGAACTTCTGCATTTGTATCGAATGGAGACCAAGAAGCTTCATAATGGAATAGTTATTTAGGGTTTAGGGTTGAAAGCTCCCATGGATTCAGGAGAGGAAAGCTCTACCAACGAGAGAGATAGCTCCGTTTCGCAGTTGACATAATCACAAGATGTAACATCCCGGGCCCCACTGTGTAATATTGTCCGCTTTGGGTCACCCGCCCTGGCGCGGACGAACCGCCATCCCAGCCACGGTCTTTTCCCTCACGGCTTTAAAACGCGTTACACAGGTTAGAGGGACTCAAGCCTTATAAGCTGACCAAGACCTCCCTCCCTAGGCGATGTGGGATAAGAGAGGAGGCTGTTACACTCTCCACCTCTTAACAGAACAGCGATACCACTTGTAACATCTCGGGCCCCACTTTGTAATATTGTCCGCTTTGGGTCACCTGCCTTGGCGCGAACGAACCGCCATCCCAGCCACGGTCTTTTCCCTCACGGCTTTAAAACGCGTTACACAGGTTAGAGGGACTCAAGCCTTATAAGCTGACGAAGACCTCCCTCCCTAGGCGATGTGGGACAAGAGAGGAGGCTGTCACACAAGAAGGTTCTAAAACAACTTTCTAAAGAAAAAGACTCGAGATCAGCGCACATCAGACGATCCATTCCTCGAGACCGTGGACTGTGTTCCTCGGGTCCAAGATTCGGGGTCGAGGGGAAGGTTTCCCAAGTTCAAGATTTGGATTCTTTGCACTCCCGAGGCTCGGTACGAGGCATTGGGAGCAAAGGACCAACGTCCCATCTTGCTTTGTTGCCTAGTGGCGAGCGGGGTCCCAGGTTCAAGGCACCGACGTTCCGATTCCCACTCCTGAAGTCTCAAGACTAAGCATCGTGGTCTCGAATTTGACCCACAAGCACCCAAGGTATTGGGTCCGAGCACTTGGTTCCTCAGTCCGATCCCAAGGTCTATGTTTGGCAGCTGAAGTCCGCTATCTCTGTAGATGAGGCGATCAGGTTCTCGAATTTAGATGATTTGGTCTTGGTTTAGTCCTAGGTCAAGCGCATGGGGATTGGGGTCCTAAGTCCAAGGGTCGGTGACATGGGCGTGTATTTTAAATATTTTAACTTTTTACTAATTTCCTTGATATTTAACATATGGTAGGATAGAATTTCTTTGTAATATTATTAGAATTTCATTAGTTCTTCAAATATGTTAAGTTTTCTTGTTATATAAAATATTGAGAGTTCTCCTCTGCTGCATTCATGCGTGTGCGCCATCATGTGTAGTGCGAGTTTTTACTCGTGTTGGCGAATTGCCACTTGTGCAATCACTCTTTTATGTTACATTAAACGGGTCCGGCCTTGGAGCACCGATGTCTCAAATTCAACCTTAAGATGTGAAGCCCGGCCCTTCGGGTATTGGGTTCGAAGAGTAGGTTATCAAAATCTTGAGTTCTTTCCTCGATATCTTGAGTCCTGAATATGGGAATGGTCTTGGTGGTGGTGGAAGTCAAATCAGATTCTAGAAAATGTTAAGTCCTTCTAAGCGGCGGAAATTTATTTCCAAAATCTAAGTGAAGATTTCTAATGGATTAAAATAGTTCTATATTAACTCATGTTTCTAACCAACGTCAAAAGGCAAAAATGAAGCAGTTATTTTACCAGCTAATTTCCGGCAAGACAAACGGCTCAAACGTAATTCACTGTGCAAAAGCTTCCCGAGACAAAGGGATCACTTGATTTTTTATGGTCCGTTCTCAAAGCAAATCTGTTCCAGACTTTTTACAAAGATTAATTAGTCAAGCATATTGGGAAAGTGAGCTTTAGAGTTTTGACCATTGAAAAGGGGAATTTTTCTCTATCAATCATCTTGAAGCTGGCATGGGGTGTTTCTATCAATTACTCAAATCTCTTTTGGCTGTAGTTGAAGCAAGCGTTATTTGACTTGATTGGTCGAATTAGGCATAATCCAATCACGTTTAATCGCCACACCTTCGCGTTCTTTTGGACTTACCCGAGGAAGCACATATTTCTATGTCTCCAGCAATTATCTAATATACATGGGATGGGAGGACTGACATCTCATAGGGATGGGATTAGTTGGGCATGCAAAAAGTCCTAAAAATCCATTGCTACAACAAAAGAATTGGAGGAATTTGAAACAAGTGACTTTTCCTTTGTCTAGCTAGAAGAGAGATTCTTCTATGCCTCATGAAAGTGATATTCCTATTCATCCAAATCAATCACCACATGTTGATTATTATAAATTGCCTTATTTTATTTTAAAATGATAAAAAAACTGTGTAGACGATGACTAGATTGGCTGGCTAGATCATAGTTAAATTTCTCCCTCAATAGGTGCATTGATTGTTGATCCTGAACTGAACTTAAGAGCTTACACTTCTTTGTGCACACAAAGTTTCGATCTCTTATGAACTTAATAAATAATGGTCATTGAACTATAAAGTTCTTTCTAATTGAGAGGTGTTGAAAATAATAGTCACCAACAAAAACAGGCACATAGCTAGCATATACTAATTCAATTTGGATCAACCAGCTTTTTAATTTCGTAATCATACTAATTTGCTTCTTTAAATGCTCCAATTTATTGAAAAGAAAATAAAATCTCAATAGGAGATTAATTTATATTGGCATTTACAAGCAATTTCACCCAAAAAAAGAAGAAGTTTAATTGGAACCTTGGGCTGATGCAAACAAGGAAAGGACAACACCAGAGTGCAAAATGGAAAGATGAAATATAGATGTCCCTTGGAGATTTTAGTTTAATGCGTTTTTATAAAGAGTCAAATAATTTTTTTTGAAAAAGGCAAAGGACTAATCATTATTTCATGCCTAGGGGCCAGGCCAAACACAGAGAATGAGGAGACATCGCCATAGACAAAGTTGGTACCTTGATTTGATGGATTTTTTCGTACTACGCACACCAACCGTTCACGTGCTCCAAAGGCGGGGCCTCTCATGCTCCGAGTCATGAAATACCCACAAGAATTTATTTGCTTTGTCACCATATTATTTATTACCTATGTACGTGTTTATGCATCAACTTAGGTGAAAATCATCATATATAAACCGAACCACTATGACTCAAATCATTCCTAAATATATGTATATATGTAAAGTACGTTCGTTTTGTGATTCTTGTTCTATTAAGTCAATGTAACATGTACAAAAGGCAATTGTCTGACGAGTTCATCGCCTGAAGGATCTTCATGTTAAGTTCGAGATTTTACAAAACACAAGCTAAGTTGGAATATTGCAAACTTAACGAATTTTTTTTTTCTTTCGAAAAACAGAACACCATTTGTCCGCACAACAAGAGGAGACATTACCAAATTTTGTGGACATGCTTTGTCCGAGACCCGGCCCATGTCCAGCAGCCCAGATTGTGATGGGTCCAGCCTGGACAGGCCCATGGGGTGGGTGATGGGCCTTGTCAAACACTATTCAGTTGCTCTCCTAAGCTACATGAACGATCAACGACAAAATTCAATGTCATAAGACAATTTTCTGTCCGGCACGATGCAAATAACGAGGTCTGAGAATTATATAATTACTTTTGAGACGCGAGGTTCTCATTTATCTAAATCAATCATAGCATGGCAAGTGTTACAAACTTCCTTATCTTCTTTCAAGATCAATGATAGTATTTTTCTACTTGATGATTCACTTGGATGGATAAAAACGTCATATTTTGAAAGCACATAAAAATTTCTTAGTCAATTGATATTTCATTCCTTCTCCTGTCAGCATTCTAATTAAAAAATACAAATGCCGCTACCTAATATGCTTTCCAACTAATGATTGAAGTGTTGATCTTGTTGTAAATGCCAGATTATCAACTAAGTCGTCTTAATAAAGATTAGTCTAAGTTTGCTATACTTAAGCTCTTTGTGAGGTGCCCAAAACGAGCTCTAAATTGGATAAAGACCTACGACACGAGCTTGTAATGTGAAGAGACCGTCGACGTGACCCCGAGTTTTGTATATTTGTAATCTTAATGCATGTATGTTGTGGACCTACTTGGTCTCATTCCCAAGCCATGTCCTAACTATGGACCTGGACTAGCTAAGTGTGCATCGGTTCACCTCAATCCGTCGTAAATGGAAATGCCCTCCCTATTCATATAAAAAAAAAAAAATTCACGTGACAAGCTCGAGCACTGCAAAATCTGATCTTTTGGAAATGGTCTGTCTTGATTTCGCGTCTTGCTTATTGCGAGTTTCGATCTTGGGAAACGGTCTCTGGACTTTTGCAGATGACATGATGGGCTCTATCAAATGGACACACTCGACAAATTGATTGGTGGATTGAGATAAGGCGGTCTTCACTCTTCACGGGAGAAATATCTTTGGAGAATACCCATCAAAACCAGTAGTCAAAGCCGCCACTTTCCTTAGAATTCAGTGTCCGAGTTATTGACGCATACCATGAGGCCGCCAACTTCCATCTTTTCCTGCAGAACTTCGATCTTTTTCCAACGTTCCCTTCATAAATTGTCTCATTCTTTCACTCATTCCTCGCTCTTGGTGCGTCCAGCATTCGGCAGATTTTTTGGTGAAAGAACAGGAAAATGTTGAGCTCTCAGTGCTTTGAGAACCCACCGAACCTGAGCTCGACTTGTGGAGCAGGGCGTGTTGAAGAGCTCGCAGGCCTCAAGACTTACGTCACCGGCCCTTCTGATTCCAAGCGTTCTCTTCTTTTCATCCCTGATGCTTTTGGTAATGGCCTATTTCTTTGATTCTGATTTTCTGTGTTGTTTCTCTGATGGGTCTTTCTTTTTTAGTTGATTGTGTTACTTCTTCTTGGTTCTTGGTCGTTCTTGTGCTTTTTCGATTGATCCATGAAATTGCCGCTTGATGGATCCTTTGCTCATCTGTTTGTGCAGGGTATGAGGCTCCTAAGCTGAGGTATGGCGTGATTACTTGCATAGAATCTTTCTTATAGTGCCATTTTTTAAAGTTTGCAAGTGAATGACTCTGTATTCTCCCTGTATCTGAAAGCTCTGCCTTTCCGATCACCTTTCCCCTGTGATGCTGAAGAGCATTAGATAGCACATGAGGGTGAGGCCAATTCATTTTGGATGAGGGTGTTTGGTGTTTTTCTTTTCTGAGTTTACACATCATCTGTTGAAATGCATATACGCTTGATTTTGCGGCATAGTTCAACTGACATTTGATGCACATTGCGTAACTCAACATAAATGACAGTTTTGTTTGTTCTAATAAATTCTGGTTCTTATATGGCTCAGCTGTTTATATGATGTGGTTTCATCTTGAGATAAAGATAGCCTTAGTTTCAACTCCGACATCGCATAAGCTGGGATCGCCCTGTTAAGGGTCATGGCATTCTGTGCGTTCACAAGATTGAAAATGATAAGAGTTACCTTTTCAAATTGTCATACTTATTTGCGGACTGCTTTTGTTGTAAAGGAAACTTGCAGATAAGGTTGCATCAGCGGGATTCTTCGTGATAGTACCTGATTTCTATTACGGAGATCCCGTTATTGATGTCAATGATCCTAATTTTAGTGCAGAAGCTTGGCTAAAAAATCATAACCCGGTGAGTTTTCCACTCCTTCAGGTCGTGAAAGTATTATAGCACATTTAGAAGTTTAGAGGAAACAAGGGATCTCCAAATTGCAAACTTGACTTCTACACTCATATCACATGCAGTAAGTTGCATAAATAGCTAGATCTGGTTGGAGAGTGCTGGTCATTTCAAATATTTTCGACACCCATCTAGGTCTGTATTTTACCAAATTCCAGACGTGAAACATGATGCGGTATCAGTAGAATGAGAGCACCATGAATTTTCATGTCACCAGTTTTTTAGTTGTCTTTTCGTAAACTTTCACCTCATTTACTTCTTTAGGGTAAAGGGTATGAAGATGCCAAGCCAGTGATTGCCGCTCTTAAAAGTAAAGGTGTGTCTGCCATTGGGGTTGCAGGATTTTGTTGGGGAGGTAAAATTTTCTGAATTCATGTTCACAGTTCTGAGGAGGTTATTGGGTTAGATAGGGAAAATTTGTTCTCCAAAACATCATAGAAAAATTAGTTCTGTTCACTTACGGAAAAGTTCTTTCAAAGTTTGTTAAAAAGAGCTCGCCTATCCTTTTCAGGAATGGTGCTAGTGAAATTAGCAGGCACCGAAGACATTCAAGCAGCAGTTATTCTGCACCCTGGTCGTATCACGGAAGATGAAATCAGAGGTAAAGCTATGCCAGCGAACATGGAATTTCTTCTTATTTTCATTTAAACCATAGCAACATAATTTCTTCATGAGGGTATTAGGCTGGGTACTTGGCATGGGAGGCTTTGTGGACTAATATGATGCGCTTATGTATAAGTTTATGAATTCTGAAAAGAGTCTCCAGATGCAGCCAAGAGTGATGAAGAAACCTGCCATGCGTCTGGTCAATTACAAGAAAATCGATCGCACAACATTTGTCTGTTTGAGAAGAGTTCCTTAAACTGGAAGCCGCAAAAATCTTATTTTTGTCTATTCTTTGTTCAGCCGTCAAGATTCCAACTGCTATATTGGGAGCCGAGAATGACCACATTTTCCCTGCAGATGAACTGAAAAAGTTAGGGGAGATCATGTCGGCTAAAACTGAAGTAAGCGACTTAGGATATTTTGTGCATTTGTTGCAAGAAAAAATGTTGGACAATCCTACTGTTTTCCTACATTCCCGTCACTGAGCTCGCAAAGCACTTCTTCTTTCTGGTTATTTTCTATGCATCACCAATTCAAAGATCCTGGTTTTGCAGTTTGAGAGTTATGTCAAAATATTCCCTGGTGTTAGACATGGATGGAGTGTGAGGTATAATGATGATGATGAGTCCGCCGTCAAGAGTGCCAAAGAGGCCCAAGAGGACATGTTGAATTGGTTCTTGAAGCATGTCAAGTGAAAAGTAAGGCATTGAAGCAGAATATAGTGAGGAAGCAGCAGATGACTGCATTGTTGAGTTATGAACAATTTCAGGACTAGTCATCTGTTTTGGACTAGTCATCTATAATGTTCTGTTGCGACTTTAATGAATAAGACATCGGTTTTGTAGATCGAACTTTGCAGATTGAGAGTGAAGTATGTCATGTAGAGTTGTATCGTGCCATCTGGGTTGAATTCTCTGTTCAAATTGATTGGATGTGTTCTCTATCATCTAGATGAGGACCTCAAGGGGAATATCAGATAGTGTATTCGTTTATTCAAAGGAAAGTATTTCTGCGGAGGAGAGTAAGTTCAGTTTTCTAAATCCAAAAATGGAGTCCATGGGCTTTCTTTTTCCCCTGCTTGGTTTTGATAAAAAAATTTATACGGAATGATTCGGTCTGATTCGATCGATAGAATCATGTCGAAATATTTGATGACAAATAATCCTAATGCTCAAAACTACATCAAAGATTGAATTCAACATCACAAGACAATTTTATGCCTCATGTAATGCAGATAACTAGTTTGGAAAATCTCATGGTTACCATCGAGACATGATGTACTTATATATCCAAATCAATCATAGGGTGGCAAGTCTAATGAACATTTTTTAGTTTCTTTATTCGCAGTAAATGAAAGTGCTTTTCCATGGGCAATTGATTTAAGTGGATCAAAATTGTTGGGATATAATACGCGGAAACGACAAGATCTTGTAATTTACGTCAACGTGAAATCTTCAAAAAAATAAACGAGAAAAGTAAGGACACCAGAGATTTACGTGGTTTGGTCCGAATATTGGTACCTACGTCCACGGGAAGAACCAGCAACAAATAATCTACTATAATCGGAAAATCAAAATTTACAATCACTCAATCGCTCAAGTATTTCTCATACCTAAATTTAATCTAAAACTCAAAATATTTAGAAATAAACAACTTACTTTGGTATAAACTCAAGACATAAAATTATCGCGCTACAAAACTCTACATACGGCGAGGCTTCAAGATCTTGCAGCTCTTCTCAAGCGGCGTGGACGTGCGGTTCTCTTTTCACGTAGGTCGTCGGCCGCTCCACACACCATCAAAGAAGGAAATATATCCGTTTTATATGTGGGCCCAGGTCAAAGTTTGACCTGGGCCCACCACCACCACTTGGATTTCTTTGTTTTGTTTACGTGGCCGAGCAAAGAGAATCCGCGTGAAGAATTGCGTGTGTGCCCATTTGGGCCCCACCTGCTTCCTTTTATTTTCTCACGCGTGCAGACGACTCCTTCATGCCAAAACCCACGAATTGATTTCCTTCAATTCGGAATCCTCAGGCTTCGCAGCAAAGAACTTTCCTCCTTTATTTTATTTTTATATCTCCTCTTTTAGTCTAGCAAATTTCGTTTTGCAAACGCTCAAACTCGAGTCATAAATTTAACAAAAATGTCATGCTTCGAGAGCACCTAAAACTTTCTCCATGGACTGAGATTTCATTTTGTTTTCTGTCCACCGTCTATGCTAGAAACATAAATCCCACAACCTAACATGCTTTCGAGTCAATGGTTAGGGTGTTGATCTTGTTTTGAATGTCGATAATGATCACCATCGACCATGTCATTTTAATAACGAGGCGTCTAGTTTTGCTATACTCGAGCACTTTGTGGGGTGCCTCAAACGAACTCGAAATCATGCAAACACCTTTGTTATAAGCCTATAATGCGGAGAGACCGTCCACACGATTCCAAATTTCAGATTTTTGTTATCTTACTACATGTATTTTGTGGACCTACTTGGTCTCATCCCATATGCTTGGGTTCTATCATGTTCAATAGAATGTCACCATATCCAAGTTTGTTATAGCTGTCGACCTAGACTAGGTATGCACACATCAATTCGCTTCAGTCGGTCCTGAGTAAATTATGAGCTGGGATAAATGCAAGTGAATCTCAAGTGATGCACTGGAGAAAATATTTGGAAATGCCATCGAACCTCACCTTTTGTCACTTCTAAGTAATTAGTGAATGATCGGGGACGCCTTCCCACCGAGTCAAGTCAATGTCGCCCCTACCATCTTCTACGTCTCGACGTGAGGAAGTTATTATTGCCCGAGTGACGCATGTAATGACGCCTTGAGGCCCTCCATCTTTTCCTTATAAAATACTCTTTCTTTTCCCTTGCATTTCTTTTCCCTTGTTGCCTCTCACAACTTGTCCCGTTCTTACACCGATTCCTCACTCCTAGTGCGTCCCACGTTCACCAGATTTCTGAGGAAGAAAGGAAAATGTCGAGCTCTCAGTGTTTTGAGAACCCACCAAACCTGAGCTCCACTTGCGGAGCAGGACACGTTGAAGAGCTTGCAGGTCTCAAGACTTACGTCACCGGCCCTTCCGATTCCAAGCGTGCTGTTCTTCTCATCGCCGATGTTTTCGGTACTGACCCGTTTCTTTAATTTTGATTTTGTGGTGTTTCTCTCAGTTGGGTCTTTTCTTTTGGTCAATTATGTATATCTTCTTGGTTCTTTGTCGTTCTTGTGCTTTTCGTTTGGTCCATGATATTGCTGCTTGATTGATGATCTTTGCTCATCGGTTTGTGCAGGGTATGAGGCTCCTAAGCTGAGGTATGGAATCTTTCTCAAGTTTTTCTATGTATATGTTGTCCTGTAGTGCCATCTTTTGAAGTTTCATAGTGAATAAACTCTGTATTCTCCGGATAGCATACATTTGAAAGCTTTGCTTTTCCGTTCACCTTTCACCTGTGATGACGAAGAGCATTACATGGCACATGAGGGCGAAGCCAGTTCATTCTGGATGAGTGTGTTTGGCGTTCTTCTGTTCCAAGTTAAAACATCATTTGTTGAATTGTATATACACGCGGGACTTCATGGCATAGTTCAGCTGACATTTGATATACATCACTTGATTCAATATGAATCACAGTTTTCTTTGTTCTAATGATTTCTGCTACTAATATGGCTCAGCTGGTTATGTAATTCGGTTTCATCTTGAGATAGAGTTATCCTTAGTTGCAACACCAAAATCACATAAGCTGGGTTTGCCTTCTTGATAGTCCTGGCATGATTCTATGTTTTAACAAGATTGAGAATGATAAGAGTTACCTTTTCAAATGGTCATACTTATTTGCAGAATGCTTTCGTTGTGTAGGAAACTTGCAGATAAAATTGCATCCGCGGGATTCTTGGTGGTTGTACCTGATTTCTTTTACGGAGATCCCATTATTGATTTTACTAGTCCTAATTTCAATAGAGAAGCTTGGTTTAAGAATCATGGCACGGTGAGTTTTTCACTCCTTCAGGCTGTGAAAGTGTGACAGTACATTTAGAAGTTCAGAGGAAACAAGGGGTTTCTACTGTGCAAACTTGATTTGTAGACTCATATCACACGCAGTAAGTTGCATTGGTATTTAGACCTGGTTGGAGATTGCTGGTCATTTCAAAGATTTTCGACACCCATCAAGATCTTTATTATACCAAATTCCAAAAGCAAAACATGAAACAGCATAAGTAGAATAAAAGCCTCATGAATTTCGATGTTACCGACTTTTAGACAGTCTTTTTATAAACGTTTACTTCATTTGCTTCTTTAGGATAAAGGGCATGAAGATGCCAAGCCAGTGATTGCTGCTCTTAAGAGCAAAGGTGTGTCTGCCATTGGGGCTGCAGGATTTTGTTGGGGAGGTAAAATTTTCTGAATTCACTTTCCCAGTTCTGAGGGGGTTGTTGGGTTAAGAAATGGGAAATTTGTTCTACATTGACCGTTGAGAAACTAGTTTTGTTGACTTGCAGAAAAGTTCTTTCAAGTTGTTAAAAAGAGCTTGCCTATTCTTTTCAGGAGTGGTGCTGGTGAAATTAGCAGGCACTGAAGACATTCAAGCAGCAGTTATTCTGCACCCCGGTCCTATGACCGAAGATGAAATCAAAGGTAAAGCTATGCCAATAAACATGGACTTGCTATTTTCTTTTCAGCCGCAGCGATATAATTTCTTCATGAGCGTATTAGACTTGGTACTTGGCACGGGAGCCTTTATCGCCTATTATGAAATGCTCATGAACAATTAAATTATATGAATTCTGATGGGAGTCTGCAATGCAGCCGAGAGTGACAAAGAAACTCGCTATAACATGTCCGGGCAATTACAAGAAATCGATGGCGCTACTTTTGTCTGCTTGAGAAGTGTTCCTTAAACTGGAAGCCTTAAAAGACCTTATTTTCTTCTGTTCTTTGTTCAGCTGTCAAGATTCCAACTGCTATATTGGGAGCTGAGATCGACCATCATTCCCCGCCGGAACAACTGAAAAAGTTTGGGGAGGTCATGTCGGCTAAAACTGAAGTAAGCTTCATAGGATGCTTTGCGTTGGTTGCAAACCAATTGTCAGAAAATGCAATCGTTTTTCCACGTTCCCGTCATTTCGCTTGCAAAGCACTTTCCCTTCCTGGTTATTTATACACATCGCTAATTCAAAGACCCTGGTTTTGCAGTTTGAGAGCTATGTGAAGATATTCCCTGGTGTTAGTCATGGATGGAGTGTGAGGTATGACGACGACAATGAATTGGTGGTCAAGAGCGCTGAAGAGGCCCAAGAGGACACTTTGAATTGGTTCTTGAAGCATGTCAAGTGAAGAGAACAGAAGGCATTGAAGCAGAACATTCTGACGGAAGCAGTAGATGATTGTATTGTGTGAGACGAACAGTTTGAGGACTATTCATCTATTGTAATATCTGGCGAGGGAACAATGTACTGTGCTGTTGATACTTAGAGAAATAAATACATTGGTTTCATCGCTTAAACTTGGAAGATTGAAAACGAAATATATCACCTAGAGTTGTATCGTGGCGATTTGGGTGCATTTTCTATTCGAATCGATCAGAGGTGTTCACTGTCCATTGGATGAGGACCACACAATGGAATATGAAACAGCATATTCGTTTCCCAATCCCCTTTTTGAAGGATACGTTATTTGCACGGTTACCACCATGTCATCAGCTAAAGTGGCTAATATCTGAGGTAATCTCTAGACCACTTGATTTTGAATGCATCCATTATATTATAAGTTATAACTTGACAAGTATGCGAGCAATTAAGATTTCATTAAAAGATGCATGACCTCAAAATCACATGCCCCAAGAATAAAAAAAAAGAAATGAAAGTAAGGATATGGAGAAGAATAGTATCCAAAATTTATGAGAAACCAACTATTCGAATTTATGACAAAAGTGAAGCGTTTGTTATTGATCAAGTCTATATGATAGTAGGTCAAGATTTTTCGAAACTAAACTAGATAGACATGGCAAAGTTCGTCCTTCATGTATATGGTATATATTTTCGCAATGTGCATTTGTATACTGGCCAAAATTTCAGCTTTTGGCCAGATGGTGTTTTTTTGTGAGAGGACGCATGTCTCTATCGGTCTAAATATATTATGGTTTCGTCTTTGTTCGTTTCTCGTCTGTTTCTCACCGGCCCTCTTCCTTGTTTGACGTCAGCAGTGACGTTAATAAGAACCACGAGACCTTTGATGATTAATCCGAACCATAAGATTACACGTGCAAGGTGTCTGCAAGAGTAACTTTTTCAGACGCTGTGATATCGTATTGCGGATAAGCCTATGGTTTCAGAAGACAATCAAAGCACGATTCCACTTGGCGACCAGAGAATCACCGTATCATCTCTCGTCTCTTGGCTCTGTTCTTACCTCGTAAACAATGAAAGAAAAGAGAAGAAAATATCAAAATATCTATAAAATTTCTCAAAACAATCTCGTTTTGAGTGGAGTTGTACACGTCAATATCACTAACCCTTGCCACGTAAGACGATAAGCATTGATTTGCACCTCTACATCAAAATTTCCTAACATAAATTAGTTAGATAGACTGTATTACAAAATTGTTGAAAGGTTCATGACTACACTAGCTGAATTGGACCGTTTATTACGAAATTGGAACTTGTACAATTTGTTCACGGCTTCTGGGTAGTTTTTCCCATCTTAAGTAAGTCGTTATTCTAATACATGGATGCATAAGCTCTGTGCTTTTCTTATTATGAAGGTTGAATTTCATTTGAAGATTATAATCGTCTTCTGGTTTAGGTTTTTTTTTTTGTGCGAAAAGTGCCAAAAAAGTCATAAACCTTTTGTCTTTGTGTCAATTTAGTTATAAACCTTTTTTTTGATGCCGATTAGTCCTAAACATTTTTACGTTGTGCCAATTCAGTCCTTTCTGGCCAATTTTGACCGGATTTTGCTGATTTGACGTCGGCTGGCTAACATGGCCTGATCGGCATTGACGTGGATAGTTTTTCAAATATTTTAATATTTTTGAATATTTTTGAATATTTGAATTTTTCTTTTTTTCTTCTCCTCTTCTTTCTCCAGCCAATCGCCGGACCTCGGCGACCAGCCAGAGGCGACGGCCGGCGAGGTTGAGGTCGACCTCGCCGGCCACCTCGCCAGTGGCCGCGAGGGTGGCCTTGCACCGGGCGGGCGAGGCTCGACCCTTGCTAGATCTGGCGAGGGCGAGCCTCGCTCGCTCGGCGTGAGGCTGCCCTCAAGGCCTGGGTGGTGAGGCTCGCCCTCGCCGGATCTAGCGAGGGTCGAGCCTCGCCCATGGCCAGTTAGGGCGAGCACCGCCAACTAAGCGTGAGGCTAGTTGAACCCCCCATGCATTGTTGCAACGAACTCCTCCATTACATTCCCCACCGTCACCTCAGTCCGCTTCACTGCCGCCACCACTGTCTCCCAACAGTGACATGCCTCCTCGCGCCGAGTTGGCGGGGCTCGCTGTGACAGTCTGATTTTCCACTTCTGTTTTCAATTGAATAAGTCGGGCTTTTCATCGACGTACCTATAGTGCTATTCTCTGAGCCGATCACTCATGAGATAACTAGACTATTTGTGGAAGTCATTAAGGGATTTTAATGCAACAAGCTTGAGAATTTGACTAGGAATCGATTGTCAACCGTGTTAGTCTGCAAGAGTCATTGCGGCATAGTCGAAAATCTATCAGAGACCGGAGATAGGTCGATTCAACTAAGGTATGTAATTAGGCATGAGTGATTCCACCTAATTGCAAAAATTCTAGTTGATTGGCACTAAACCGATTTTTCTGTCGTTTTGGTACCATGTGCCCGTAAATGAAACCTCGAGATTTTCACGACAACCGATGGTGGCCAATGAGTCGAAGATGTAGGTCAATTGCACCGAAAATTCCTAAAAATTATCCAGTAGTTTAGGTCACGCTAAAATCGCGTCAGATTGAAATTAATCGCGAAATTTAATCCGATTTCAAAAATTGAGAATTCTACCATGTCACAATTAATTCTAGGAACGTCAATGCATCCTCTCAAGACCTTTTGACGAATTTGAAATTTTGGTGGGAAATCCAAATTACAGTAGGCAAAGTGAAATTGGGAAAGGCTGTAATGTAAGTGGATTTTGGTCTTTAATGTGGAGCCTTTGGAGATGTGAATTATAAGGATTTAAATAAGGTTCTATCCTTATTAACTAAGGTTAAGAATTGGTAAAATGAAAAAAAGGGAAAAGCTAATGGAAAGGATGCCAAATTCGGATGTAGGCACACCAAAAGGAATTCCACCATCATTTGAGTTTCGTTTGAGGATGATAAGTTTGCTTTGGAATGGTGGGCCATATGAAAGTGATATGGCTTAAATTCCATGGAATAAGGACCCAAGGCTTGTGGAAATTGGGGAGGGGGACCCTCCATGGTCCTTTTTCTCCTTCTCCTCTCCCCATTCGTGCGATCCCTTCCCCCCTTGTGCCGTGCGACCACCCCTCTCTTTCTTCCTTTCTCTTTCTTTCCTTTTCCTTTTCCTTTTATTTTCCCTCAGTCGTAAGTTCCTTTTTCTTCTTCTCCCTTAAGCTGTTCGGCCTCCCCTGTTTCTTCTTTGCCGACAACACAACAGCCAAAAACAGAGGAGAGCTCTATTTTGGCGCTGTAGATTCCTGGATCAGTAGAAGCACCTACCAAGCAGTCCCCATGTTCCATTTCTCTTTTGTCTGGCTGTTAAGCACTTCTCAGCCATCCTCACCGGTGATCCAACAGTCCACAACAACCGGCGAGATTTCTGCATCTCTCCGCCGGAAGCTCAATGCCGCTGCATACGAGTGCTGCAGCGTTTCCACCACCCATCCCTCCTCGATCTTGACTCACCATCCCCACTGTAGACCTCCACCTCTTCGCCGTTGTTGCTGCCCAGTCGCCGAAACCCCTGCTGCGCCGGTGCAACCCGCTAGTCGACCCAACCACTCCACGGTGCCGCTGCCTCGCCTCTAAAGAGCTCACGCCGTCGCTGCTCAGCCTGGTCTGGCCGAGAAGACTACTCCTCAGCAGTAGGCAGAGGGCCTTGCTGGCCTGAGCAGGGCCACCTGGAGTTATTCCGGTGCCCCCCAAAGGCCGAGACCTTGCCGCCGTTGCCGGAAGTGATTGGCTTTTAGCTTAGGTGAGTCAATTTCCTAATTTATGATTAGGGGTTGATTACATTCCTTAAGAGTATGATTAAGTTAAATAGTATTAGAAACTAGTTTAGTTAGGATAATGATTAGTTAGGTAGTTAGTTGAGATGAAACTAGATAGTTAGACTATTTAGTTAGAGACCTAAATATTTAGTTAAATGCTTAGACTAGAAGGTTATTGTAAGGCATTAGTTTAATTAGGCATTTTGATAATTGGTTCTAGTTATGATCAAATTGAATTAATAGTGAAAAATTGTAAATGGTAATTAATTAAATAATTAATTTAAATGATTTAATTATAATTTAGTTAATTATTTAATATTTTCCAGAAATTATACCGGGATAGCCGGTGACTGAAATTCCGTGCTGATTGCAAAAGTATGTTTCATTTATGCCATTGATTGTTAAATTGTGCAGTTGAGTGATGGTTGTTACTTGTGAATATTTAATTCAAAATGGCAGAATTTTGGTATTTAATTAGAAAATGCAGGGTGTCGGATTTTGGACACTGAACGTGTTTTTAAGTACTATATTAAACTGTGGGATTTTAAAAGAGATGATACAAATTTTCTGATTCGATCTGACTGTGTCCCCACACATGGTTATTTTACCATGCATTTCTAATATGAAGAAAAGAGGCCGGGATCACTATTTTAATTGAGACATTTGAGTGCAATGCACGGTGTCCCTGGGCCGAAATTGAATGAATGCATGAATGATATGAGATGCTGTCACGAGCCTTTGGGGCCGGACGATGCTCTTTCGGGATGCCCCAAGTCAACGGATGCCAGTCGCAGTGGAAGCTGGACCGATGCTCCTTTAAGGAATGCCGTCTAGATGTAGACGTTGCCATGCTCGATGGTGCAAGATGAAGCCCGGTTAAGTCGGAAGACCGCTAATTATTGAGTCGGCCGTGACCAATGGGTCATAATCAATTGGAACATGTGAATGATTGAAATTGAGTGGCCTAATTAGGAGATGGAATTGTGTGGTGCGGTATGGGACGTACCATAATGATTTGATATGGTAATCGGGGCCCGTGAATCGGTGATGATATTTATTTATATGTGTATACATGTCGAGATGTTCCAATGATGTCTGATTTCAATATAATTACATGCAAATTGAGTGGTACTGACATGCAGAACAGACACTGGTGTTACATGAGTTTTGGGGAGATATAGTTAGACTGCATGGGGTGTACTTTTCTCCTAATCGGGATTTAGGGGTTGGACTCGCTGAGACGTTATCTCAATGGTTATTGTATAACCATTTTCAAGTCCTAGATGGAGGATTGTCAAGTGAGGTGCAGGGGTTCGCAAGAAGTGAAGTTTAGGATTTTCTTTAGTCCCTACATAAGTTTAGGATTTTCTTTAGTCCCCACCAGATGTCGACGGGTCTTCCGTCTATTTTGGACAGTGGGTGACAGCTCACCCTTTTGTTATCGAGAAGTCTGATAGGATCGGAAGGGACTCTGGTCCCATGGACGAGGAGCTCAGAGCGTAGATAGCCTAGAAGCTCTTCTTTTTGAAATAGATCCATGTGGTGTTAGACTTTTCTATATATATACGTTGCTGTATTATAAGTGTGTTTTGTGAAAATATAATCCTACTTTTCTATCCCACTGTTATGTTGTTTGGAGATTGTTATTATGTTTCCGCGTGTGCCATAAACTAAATGGGTCGGCGACACTTCCTGGAGTGTCGCAAATTTTATCGACCACTGAGGGATGTACATGTGCTCGAGGTTCGAGTCGTGACACTCGCCCTCGCCGGCCATGGGCGAGGCTCGACCCTCGCCAGATCCGGCGAGGGCCTCTAGGGCGGCCTCGCGCCTGGCTGGCGAGGCTGAGCGTCGCCGCTCAGCGCGAGGCCGCCCTCGCGGCCACTGGCGAGGTGGTTGGTGAGGTCGACCTTGACCTAGCCGGCCGTCGCCTTTGGCCGGTCGCCAAGGTCCGGCGATCAACTGGAGGAAGAAGAGGAGAAGAAAAAAAGAAAAAGAGAGAATAAAAATAAAAATAAAATAAAAATAATTCAAAAATATTAAAATATTATTAAAAATTGTCCACGTTAGCGTCGCGGTATCGCGTCGTCCGGCCCGGCGTCTAGTCAGTAAAATCCGGCCAAAATTGGCCGGAAATGACTGAATTGGCACAATGTAAAAATGTTTAGGACTAAATCGATACCAAAAAAAGGTTTAGGACTAAATCGGCACAAAGACAAAATGTTTAGGACTTTTTTGACACTTTTCCCTATTCTTTGTCCTATGGTGAATTAGGTGATGCTTCCTTCCCTTCGTCGGGGTATGATATGCACATGTTAACATCATGACAGAGACAACTGCTTTGTCTCCAATCCGGCAACTTCCATATTGCTGAACCTGGACATGAATTTAGTATCTGTACCACGATCGTAAAATAACCTAATGAAAAAAAACTAGATTGGTCCGAAGTGATTTATTTGGGCTATCTAGGAACCGGCCTTTGAATGAAAGTCTATCAAACACAGGCATAAACATATTAGTTGATCCAGGCTGAAATTGGATTAGTCCACTTATCAATTGCATTAGCACATCAGGACTCAACAGCCGGCAATTATATGGATTTTTAAGAAAGATCCATGCATAGTATATGGTAACTGATTAGGAATGGCTGGACAAACTTCAAACAAAAGCAGAGCAGTTGATGGGCCATTTGTCACTTGGAAATTAGACGTTTTTGAATTTTTTTTTTTATCAAAGATTTATCTATTGGAGCTTTCGAAGTTATCTATATCCACAAAAAATCGTTCAACTTTTACTAGTTCATATTTTCAAATGAGATTAAAAAAAAAATCATTTTGAGATGTTTGCTTCAAAAGGTTCTAAAACAACTTTCTAAAGAAAAAGACTCGAGATCAGCGCACATAGACGATCCATTCCTCGAGACCGTGGACTGTGTTCCTCAGGTCCAAGATTCGGGGTCGAGGGGAAAGGTTTCCCAAGTTCAAGATCTGGATTCTTTGCACTCCCGAGGCTCAGTACGAGGCATTGGGAGCAGAGGACCAACGTCCCATCTTGCTTTGTTGCCTTGTGGCGAGCGGGCAACGTCGTTCCGAGTCCAACTCTGAAGTCTCAAGACTAAGCATCGTGGTCTCGAATTTGATGGGTCCGAGCACTTGGTTCCTCAGTCCGACCCCAACGTCTATGTTTGGTAGCTGAAGTCCCCTATCTCTGTAGATGAGGCGATCGGGTTCTCGAATTTAGATGATTTAGTCTTGGTTTAGCCCTAGGTCAAGCGCATGGGGATTGGGGTCCCAACTCCCAAGTTCCAGGGTCGGTGACACGGGCGTGTATTTTAAATATTGTAAATTTTTACTAATTTCCTTGATATTTAGCATATGGTAGGATAGAATTTCTTTGTAATTTAATTAGAATTTCATTGGTTCTTCAAATATGTTAAGTTTTCTTGTTATAGAAAATATATTGAGAGTTCTCCTCTGCTGCATTCATGCGTGTGCGCCATCGTGTGTAGTGCGAGTGTTTACTCGTGTTGGCGAATTGCCACTTGTGCAATCACTCTTTCTATGTTACATTAAACGGGTCTGGCATTCGAGCACCAATGTCTCAAATTTGACCTTAAGTTGCAAAGCCCGGCCCTTCGGGTAGCGGGTTCGAAGAGTAGGTTATCAGGATCTTGAGTTCTTTCCTCGATATCTTGAGTCCTGGATATGGGAATGGTCTTGGTGGTGGTGGAAGTCAAATCAGATTCTAGAAAATGTTGAGTCCTTTCAAGCGGCGGAAATTTATTTCCAAAATCGAAGTGAAGATTTCTAATGGATTAAAAAAGTTCTATATAGTTCTATATTAACTCATGTTTCTAACTGGCGTCAAAAGGCAAAAGATGAAGCAGGTATTTTACCAGCTAATTTCCGACAAGACAAACGGCTCAAACGTAATTTATTGCGCAGAAGCTCCCCGAGACAAAGGGATCACTTGAATTTTTATGGTCCGTTCTCAAAGCAGATCTGTTCCAGACTTTTTACGAAGAACAATCGATCAAGTGTATTGGGAAAGTGAGCTTCAATTAGCTCTAGAGTTTTGACCATTAAGAAGGGGAATTTTTCTGTATCAATCATCTTGAAGTTGGCATAGGGTGTTTCTATCAATTACTCAAATCTCTTTTGGCTGTTGTTGCAGCAAGCGTTATTCGACTTGATTGGTTGAATTAGGCAGAATCCAATCACGCTTAATCGCCGCACCTTCCTGTTCTTTTGGACTTACCCGTGGAAGCACATATTTCTACGTCTCTAGCAATTATCAAGTGCACAAGGGATGGGGGGACTTACACATCTGATAGGGATGGGATTAGTTGGGCACGCAAAAAGTCCTAGAAATCCATTGCTACGACAAAAGAATTCGAGGAATTTTAAAAAAGTGACTTTTCCTTTATCTTGAAGAGAGATTCTTCTATGCCTCAATGAATGAGACATTCCTATTCATTCAAATCAATCACTACATGTTGATTATTGTAAATTGCCTTATTTTCTTTTAAAATGAAAAAAAAAAAAACTGCATAGACGATGACTAGATTGGCTGACCGGATCATCGTTAAATTTCTCCCTTAATAGTTGCATTGATTGTTGATCCTGAACTAAACTTAAGAGCTTACACTTGTTTATGTACACAAAGTTTTGATCTCTTATGAACTTGATAAATAATGGTCATTGAACCATAAAGTTCTTTCTAATTGAGAGGTGTTGAAAATAATAGTCACCAACAACAACAGGCACATCAAAAGAAGTCTCTATGGAAAGGTTAGGGCTTTGTTCCAAATTCTAATCCTGATTAATGATGTGACATCTTCATTGGGTCTTGAAGTATCTGTTCAATTCTCTTTGCTCCATAGCTAGCATATACTAATTCAATTTGGATCAACCCGGTTTTTTAATTTCGTAATCATAACAATTTGCTTCTTTAAATTCTCCAATTTATTGCAAATAAAATAAAATCTTACTAGGAGATGGATTTCTATTGGCATTTACGAGGAATTTCACCAATAAAAAAAATGTTTAATTGGAACCTTGGCCTGATACAAACAAGGAAAGGACAACACCAAAGTGCAAAATGGAAAGATGAAATATACACGCCCCCTGGAGATACCCTAATTATAAATTCACAATCATAACATTAGGCAAGATAAAAATTTACCATATTGATTGTGACAACCTCTATAGGGAATAGATAAAAATGCCCAAATTGTGCACACAACAAAATGATTGCCCCCATCACTAGTCATGGACGGCCCGATGTGAACTTACTTCATTCATCACCAGCATCATTGATTGAAAATTCAGCATGTTAGGGATATAACATCGCTTGACCATCTTCATCTCAAATAGTTTCACTTAAGCACAATCAACTAAGAAGTGCCTAAGAGAGAAAGACGACATGGTCAATTATCCAAATCCATCGTAACTTGATAAGTATTATGGACTTGGATATATTGAATCGTAATGTTTCGAAAGCACCTAAAAATTTTTTAGTTGATTATGGTTTCCTCTTTCTCTATGGAGTCTCTAGAAATACAAACCCCTCTGCCTAATTTGCTTTCCAGCTGATAGTGGGGGTGTTCATCTCGCCCTTAGTGTCGATAATCATCACCGTCAATCATGTTGTCTAGGTAAGGACGAGTCTAGGCCTGCTAAACTCGACCTCTTTGTGCGAAGAGACCGTCGACATGACCATCTGCAAAGACCATTTCCTTTTTGCTTATCCCTAGTTTCGAACTTGAGAAATTAGGTCTCCAGCCTTTTGCACACGAGTTGCCGGGCTCTGCAAATGGGCTTCTCTTGCAGTGTTCGGACAGGCGAAAAGAAAGATGCCCAAAAACCGACGGCGATCCTAAGGTTTCCCCCGACACGTTGTCGTTCACATAGTGGTCTTCACTCCTCGTCAAAGAGAATCTATGAGGATACTGCCAAAACCTTTGATCACTTCTTGATAATTCTTGATTGCAAACGCCATCGAGTCGAGCGAAGTCAACACCGCAACTTTTTTCTCTTCCGAACTGGAACAAATTTCATTGTTCGAGTGACGTAAGTAATGACGCCCGCAAGACTCCAATCTTTTCCTTATAAAAATTCGTTCTTTTCCCATGTTGCCTTTCACAAATCGTCACTTTCTTCCACTGATTCCTCACTCCTAGTGCGTCCCGCATTTGCCGGATTTCTGGGGAAGAGAGGAAGATGTCGAGTTCTCAGTGTTTTGAGAACCCACCGGACCTGAGCTCGACTTGCGGAGCGGGCCGTGTTGAAGAGCTTGCAGGGCTCAAGACTTACGTAACTGGCCCTTCCGATTCCAAGCGTGCTGTTATTCTCATCGCCGACGTTTTTGGTACTGAACCCATTTCTTGGATTCTGATTTTGTGTTGCTTCTCTTAGTTGGGTCTTTTCTTTTGGTTATTTATGTACTTCTTCTTGGTTCTTTGTCGTTCTTGTGCTTTTCGATTCGTCCATTGTATGGCTGCTTGATTGATCGTTTGCTCATCTGTTTGTGCAGGGTATGAGGCTCCTAAGCTGAGGTATGGTGTGGTTACTTGCATAGAATCTTTCTTGGTTATTTCTATGCATATGTTGTTTTTTAGTGCCATCTTTTGAAGTGAATAACTCTGTCTTGTCCTGAGAGCATACATTTGAAAGCTCTTGACTTTTTGTTCACCTTTCACCTGTGATGCTCTGACAAGCATTACACAGCACATGAAGGTGAGGTCAATTCATTTGGGATGAGTGTGTTCGGTGTTTTTCCGTCTCTGAGTTAAAACATCATCAATTGAAGTGCATATACTCGTGACTTTGTGGCACATTCCACTGACATGTGGTAGACATTGCTTGATTCAACATAAGTTACAATTTCTTGTTCTAGTAAAATTTGCTACGGCCCGGCTGTTCATATGACGCGGTTTCATCTTGAGATAGAGTGAGCTTCAGTTTCAACACTAACGTTGTATAAGCTAGGATCGCCTTGTTAGCAGTCATGGCATTCTATGTGTTCACAAGATTGAAAATGATAGAGTTACCTTATCAAATTGTCATACTTACTTGCGTGCTGCTTTCATTATAAAGAAAACTTGCAGATAAGGTCGCATCTGCCGGATTCTTGGTGGTTGTACCTGATTTCTTGTATGGAGATCCATATCCCATGGATTACAGTAATCCTAATTTTGATAGAGAAGCTTGGAAGAAAATTCATAGCACGGTGAGTTTTTCACTCCTTCAGGCTGTGAAAGTATTGAAGTACATTTAGAATTCAGTGGAAACAAGGGCTTTCCTATGTGCAAACTTGATTTCTTGACTCATATCACATGCAGTAACTTGCATTAGTAGCTAGACCTGGTTGGAGTTTGCTGGTCATTTGAAAAGTTCTGGGCGCCCATCTGGATCTGTATTTTACCAAATTCTAAATGTGATAAATGAGACAGCTTCAATAGAATGAAAGCCTCATGAATTTTCATGTTGCCAGTTTTTTAACTGTCTTTTTGTGAACCGTTACCTTATTTACTTCTTTAGGATAAAGGGTATGAAGATGTGAAGCCAGTGATTTCTGCACTTAGGAGTAAAGGCGTGTCCGCCATTGGGGCTGCAGGATTTTGTTGGGGAGGTGAAATTTTCTGAATTCAATTTCACAGTTTTGAGGAGGTTATAAGGTTTAGCAATGGGAAGTTTGTTCTACATTCACCATTGAAAAACTCGTTCTGTCCACTTGAAAAAAAGTTCTTTCGAGTCTTTAAAAAGAGCTTGCCTATACTTTTCAGGAAAGGTACTAGTGAAATTAGCGGGCACTGAAGACATTCAAGCAGCAGTTATTCTGCACCCTGGTCATATGACTGAAGATGAAATCCAAGGTAAAGCTATGCCAGTAAACACTTACCATTTTTTTTCAGCCCCAGCAATATAATTTCTTCATGAGGGTGTTAGACTTGGTGCTGGGTACGGGAGGCTTTTGGGCTAATTTTCTTTTCAACCACAGCAATATGCTTATGAATGATTAAGTTTGTGAATTCTGGAGAGAATCTGCAAATGCAGCCAAGAGGGATGAGGAAACGTGCTATGAGAACTCTGGTCAAATAGAAGAAATCGATAGTGGATTGTCTGACTTGAGAAGTGTTCCTTCAACTGAATCTGATTTGTCTGTTCTTTGTTCAGCTGTCAAGATTCCAACTGCGATATTGGGAGCCGAGATTGACCATGCTTCCCCGCCTGAAGAACTGAAAAAGTTTGGGAAGATCATGTCTGCTAAAACTGAAGTAAGTGTCTTAAGCTGTTTTGTGCATTTGTTGCAAACGAATTGTCAGAGAGTGCAATCGTTATTCCACATTCCTGTCAGTTTGCTCACAAAGCACTTCTCTCCAGTTATTTCTACACATCACTAATTCAGAGACCTTGGTTTTGCAGTTTGAGAGTTACGTGAAAATATTCCCTAGTGTTAGTCATGGATGGAGTGTGAGGTATGACGACAACAACGAATTTGCTGTCAAGAGCGCCGAAGAGGCCCAAGAGGACATGTTGAATTGGTTTTTGAAGCATGTCAAGTGAAGAGAAGGCATTTTAGAAGAATATAGTGAGGGAAGCAGTAGACGACTGCATTGTGTGAGAGATGAACAAGTTGAGGACTGGTCATCTGTTTAGGACTAGTAATCTACTGTAATATTCGGCGAGGAAACGGCATACTGTACTGTCGTTACGTAGAGAAATAAGATAGGTGGTTTCTTCCCTCGAACTTTGAAGATTGAAAATATATGTTGTGTCGAGTTGTATCGTGCCGATTTGGATGCATTTCTTGTTCAAATTGACTGGAGGTGTTCGCTGTCAACTAGACGAGGACCGCAAGGGTAATATAGAAATGCATATTCTTTGTTCATTTTCCATTTTCCTTTTTCATTTTAGAAGGATACGGAGTTCCACAATGGTATCAGCAAAAGTGGGCGATATCTAGGTGATACAGGACCGCTCCAACTCAAATTCATGCGTCAAATTTTGAATAGAAACTCTATTAAAGATACACGATCTCAACATTATATTAGTCGAGAAGGAAAAAGAGATGGAAGTAAGCACATGGAGAACGAATCAACCATTCAAATTTGTTACACAAAAACCTATTCGTCTTGTATATTTCTAGGAGTGATCACTTTCTGAGTAGGTTGGTTCCAACAAAAACCAAAAACCTATTCTGAGACTTTTGGTTCCAAAAGATTTGAACCAAGAACCAAAATGGTTGTAATTCTAAAACCGCCTATTCTTGATTGGCCAATTCCATTTAGGACTCATTTGGCAACTAGCCCAATAGTGAAAATTTCTATTCTTATGTCCTTGAGAGTAGATTTGGAATAAAAATTCGTTTGGTAAATTTTTTGTTTTTGAAAACAATTTTCTATTGTTTTGTTTCCGAAAATAGATTTGGAACATAATTGAGAAATAAAAAAAAGCTGATTCTTTATTCCCGACAACAATTTCAGAATCAAGCCAATTTAATTTTTCTTTTTTCTCTTTTTTCTTCTTGTTCTTCTTCTTCTCTCTCTTCTTCTTCAACCGTTGCCGCCGTCGCCACCATCAGTCGCCGGCAACCAGTTGGGTGAGGTTTGGCAAGCTCACTGGAGGCTCACCTAGCCAGGCTAGGCTTGCCTAGCCACCAGTGAGGCTCGCCTGGCCGAGTAAGGCCGACCTCGGTGGCCAAGTGAGGTCAAGCCTTGCCGGCTGGCTAGTGGGTGAGCTTGGCCTCACCAGATCTAGGCAAGGCTGCTCGCCCAGCCAAGGCTTGGCCGACGAGGCGTGGCCTCGCTGAGGGCTGGCGACGCTCCGATGAGGTCGTTGGCCCTCGTCTAGTCAGTCGCCGGTCATCTTAAGGCTGGTGACCAACAAACCTTGAAGAAGAAGAAGAAGAGAAAGAAAAGAAAAAAGAAAAGAAAAGAAGAATAAAGAGAAAAGTAATAACATTATTAAAAATTGAAAGAAAATGATTTGGATTAGAAATTTTTAGAATGGTACCAACGCGATTTTATTTTGGGAATAGAAATTTTGCACGATTACTAAACGGCTTATAATGATTAAGAATTGTTTTTGAAAACAAAATAAAAAAAATAATTTATTATCGAAATTGTTTACGAGAATGTAATTATTCTCAAACGTGTCTCGCTTCCCAATAACTAATTCTCCATTCATTCGACTTGAAAACCAGTCCACTTTTATATTATGAATAAAACCAAACACCATTTTACTATAAAAACATATGTTGGCCGGATAGTACAACTAATTTTTCTAGTTCTGAAATTAGAAACGAATCCATTCTAGATTTGCGACACCGAGAACCGAATCAATTCTCTTTGGAACCAACTTCGGTCTAAGCTGATTTGGTCCGTTTCCCAAATTGAATCGGATCGTTGCACACCCTATTCATTTCTGTTCATTTCATGCCAGCCAAAGAGATACGAATATACCAACTTTTTGAGGATCAAAATGAAGAAATGGTGCAACCGATATAGGGCCCTAGGATAACATATTCTGATATGGACATAGACATCGTGAGGTGACATCAATCCAAACCACAATATTTTTTGGTGACCAATCCGAACCATAAGATCACCCGTGAAAGGAGTTTACAAAAATATTTTCTGACATTGCGATATTACATCATGGATGAGTCAATGATTCTCAGAAGGCAATCTTGGCGAGCTACGTTGTGACATTGCCTCCTGCAGATTCTTGTCGTCCAAATTCTAAACCTGCATTCTCTCTCTCTCTCTCGTCTCATTGGCTCTGTCCTTACCTCAGAAGCAGTCAGCGATCACATAACAGAGGCAAGATCCCAGACAATGTCAGGACCTCAATGCTGCGAGAACCCTCCGACTCTGAACCCAGCAAGCGGCCAAGGCCATGTTGAGGAGCTGTGTGGCCTCAAAAGCTACGTCTCTGGTTCCTCCGACTCCAACCTCGCCATCGTCCTCGTCTCTGATGTGTTTGGTACTTGCCCAGCACTTCCTTTTATCGATAAAGTTTGTATTTTGGGTTCATAGTCGGTGGTTCTGGCTCTACATGTGATCTGGCTCAGTGATTAAGTTGCAAATTTGTCGTAATCTCTTGGTCAACCTTGAAGTTCATAGTTTTTCTTGTAAAATATAATATAAGCTATCCGACTCATGCTTGTGAAGTAAGAGGCTGTGTTTATGGAGTAGGCGGTTTCTTCGAAGTTCATTGATGGTTGATTCATGATGGCATGTGACTTATCAATTGGAGGATACTGAATAGGAGCATGAAGAAGGAAAACCTCGTTATATGGTTTCATTTCTGCCGTTTAATCTGTTTTTCCTCCTCTCAAAGCTAATCACATGATTTGGTTGGTTGGGTTGATTGTGCAGGATATGAAGCTCCAAACTTGAGGTATGGACGATTCCCCTATAACTCTTTCTTTCTACTTGCTAGTTGAATTTTTTATTTTATTTATTGTCAGACCATCTCCGTGGGTGTGTTAATGGAAGAGGTTGTGCAGGAATCAAGACTTTCCTTCTCTTCTTTGTATTTTCTTTTAATTTGTCCTTTTTATCTATTTTCCAAATGCTTCACAGTTGATGTGGTTATTACTTTCCTCTAGCTTTATGCTTTAAAATCAACATGAAATTGCTAAGGTCTAGATAAGGTGATGATGTGCGTATTTTCCCTTAAAACTAGAGACAAGAGGAACTACTTCAATGGCAGCTCATTCAATATTGCGGTTAGGTTGTTCTCTTATGACGAAAATACTTGAGGTCTGTGACTCTGCCCGCTTTAGGTCTTGAAAATCTCAATAGTGTTATGTATGGTGGCTTTTAGAGAAGCTCAGGTCTTTAAAATGTCCAACTGGGGTTGAGTCTTCTAAATCTGACTTAAGTGTCTCAAGTGCATGAGCATGGAGATCTCTACCTAAAAAGCAGGACTTGCCCTGCAGCTAGATATGTCTTTTCCTTAGTATTATCGCACTGCTAATGGTCAAGGACCTTCTAATCTTTCTGTTCTGATGAAAGCGTACTGTATGTAATCCCTTGGAATTTCCATATGGTGATAGATCTCTGCGACATCTTTACTCAAAATGATTTAACTTCAGGTTTGGCTGTCCCTTTAGTTAATCACCATATAGCTCCTTTCATTTTGCAAACAGATTGTTAAGCAGTCTTTTTGTAGTCTTCACCGACTCCTTGTTGTAAACCATGAATCCTTCTGGGGAATAAAGTTAACGTTTGAGAGTTACCAGCTCCAGTCAAGATCTCAGAAGCTGAATAAATTTTCTGCAACTCATAATTCACGGCATAAATTTTTTGTTAAAATCCTCTATAATCTTCTCTTATTTTCTTCTGTAGAGCATATACTTTTGCCATACAGATTTGTAAGCGCTGTAAGTTATAGATGTGTGTGTGTATGTGTCGGGTATGGTCATCTTTTGATCACTTCTTTCGTAACTTAATAATCAGCTGTTCATTCTTATTGATAGGAAGCTTGCCGACAAGGTCGCTGCTGCTGGGTTTTATGCAGTTGTTCCTGATTTTTTTGGTGGGGATCCTTTTGTACGTGAAAATGCCGAAAGGCCCATTATGGAATGGCTAGAGGATCATGGAACTGTGGGTTCTCGATCTTTAATTGATAAACACTTGCTAATTTTTTCGTTAGAAATTGCACTAGCAATATTCAAAAGTTGGTCCAGAATTGCCCATCTCATTATGCTCACTGTTTTCCCATTATCGATTGGTCGCTTAAGTACAACTCACATTATGTGTACATCGGTAATTGTGATTGCTGATGCCAAAAGAATCTTTTTGCAGGATAAGGGATATGAAGATGCAAAGCGAATAGTTGAAGCTGTGAAAGGTAAAGGTGCATCTGCAATTGGGGCTGCTGGCTTTTGTTGGGGAGGTGAGTAGCTTTGTTCTGAATGATTCTTTAAAAGATCTCTTTTCATGTCTTGGATATGATTTACAAGCTCGTAATATCGTGCAATGCTCTTGGGATCTTTGTTTCTTCAGCTAAGGTTGTGGTTGAGCTGGCAAAGACGGGGGCCATCGAAGCTTCTGTGTTATTACATCCGTCATTCGTCTCTGTGGATGACATCAAGGGTATGTTCATCTTTGTTTTTGGTAATTTATTAGCCTCTTGGTTTGCATATTTTCAATGCCAGGAATCTCTTAAAGTAGCTGCAGGAACCTACCTGTGCACATTTTCATTGTTATACACTTGAATATACTACATATGGCTTGCATAACAAAGAAAAAGTTTCTCCTGATGGCTTGGAAAGTTGGAACATATTCTCCTGATGGCTTGGAAAGTTGGAACATACACATCGTATGACTATAGAGATATGACAATTTTCTCTGCTCTCTATAAGCTCTGTGAAATAAATATTTACGCAACCCACTAGACACTAAAGATGTGATGTTTTATTTACCTCGACGCCTTCCGAGGACAACTATTGCAAGATTTGATGAGCCTACGTTAACAAGGCATCACGATAATTTGTCAGCTTCGTCAGTTTTGCCCCTTAAGAGTTCTATGCAATTTTGCAGGAGTTAAGGCTCCAATAGCCATATTAGGAGCTGAGATAGACCGTATGTCACCACCGGAACTCCTGAAGCAATTTGAAGAGATTCTAGCTGCCAAATCTGAGGTGAGATTGAGATAATTTACCTATGGTTCTCGAGTTCATGCACTTGTATTTACTTCCCAATTGGGAGGTTCGATTTCTGCAAGCCACGCAGAGAGTTTGCTTTGCCACATGGTAGTAGAGATTTTTTATGAATATAAGACTGTTTCACAGGTTGATGCACAAGTGAAGATATTTCCGAAAGTTTCCCATGGGTGGACCGTCAGGTACGATGTCGCTGATGAAGAAGCGGTGAAGTGTGCCGAGGAGGCGCATTCAGATATGCTAGAGTGGTTTGCAAAGTTTGTGAAGCGAGGGAAGGCCCTGGTATCCGTTGAACCCCTAATCTCTTGCATGTGACTACTTGTGTAATAAAGTGGATGCTGTTTACTTTCTACATTCTGTGATCGCCAAGAAAATGGAGAAAGCTAGTGGGGATTTTGTTTTCTGTTTCTGCATCTCAACTCAAGTTCTACCACAGAGATTAGACGAAATAGAATCTCTCCCGATCAGCGCTTGTGTTAGATTCATGGTGATTTGGTAATGCTTGAGGAGGACTTAGGATGAACATATACCGAGTTTTTTTTTCTCCGGTTCTGCTTCCATGTGAAAAGAGGATGAATTCACGCTCATTTCAATACTAAAGTCAAGAACTCAATATTTACAATGCATTATGACCCTCAAGGCCTCTTCACTCATCATCTTTTTTGAAAGCTTTTAAAACTTTTCTGAGGTGGGTACAAATTCAGTTTTGCTTGTCTTGTAGTCCATTTGCATAGCAACTGCACATTTAGAAGATTTATATCACTAAATTCAGAAAATTATCCGCCAAGGATTGTCATGTTAGCAGAGCAATGAGTTGGCAAAGAAAAGTCAGCATCTTGCACTAATCCTAAGTTCAACGCTTGGGACTTCTTATCCGCTAAGGAACGCTCCCAAAAGAGGATCAAAGTAAAAGGACACGAAAGTTCTGTCACAAAAAGCAAAAGAAAACATGGTGATGAGTAGCCGCCTTTTAGGTAAAGATTAGGTGAATAATGCGTCGTTGTAATTATGTTTTTCTTCATTTTAATGAGATCACACATAACAACTCTTTCATATATTTTCGAATTTTCTGGGTAAATAAGGGACAATAATTATAATGTAATAGCCACCTGACCGGACTTTGAACATAAAGCGGGAGTCCATTTGGGTGTCCTCTAGCTTAAGACCAAGACATTCGATAAAATGTTTTCAGCAAGATACAAAAGAGATGCCCAACCGTGCTTGCATGACATTGAAATAATCGTCGAGAAGCAAGCAAAGTTGCCATGGAAATCCAAAAATGTGCCGTCATGTAAGAGATTACAATATCACTCCTTGCATGATCGTGCCGATATGGGACACATTACTAAATTATGAGGGACAAGTGTTTGGAATTTTAAAATGGTCGGTTCCTTGACCAACTGCTTTAATAAGGAGGCATGACCCAGTTGCTTAGAGGCATGACCCAGTCGGCCAATGACTCATGCACGGAGAGACCAGAAGAAAAAGGAGACTTTAAAGGTTCAACTTCATGAGTAATCTTCCTTTCATTGATGTTGAAGTCAATGCCTCCCGAGGAGCCGCGCATGGCAACTTTGAACTTAGAGCCAGATCATTCATCAAAATATCAGAACCTCAGGCCACATATTCCTCTGACAGAGTCAACATTGATCTCAACTTGTCTTCTCTTTTGCACAAGTTTTTATCACAAGCCAAAGCTCGTCTATGCGGAAAGAGAGTGAAAGATCTTCATCGGGCAGTCAAGAAAGCTCATCTAGG
Organism: Eucalyptus guilfoylei; assembly: GCA_016097605.1. Classification (NCBI taxonomy): domain Eukaryota; kingdom Viridiplantae; phylum Streptophyta; class Magnoliopsida; order Myrtales; family Myrtaceae; genus Eucalyptus; species Eucalyptus guilfoylei. Next base: position 43,428,049 of record CM027867.1, read on the forward strand.
AATTTCGTCCAAACACAAGAGCTTCCCAGAAAGTCGGCAATAGAAGTAGCTTCACCTTACCTTTTGTTCTGCTAGATCCACTTATTCTCCCCACCTTTTATACAGGCATAGCTGCTGACTCCCACCCAATCCAGGCTATTCATGAACAGAAATTTTGGAAATTGATTTCAGGTTCCATCGAAAACACTAGATAGAAGTTTTCGTCAGCAGATTTGATGTGCAAAGGAGCGTCTGTTCTTGAGCTTCTCCAGACTGCAAAATGACTGTCAAGAACAGTGCTGAAGGTCAAAGCAGTGTTCATCTGGATATTCCTCAGCTTCAGAAGAAAAATGAAATCATTTCACCCACCACAATCTTTGAGCCGCAAACTAATGCCGATGGGAGAGATGGAAGCAGCGGAAACTCTGTTTCCCCCACATCACCGGCTGTTCCAGCCCCCGAGAAAAAGCTGACTCTCTTTGCTCTCCGCCTTGTGATTCTCGAAAAAGCTGCCACTGGCCTTGGAGCCCTTGGTTTCATATGGGCGACGGTTGTTCTCCTGGGGGGCTTTGCCATTACCTTGGAGAACACTGATTTCTGGTTCATCACCATCATTTTATTGATTGAAGGAGCTCGAATATTCAGCAGGAGTCATGAGCTGGAATGGCAACACCAGTCCACTTGTTCAATAGCTGACGTTGGAATTAGCAGCTTCCGAAAGCTCAGATTGAGCTCTAGAGCTTTAGTTGAATCCGTGAAGGATATATTGAGTCCCGTGAGCTCTGGAACAAGGAAGCAAAGTCAACACAGCAGGGAAATTTCTGAAACTACAGATGCAAAAGATGTCAGAGAGAAGAAATTGCAAAGGAAGCCAACCCAGATATGGACTTCTTCCAAAGTCCCTATTCTACCTTACGGAGGGTGGTTTTTCATTTCAAGAAATATCAGCAAGATTCTCTATTGGCTTCAGCTCTTATCTGCGATAGCCTGTGTCGTGCTCTCATTGATGAAGCTCATCGAGCACAATTATGGTGAGGTAGCTAAAGGAGACACGGACAAGAGAAACCGGAAAGCTGCTCTGATTATCTTTTATGCCTTGGCTTTGGCAGAAGCTCTGATCTTCCTGACAGAGAAACTTTACTGGGAGTGGAAGGTAGTCATCCGTAAGCTTCTCGAAGGGGTGAACAATGAATGCGATCTGGGGGCTTCAGGTATGATCTCAACTAGGAGATTTTTCTATGACTCCTACTCGAGATGTATTAATGGGAGCATTTTTGATGGCCTGGGAATGGATATGGTCACTTTTGCCATGGATCTCTTATTTTCAAACTCGCCAGATGAGCAGCTCATAGGAGCCAGGATTCTTCACCAGTTTTCTACGACAGAACGGTTTTCAGACGACACACTTCAGAAGATTGGAACAACTCTGCCAGTTATAGACAGACTGGTAGAGATCTTAAACTGGAAAGACCCACAGGAGGAAGAAATCAGGCTATCAGCCGCAGAAATAGTTTCCAAATTAGCCGGGAGAAAGCAAAACTCTCTTCGGGTCGCTGGAGTACCCGGGGCAATGGAATCGATATCATCTCTTCTACAGACAAACAGAAGCCCCAGTTCCACAGCGGACGAAATTGGCGAAAAGAAAATCATCTTTGACCATGAAGCCTATGGATACTGGACTTTCAATAGTTTGGGGCTACTCATTCTAAAGAAACTAGCCTGTGATCACGATAACTGCGGAAAAATTGGAAACACAAGGGGCCTTCTGTCCAAAATCATAGATTTCACTCATGCTGATGAAAGAATATTAAAGGACTCAACAGTCACCACATCACAGGTTTTGACTGTTAAAAGATCCCTACAGATTATTAAGATGCTGGCAAGCACAACAGGTACTACAGGGAAAAATCTCCGGAGAGAGATCTCGGAGATAGTCTTCACCATAAGCAACATAAGAGAGATTCTACGATATGGAGAGAAAAAACCGGAAGTTCAGAAACAAGGGATTGAGATCCTTACCAGTTTAGCACAGGACGACGATGCAACAGAGCGAATAGGAGGGACCGGTGGAGTTCTGAAAGAACTTTTAAAGATTTTCTTCCAAGAAGGAGTGCCAGAAGATCAAAGGGATGTGAGGATTGTGGCAGGAGAAGCCCTGGCAATGCTGGCTTTCGAGAGCAAGAGCAACTGTCATTGCATCTTGAAGTTAAATGTAGTGGAGAGGCTCCTAGAAGCATTGGAGATAGAACTTCTTCGTGTTAATGCTGGAAGAATTTTGAGGAATCTGTGCACTTATAGTGGGCCAGAGTCCTTCAACCAGCTAAAGGGAGTAACAGCAGCGGCACCAATGGTAAGTGCATTATTTTGCAAAAATTGAACCTGAGCCGGCATCTCAATAACCGGAAAGGGCAGTTATGTACAAGTTAAAGTTATCCTAGAGAGAATGATATTAATTGTTCCTACCTAAACACATTTCTCAACTCAGGTTCTCAAGGCAATCTTGTCAGGAGAAGGCAAACTACAAGAGGTGATGGTTGGGTTAGCGGCACATGCTTTCAAGTTCATGACAGCAGAAGAATCAACGGCCATCTTCGAGAGTGCAGGGTTTGAAGAAGCCAAATTAGTTTCCACTTTGGTTGACATCCTGAGGAGGCACCGGAGCCCAAGTATAAAGGTGCCAAGAATGAGAAGATTTGCTATCGAGCTGGCAATCTGGATGATGAGAGACAAATTGAGGAATGTGCAGATCTTCAGGGATCTGGGCTTGGAGGAGGAGCTTGAAGGAGTCCTGGATACGACATCAGAGCTAGAGAGCTTCAATATTTTCTCTGGCACCATTGGACTAAGCAGGCACAGCACCACCATTCACTCACTTGTTGAGACCGCACTTATGCTGCTGAAGAACAGGTTTGATCAACCAGTGGGTTAACGAGCAAATGATCATACCAAATTAACCTACAAAAGGAAACATGAAGGCGTGCTAGACTACATATTTCATTCTCTGATCCCAGAAGCAACGGGATAAAAGTAATTGCTTCTTTAGCAACTCAGCCCCGCTTAAGTGTGATGAAATGCTTCTGAAAGTTATCACCTTCTTTATTTGTTTTGCTCGGAATTTGTGCAATTTGCGACACATCACATGTACTGCTACCAAAACATATGCAAAATGTGTGCATACAACCCCGCATTCTTTTGTTTTCCGATTTAACCCCCAAACATTCAACCATCCAAGAGCTGCATACACCGTGATTTTGAGCTCATTCCTTCTGCAATTAAAAAGACCAGATTTTTCCTTCCAAATCTTGTTCTACTTAGCTGCGAATCGAAGACTTAAGGACGATGTAATCTTAGGCAATCTGTACATATTTTTCAAATGACTCCACAAGAACAAGAATCCCACAGGGCACTTCACCATGCAACTGAAGAAAGAACGCATTGCATACCTTGTGCCGACTTTGGAAGGAAATCTCATGATGAACCCACAAGTTGTCTGCATCATTCGCTTCTCTGAAACCCCCTTAAACAGGACGAGATAAGAACCCAAAATAGAAAAAAGAAAATGCGAACTTGCGGTTGAACAATTCACTCTGCAAAACAAAAGGGCAATGAATTAAGCTCATAAGCTCCGACAACCCAGACACTTTTGTGATTGAATTTCGCGAGCACCTCGTGACCCGCCAACGTCAGGGAGTTTCGGAGCTGACGTGAGTGAAAATGGAGCATCTTGACGACGAGCCAGCTCAGTCGCCGTGGATTTCGGAGGTGAGCGACAAATGGTTTTGGGGGGTGAAGCGGGGAAACGAAAGGAACGAAATTGGAGAAAAACTATTTAACCCCTAAACAATAAATTAACAATGAAATATTTACTCTAAAGTATTCAGTAGGTATGAGCATATCGGACGGCCGACAATAGTCCGAATTGGTCGGTTTGGTCAGATTCTTAAGACATCGGTATAGTTTCTCGTTCCATAAAAATAAAACTAGTGATTTTCAATCTAGTTCTCGAGTTTGAATTGACTCTTTTTTTTAATAATTTTTAATTTCTTAAAAATAGTGATAAATCCTAAAATTATAATAATTCTAAAATCTTTTTAAATTTTAAATTTTTTTTTTGTTAAGTAACCAATTCTATTGGATCGGAGCGGACCGATCAGTCCAGTCCTTAATCCCAAAAAATGGGAACGAGTCCTCCCGATTCGATTCCCAACTTCTAAATAGAACTAAATCGGATTAGGAATCAATTACCATTAGTATTCAGGCCAAAAATATACTTTTGCCTCCTTTACAAATTTTCTAGATCACCCTTCCAATCTTTCGCTCCTAATTTTCTTTTTTTTTGAATGACCACACACTTCGTTTTTTCCCTTCTCTATTAATTTTCGAAATCGTCTAAATTATTCATGTTCTTTTTATGCATAATTACTTCATTATGCGCACGCTAGAGCTAGCTGCGACACGCGCTATGACCCTAGTTGAATATTACGGGATATTGGAGTCAATAAAAATTGCGACAATTTTCTTTCCAGGTAACTGGGTCTTGGATCTTTCAAATTTTTGCCAGTACATGCCAATAATTTCTCATCACGCAATAGCCATCTGACTGATGACTGGACCTTCAACAAATAGCAGGGGACCATCTGGGTTGTCCTCTAGCTCCAGACAATAAGGTAATTCCAGCAAAGCTCTGAATGCTAAATGCCGAACTGCGCTTTACATGACGTTGAAAGAATCAACGAGGAGCCAGCGACGTGTCGTGGAAATCCGAAAACGGGCGTGTCAGGTAAGAGATTATAAAATTATTACACCTCGCATGATCATGCGGATACGAAACATATTTACTAGAATTAGACGTAACAAACTGCTTGTCCAAGGAGGCAAGACCTGGTTGCCCACAAGTAAAATGTGGCCATCTCTAGAAGTCAGGAACCAGATCATTTCATTATAAATACTAGGACCTTAAGCATGTATTCCTCAACCAGAGTTGATACCGTCTCGACTTGTCTTCGCTGTCGCACAAGTTTTGATCAACACAAAAGCAGTTGCCAAGTCGCCAAGCTAATTTGGCTTCTTCGTCGGGCAATCAAGAAAGCTCGTTGGTTGAACTTTTAGAAGTCAATGAGCAGACGAATAGGAATTTTGTCCAGGAGCAAGAGAGTTCCAGGAAAGTTGGCAATAGAAGCTGCTTAACCTTTCTTTTGCTAGATCCACTAATTTCCTTCCCCCCTGCCCCCCTTATAGAGCCATAGCTGCTGTTTCTCATCCCGATCCAGGAAATTCATAAACAGAAAATTTTGCAAATCAAATACAGGTTCCATCGAACCGCTAGATAGAAGTTTTTCCTCAGCTTCTTTGATGTGCAGGGAAGCGCCTGTTCCTGAGCCACTCCAGACTGCGAAATGAAGTTCAAGAATTCCGCTGAAGGTCAAAGAAGCATTCATCTGGATATTCCTTCGCTTCAGATGAAAAATGAAGCCACAATTTCACCCGCGACAATCTTTGAGCCGCAAACTAGTGCTGGTAGGAGAGACGGAAGCAGCGGAAACTCCGTTCCCCCCAAACTGCCGGCTGTTCCAGCCCCGGAGAAAAAGCTGACTCTGTTTGCTCTCCGCCTTGCGGTTCTTGAAAAAGCGGCCACTGGCCTGGGAACCCTTGGTTTCATCTGGGCCACGGTTGTACTCCTAGGGGGCTTTGCAATTGCCCTAGACTATACCGACTTCTGGGTCATCACCATCATTTTATTAATTGAAGGAGCTCGAATATTCAGCAGGAGTCATGAGCTGGTATGGCAACACCAATCCACTTGGTCAATAGCTGATGCCGGAATCAGCAGCTTCCGAAAGCTCAGATCGAGCTCTAGAGCTCTAGTTGTATCCGTGAAGGATATGTTGAGTCCCGTAAGCTCTCGTACGAGTAAGCCAACTCAACACGGCAGGGAAATTTCCGAAACTACAGAGGCAACAAACGCTAGAGTGCAGAAATTGCAAAGGAGGCCGACCCGGATTTGGACTTCTTCTGAAGTTCCTATTGTACCTTATGCAGGGTGGGTTTTCATTTCTGAAAACGTCAGCAAGATTCTCTATTGGCTCCAGCTCTTATCTGCGATAGCCTGCGTTGTGCTCTCATTGGTGAAGCTCATCGTGCACAACTATGGCCCAGTATCTAAAGAAGAGACGGACAAGAGAAACCGGAAAGCTGCTCTGACTATCTTTTATGCCTCGGCTTTGGCAGAAGCTCTAGTCGTCCTGACAGAGAAACTTTACTGGGAGTGGAAGATAGTCATCTGTAAGCTTCTCGAAGAGGTGAACGAGGATTGCGATCTGGGGGCCTCAGGTATGATCTCAACTCGGAGATTTTTCTATGACTCCTACTCGAGATGTATTAATGGGAGCATTTTTGATGGCCTGGGAATGGATATGGTCACTTTTGCAATGGATCTGTTATCTTCAAACTCGCTGGATGAGCAGGTCATTGGAGCCAGGATTCTTCACCAGTTCTCTATGAAAGAACGGTTTTCAAATGACACGCTTCAGAAGATCGGAACAACTCTGCCAGTTATAGAGAGACTGGTGGAGATCTTAAACTGGAAAGACCCACGAGAGGAAGAAATCAGGCTAGCAGCTGCAGAAATAGTTTCGAAATTAGCAGGGAAAAAGCAAAACTCCCTTCGGGTCACTGGAATACCTGGGGCTGTGGAATCGATATCATCTCTTCTCCAGACAAGCAGAAGCCCCAGTTCTGCAGCAGACGAAATTGGTGAAAAGAAAATCATCTTTGACCAGGAAGACTACGGATACTGGACTTTCAATAATTTGGGACTTCACATTCTGAAGAAACTGGCCCGTGATCATGATAACTGTGGAAAAATTGGAAACACAAGGGGCCTTCTCCCTAAAATCATAGATTTCACTCATGCTGATGAAAGAATGTTGAGGGATTCAAGTGTCACCACATCGCAGGTTTTGAATGTTAAGAGGTCCTTACAGCTTACGAAGAGGCTGGCAAGCACAACGGGCACCACAGGGAAAATCCTCCGGAGAGAGATCTCTGAAATAGTCTTCACTATAAGCAACATAAGAGATATTCTACGGTGTGGAGAGGAGCGACCGGAACTGCAGAAACTAGGGATTGAGATCCTTACCAGTTTGGCACAAGAAGTCGATGTATCAGAGCGAATAGGAGAGACCGGTGGAGTTCTGAAAGAACTGTTAAAGATTTTCTTCCAAGGAGGAGTAGTGGAAGATCAAAGGGATGTAAGGATGGTGGCCGGAGAAGCCCTGGCAATGCTGGCATTCGAAAGCAAGAGCAACTGTCATCGAATTTTGAAGTTAAATGTTGTGGAGAGGCTCGTACAAGAATTGGAGGTTCCGCTTCTTCATGTTAGCGCTGGAAGAATTCTGAGGAATCTGTGCACCTACAGCGGATCAGAGTCCTTCAACCAGCTAAAGGGAGTAACAGCAGCGGCACCGATAGTAAGTGCATTCTTTTGCTAAAACTGAACCTGAGCTGGCATCTCGATAACCGGAAAGGGCAGTTATGTACGAGTTTAAGATGTTTTAGAAAGAATGAAAATAATTGTTCCTACCTAACCCTATTTCCTGAACTCAGGTTCTCAATGCAATCTTGTCAGAAAAAGGCAAACTTCAAGAGGTGATGGTTGGGCTAGCGACGCATGCTTTCAGGCTCATGACAGCAGAAGAATTGACTGCCATCTTCAAGAGGGCGGAGTTTAGAGAAGCCAAATTAGCTTGCACTTTGGTCGATATCCTGAGGAGCCACCGGAACCCACATATAAAGGTGCCAAGAATGAGAAGGTTTGCTATCGAGCTAGCAATCTGGATGATGAGAGAGAAATCAACAAATGTGCAGATCTTCCGGGATCTGCGCATGGAGGAGGAGCTTGAAGGAGTCTTGGATACGACGTCAGAGCTAGAAAGCTTCAATATATTCTCTGGCACCATTGGACTAAGCAGGCACAGCTCATCCATTCACTCGCTTGTCGAGACCGCAATTATGCTGCTGAAGAACAGGTTTGATCAAACAATAGGTACGGACTAAGTGATGATGCCTCCATGTTTCCAACAAATGGAAAAATGAAGGTATGCTAGACTACACATTTCATTCTGTAATCCCAGAAATAAAGAAATAAAGGTAGTTGCTTCTGTAGGAACTCCTCCCGGCTTTCTGATTAGATTCTTTGGAAAGTTATCGGCTTCTTTATATGTTTTGCACTTGTGCGAATGGGAACACAAACCTGCAGGTTCTTTTATTTTTCCGTGTGACTCCTGAACATTCAAGCGTCCAAGAATTGCATGTACCGTGAATCTGAGCTCCCTACTTCTGCTACTAAAAGAACAGATTTTCCCTTCCAAATCTTGTTCTACTTAGCAGCAAATCTAAGAATCGAGGATGACATAATCCAAGGCAATCGTTGCATATTTTTCACTACAAAAGAACAAAGTCCCAAAGGCAATCATTACATCATGCAATAGATGTTAGAAGAAGAAAAGAAAGAACATATTGCTTACTCTGACTACGCAAGGAAATCTCACAAAGGATCCTTGAACAGGATGAGATAAGAGCCAGAAAAACAAAACATGGGGACTTGCGGTTGAACACTTCACTCTATAAAACAGTAGGCAATGAACTAAGTTCATAAACTACGAGAACCGAGACATTTGTGAGATTGAATTCGAACCTCGTTTCCTGCCAATATCAGGGACTTTCGGAGCTGAGATGAGTGAGGATTGAGCGCCTTGACGGTAAGCAAGCTCAGTCGCTGTGAATTGCGAAAATGAAGAAGAAACCATAAGAATATATTGTTGAAACAATGATAAAATAGATTTTCGTGACAAAAACAACCTCCATGAAGCATAAAAGACAAGAAGGCAGGGGGCAGACAAAAGAAAGAGAAGATCATGCGGGCGTTGAAGCAGATTCGGCCACCGAAATAAAATAGTGTTGGCTTCGTCTGTCTTGAAGAAAAACTAGTCGTAGCCTTAATAAATTCCCCTAGTAGCTTGCACTTGTCTTCAAGTGCGGAAAGTCATAGGACAAATAAAAGCAGCAGATTTTTGTATAACTTTAGCTTTCAATACAGTGCTTGTGAAGCATTGTATAAATGTCTCAGTTTTTGGACGCTAGCTCGTCGCCGGTCAGGCATGTCTAGGTTGCATTCTTCCCCGTGCCTAGGTTGAGCCACCCTAGCCATATGACGTCCAACATGGGAGGCCAGCCGTATGCCATGTCGCCCATGACCACGATGATGGCAGGTGGTCGTGGGATGTGTACGGCCCACTCGGATGCTCAGCTTGGTACAAAAAGCTATGGCCATGCGGGAAGTGAGGCGGGAATCTACTTCCTCTTTGTTCTTATGGACTGACTATAGTAGCATTGGACATTACATGACATGATCGCATGAGGTTGGGCCAAAGACTGATCATCTGTAACATACCTCGGCATTGTAATTGGGATTGGCAATCTGCTACCCATCTTCTTGATCAAGTGTATGGTGGAGGAGCGGCTGTTTCACTGATGAGAAATCCTTGATTATCTGGACTTTAAACTGGGGACAAGAGTCGAATCTCCCGGAGAAGATAATTGTTGTCATTCAACTTCTAATATGACAAAGTTAGCCGCGTTCAGATTCAAGAGAAATGGAACTGGTGAGCAGCAGCCATTGTCGTAGCTTGTAGGGGGAGAAGTCTGCGTGCCCTTGTCGAACTCCCATGCCATAAAGTCAAATGAGAACAGGAGAGTAATTTGAAAATTTTCCCTATGCCGTTTCATAGGTATATACTAGATAAAAATAAAACAATTCCAACACCTCGAGATTTAAAACAAAACGAAATAAAATAAACTTAACATTAAATCTATCACGCGCAGTTGCTATCGACATCTTTCTGATTTGACTTTGATTTTAAATTAAGATTGAATGCATGAATCTATACATCTAACGTCTAATCACAAAAAATAAAAACAATTCTTCCTACAAATCGTCTTCTTTTATCTATCGAGATACGTGTCAAATTTTGTATAGAAGACTTTCCTAAAGATCCCAGGTCTCGAACTACCATTTGAGGAGGAAAAAAGAGATGGAAGTGAGGAAATGGACAAGACTCGTATGCAAAATATACCATAAAAGTATATTTCAAACTGGTAACACAACCATCGAAGAATGTTTGACAAAAGCGAAGTGCTTGTTTGTGTTGGGAAAACTCTCTTATGATATTAAGATAACCAAACTATCCATTTCAATTATTATCCGATCATTGCAAAGGTTGTTGATATCAGGAGAAATTATGAGGAATGCTTTGTCACCATCAATGGTATTCGATGTGTATAATGGACAAGCTGAATGAACCTTTCATAGAAGGTGAACAAGAACAATTAATAGATAGCAAATTGCAAGTCAATTTTTAGCAGAAAGCTCGGATAGACTCATCTTTTTCTGTATCAATTGGGTAGGAGATGTTCATTGTATTTTTTTATTATCAGGATAAGAAGACCTAGACATCTTTTCATTTGATTTGGAAATTAAACTAAAGGTTAAGGGCTATGTTCAAGACTTGGAGTTCAGTGGAATCGAATCAAAGCTGTTCTTACCTATTTTGTTCAAGCAGCTAGAGGAACAAACAATTGACAAAGGCAACTAACTCTATATTGGGAAACCTCATTCTTATTAGGAAAATCATCCTGTATGAATAGCCGGAATTCTAGCGATTGCATGTATCAACTCCTATGGCTATTTGATTTTCTTGAAGGTTCTCCAATGGCTAATTAAAAGACTATAAGAAGATCAAAGCAAGTTGAAGGATTAGGTCAAAATTGAGAAAGCTATAACTCTTATATTATCTCATTCATTCTTATTACCATATCTTGACTCTGTTCACTTGTGAATCTTTCTACCATAATATATTATCGCAGTGTTGTAATATGTGATTTGAGAAACATACAAATGTAATAGCGATTTTTTTTTTTTTTTATAAATGAAAATGAGATAAAATAGTGCTTGTCATATCATAACATCTTTTGAGATAATTAGTGTATTCCAAACTTGTTGGTAATTGTTAGTATAGGAGAATGCTAGTATAGGAGAGTGGATGTAACTTTAATATGAGTCAAATCACTTTAAAATTTGTTTTGGAATATATTCTATTTGGTTAGTTTTTCAACATTTGTTTGATAGAACCATTTGCTTATGCTACTATCAAATTGTTCTTGCATCTATCAAGTTTAAACTTAAATTAAACTGCAAAAATTTGCCAAGCTTTTAAATCCATCTATCCATCCCTTTAGGTTGTATTATTAACCTCAACAGTTTGTTTGGTTTGGATTTGGAAAAACAAAAGGGAAATTCAAATAAATTTAATAATAAATCGAGATTTTTGAAAATCAAAATGAGATAGTCATCAAATAGTTTACTCATCAAACGAATTTAGGTTTGGACCAAATAATGTTTTTCATGAAAGGGTGCATGTTTCAGTCGGGCTAAAAATAGGTGACCGACTTCCCCAAACAAATTCCAATATAGACTACACATCTTGTTCATTTGTCATCTGTTTTTTATTCCACCCTTTTCCTTTTTTCATGTCAGCATAAGAAATACTCTTTTGGGTCAAAATCTTCCCTTCATCTGCTTGCTTTCTCTGACGTCTCATTGACTCTGTTCTTACCTCAGAAGCACTCAGCGAGCAGCACACGACAGGGGCAAAATCACAGAGAATGTCAGGACCTCAATTCTGCGAGAACCCTCCAACCCTGACCCAGCCCGCGGACAAGGCCATGTCGAGGAGCTGGGTGGAGTCAAGAGCTACGTCTCTGGCTCATCTGACTCCGATCTACCCTGCACTTCCTTTTTATTGATCAAGTTTGCATTTTGGGTTCATAGTCGGTGCTTCTGGTTCAATCTGCAACGTGGGTCAGTGATTTAAGTTGTATTTTGTCATAATCTCTTGGTCAACCTTTAAGTCCCGTTTTTTTAGGTTGTAATCTGATGAAACTATCCGATTCTTGCTTTGACGCGAGTGGCTATGTTTACGGAGTAGGCTGTTTCTTGGAAGTTTATATTGAGAGTTGTTTCATGATGGCATGTGATTTAGCAATTGGAGGATATTGCAATAGGAGCATAAAGAAGGAAAACCTATTTATATGGTTTCATTTCTACCATTTCATCTGTTTTTCCTCTTCTCAGAACTAACCATAATTTGGGTGGTTGTATTCATTGTGCAGGATGTGAAGCTCCAAGCTTGAGGTATAGACGATTCCCATATAATCCTTTCTTGCAACTTGCTTGTTTTTATTCTTCCTAGACCATCTCTGTGCGTCTCTGTTGGGGGCAGTGGAGGAGATTATGTGACAGTCTGATTTTCCACTTCTGTTTTCAATTGAATAAGTCGGGCTTTTCATCGACGTGCCTATATTGCTATTTTCTAAGCTGATCACTCATGAGATAACTGGACTATTTGGGGAAGTTATTAAGGGATTTTAATGCAACAGGCTTGAGAATTTGACCAAGAATCGACTACTCGACCTTGTTAGTCGGTCGATTCGATGGAGGTATGTAATTAGGCAGGGGTGATTCCACCTAATTACAAAAATTCTTGTCAATCGGTACTAAACCGATTTTTCTGTCGTTTTGGTATCATGTGCCCGTAAATGAAACCTCAAGATTTTCACGACAAACGAGAGTCGTGAATGAGTCTAAGATGTACATTGTGACTCGAAAATAATCAACCACGGGTTAATTGCACCAAAAATTCCTAAAAACTACTTGGTAGTTTATGTCACGCTAAAATCGCGTCAGATTGAAATTAATCGTGAAATTTAATCCGATTTCAGAAATTGAGAATTCTACCATGTCACAATTAATTCTAGGAACGTTGATGCATCCTCTCAAGACCTTTTGATGAATTTGAAATTTTGGTGGGAAATTCAAATTACAGCATGCAAAGTGAAATTGGGAAATGCCGTAATGTAAGGGGATTTTGGTCTTTAATGTGGAACCTGTGGAGATGGGAATTATAAGGATTTAAATAAGGCTTTATCCTTGTTAACTAAGGTTAAGAATTGGTAAAATGAAAAAAGGGAAAAGCTAATGGAAAGGATGCCAAATTCGGATGTAGGCACACCAAAAGGAATTCCACCACCATTTGAATTTCGTTTGAGGAGGATAAGTTTGCTTTGGAATGGTGGGCCATATGAAAGTGAAATGGCTTAGTTTCCATGGAAAAAACAGCAAAGGTTGTGGAAATATGGAGGGGGGACCCTCCATGGTCCTTTTTCTCCTTCTCCTCTCCCTATCCGCGCGATCCCTTCCCCCATTGTGCCGTGCAACCACCCCTCTCTTTCTTCCTTTCTCTTTCTTTCCTTTTCCTTTTCTTTTCCCTCAGCCATAAATTCCTTTGTCTTCTTCTCCCTTAAGCTGTTCAGCCTCCCCTGTTTCTTCTTTGCTGACAACACAGCAGCCAAAAACAAAGGAGAGCTCTGTTTTGGCTCTGCAGATTCCTAGATCAGCAGAAGCACCGACCAAGCAGCCACAATGTTCCATTTCTCTTTTGTGTGGCCGTTAAGCACTTCCCACCCATCCTCACCGGCGATCTGACAGTCCACAAAAATTGGCGAGATTTCTGCATCCCTCCGCCGGAAGCTCAACGCTGCTGCATACGGATGCTGCAGCGTTTCCACCGCCCATCCCTCCTCGATCTTGACTCACCATCCCCACCGTAGACCTCCACCTCTTCGTTGTTTCTGCTGCCCAGTCGCCAAAACCCCTGCTGCGCCGGTACAGCCCGCCAGTCGACCAAATCACTCCATGGTGCTGCTGCCTCGCCTCCAAGGAGTTCATGCCGTCGCTGCTCAGCCTGGTTTGGCCGAGAAGATTGCTCCTCAGCAGTAGGCTGAGGGCCTTACTAGCTTGAGTAGGGCCACCCGGAGTTATTCCGACGCCCCCTAAAGGCCGAGACTTTGCCGTCGTTGTGAGAAGTGATTGGCTTTTAGCTTAGGTGAGTCAATTTCCTAATTTCTGAATGGGGGTTGATTACATTCCTTAAGAGTATGATTAAGTTAAATAGGATTAGAAACTAGTTTAGTTGGGATAATGACTAGTTAGGTAGTTAGTTGAGATGAGACTAGATAGTTAGACTAGTTAGTTAGGTTGGTTAGACTATTTAGTTAGAGACTTAAATATTTAGTTAAATAGTTAGACTAGAAGGTTATTGCAAGGCATTAGTTTAGTTAGGCATTTTGATAATTGGTTCTAGTTATGATCAAATTGAATTGATAGTGAAAAATTATAAATGGTAATTAATTTAATAATTAATTTAAATGATTTAATTATAATTTAATTAATTATTTAATATTTTCCAGAAATTATATTGGGATAACCGGTGACCAGAATTCCGTGCTGATTGTAGTAGTATATTCTTTTTATGCAATTGATTGTTAAATTGTGCAATTGAGTGATGGTTGTTACTTATGAATATTTAATTCAAAATGGCGAATTTTGGTATTTAATTAGAAAATACCGGGTGTCGGGTTTTGGACACGGAAGTGTTTTTAAGTACTATATCAAACTGTGAGATTTTAAAAGAGATGATACAAATTTTCTGGTTCGATTTGCCCGTGTTCCCACACACGATTATTTTACCATGCATTTCTAATATGAAGAAAAGAGGTCGGGACTACTATTTTAATTGAGGTATTTGAGTGTAATGCACAGTGTCCTGGGCTGAAATTGAATGAATGCATGAATGATACGAGATGCCGTCACAAGCCTTTAGGGCCGGATGATGCTCCTTCGAGAATGCCCCAAGTCAACGGATGCCGATCGCAGTGGAGGCTGAACCAATGCTCCTTTGAGGAATGCCATCTAGATGTAGACGTTGCCGTGCTCGATGGTGCGAGATGAAGCCTGGTTAAGCCGGAAGACCGCTGACTGTTGAGTCGGCCGTGACCAATGGGTCATAATCAATTGGAACGCATGAATGATTGAGATTGAGGGGCCTGATTAGGAGACGGAATTTGTGGTGCGGTATCAGACGTACCATAACGGTTTGATCTGGTAATCGGGGCCCGTGAATCGGTGATGATATATATTTATATGTGTATACATGTCGAGATGTTCCAATGTCTGATTTCAATATAATTACATGCAAATTGAATGGTACTGACATGCAAGACAGACACTGGTGTTACATGAGTGTTGGGGAGATATGGTTAGATTGCATGCTGGTGTACTTTTCTCCTAATCGGGATTTAGGGGATGGACTCGCTGAGACGTTGTCTCATTGGTTATTGTATAACCATTTTCAAGTCCCTAAATGGAGGATTGTCAAGCGAGGTGCAGGGGTTCGCAAGAAGTGAAGTCTAGGTTTTTCTTTAGTCTCTGCCAGATGTCGACGGATCCTCCGTCTAATTTGGACAGTGGGTGATAGTTCACCCTTTTTGTTATCGAGAAGTCTAACAGGATCGGAAGGGACTCTAGTCCTATGGACAAAGAGCTTAGAGCGTAGATAGCCTAGAAGCTCTTATTTTTGAAATAAATCCATGTGGTGTTAGACTTTTCTGTATATACATGTTGATGTATTATAAGTGTGTTTTGTGAAAATATCATCCTACATTTCTATCCCACTTTTAAGTTAGTGTTTGGAGATTGTTATTACGTTTCTGCGTGTGCCATAAACTGATTGGGTCGGCGACACTTTCTGGGACGTCGCAATTTTTATCGACCGTCGAGGGATGTGCATGTGCTCGAGGTTCGGGTTGTGACAGATTATGCATGAATGAGACTTCCCTTCTTGTCTTTCTATTGTTCATTTAGTTTTGCCTTTTTATCGCATTTTCAATTGCTTCACATTTCATTATGTTATGACTTTCCTCTAGCTTTATGCATTAAAATTAACAGAAGATTGCTAAGGTCTACATATGGTAATGATGTGTTTATTTCCCTTGAACACTAAAGAAGTCAAAGGAACCACTTCTTTGGCAGCTTATCCAATATTACGGTCAGGTTGTTCGCTTATGATGAAAATCCTCAAGGTCTGTGACTCTGGGTGCTCTTTCAAGATAGATCTTGAGATGCTCTAGAGTACTTTGGATAGTGGATATGAGAGAAGCCATGGTATTCAGAATGCCCAATTGGGGCTGAGATTCTTCTATCTCGACTTGACTGTCTCAAGAGTATGAGCATGGAGATCTCTGCCGAAAAAGCAGGCCCTTGTCATGCAATGTGATATGTCTTTTCATTAGTATTATTGAACTGTTATTAGTCAAGGACCTTCCAATCTTCCATACTGATGAAAGCTTACTCTACGTAATGCTCCCATATGGTGATCAATCTCGTCAAAATCTTGCTGACTTGGTGGCAGCTGCTGGTGTGGTTGTGCCTGATTTTTTCTTTGAGGATCCTTCTGTGCCTGAAAATGCCGAAAGGCCATGGAATAGCTAAGTTTCATGGAACTGTGGGTTCTCGATCTTTAATTCATAGACACTTGCTGTTTTTTCCTTAGAAACTGCGCTAGTATTATTCATAAGTTGATCCAGAATTGCCTATCTCGGGATGCTCACTGTTTTCCCATTATTGATTAGTTGCTTAAGCTACGACTCATAATTATGCATCCATTAGTAATTGTGATTGCTGATGCCAAAAGAATTTTTTTGGCAGGATAAGTGTTATGAAGATGCAAAGTGAATAGTTGAAGCTGTAAAAGGTAAAGGTGTGTCTGCGATTAGGACTGCTGGCTTTTGTTAGGGAGGTAAGCAACCTTGTTGTGTGGATTCTTTGAAAGGTCTCTTTTCATGTCTTAAAGGATGTGCTTTACAAACTTGTAATATCTTGCAGTGCCCATGGGATCTTCATTTCTTCAGCTAAGGTGGTGGTTGAGCTGGCAAAGACAGGGATCGTCAAAGCTGCTGCGTTACTACATCCGACCTTAGTTTCTGTGGATGACATCGAGGGTATGGTCATCTTTATTGGTTTATTAGGCTCTTGGTTTGCAAATATTCAAAGCCAATAATTACTTGAAGTAGCTGTAGGAACCTACCTTTCTACATTTTCACTGTCATGCACACGAATATATTGCATATCGTTTGCATAAAGAAGAAAAAGCATCTCCTGATGGCTTGGAAAGTTGGAATGTTCACATCGCGTGTAAGATATGACATTTTTCTGTGCTCCTTATAACGCTTGTGAAGACAATCCGTTTACTCTGCCCACAACACATTAACGGTGTGATGTTTTATTTACCTCGACACATTTCTGTGGCAGCTATTGCAAGATTTGATGAACCTATGTTACAACACATCACTATAATATATCAGCTTCGTCAGTTTTGCACCTTAGAGTTACGTGCAATTTTTTGCAGGAGTATGGGCTCCAATAGCCATATTATTTTCTGAGATAGACTGTATGTCACCTCTGAAACTCCTGAAGCAGTTTGAAGAGATTCTAACTGCCATATCTGAGGTGAGATTGGGATACTCGACCTTTCCTGATCCTGAGTCTATGTTTGCATGTTCTAAGGATGGATTGCTTTGGTCATATCTATTTTCCACGGTTTTTCATTTGGTTTCGTTATATCAATGGTGTCCATTCATGATCGCTTATCAGAATTTTTATGGAGAACAATTTCAGGGGTGATGGTTCTGATTTATTATTCGATTTTTACATTTGGCATATAACCTATGGTTCTTGAGTTCATGCATTTCTATTCACTTTTCAATTGGGAAGTTACATATGTGAGCCACTCAGTGAGTTTGCTTTGCCTCATGGTAGTAGAGATTTTGTATGGATATGAGACTGTTTCGCAGGTTGATGCACGAGTAAAGATATTTCCAAAAGTTTCCCATGGGTGGACTGTCAAGTATGATTTTGCTGATGAAGCAGTGGTGAAGTTTGCCGAGGCGAATTGGGATATGCTAGAATGGTTTGCAAAGTTTATCAATTGATGGCATGTGACAACTTGTTGTGTAATAAAGTTGACGCTGTTTACTTTCTGCATTCCGCGATTGCCAAGAAAATGGAGAAGGCTAGTGGGGATTTTGTTCTATTTCTGCATCTTAACTTGAGTTCTGCCATAAAGATTAGATGAAGTAGAATCTCTCCCGATCGATGCTTGTATTCTATTTATGATGACTTGGTAATGTGCTTAGGATGAACTTATACTGAGTTTTTTTTTTCCGTCTGCTTCCATGTGAAGAGAGGATGAATTCACGCTTAACTCATTATTAAACAGCTATATCTACAATGCATTATGACCCTCAAGGCCTCTTCATTCAGCATTCATACTCGAAAGCTTTCAAAACTTTAGATTTTTGAGGTGGGTGCAAATTCAGTTTTGCTTGTCTTGAGGTCCAATTGCTTAGCAACCGCACATTTAAAAGATTTTCATCACTAGATTTAGAAAATTATCCGCCAAGGTTTATGGGGGAAAATTACCAAAAAAGTCTTAAACTTATTGCAATTGTGTCAATTCAGTTCTAAACTTATTTTTTTTTTATCAATTGAGTCCTAAACCTTTTACAATTATTCTCAATCAGTCCATCCGGCCAAAAATAGCCGGCCGACGCTGACGTGGCAGCCGGTCGGCGCCGGCAACATTTTTTTAATAATATTTTATTTTTTGAAATATCTTATTAATTTTTTTTATCTTTTTTTTCCCCCTCTCCTCCTTCTTCCCTTGGCTCTGACGACCGGCCAGAGGGGAGGGCTGGCCGGTTGTCGGACTGAGGCGGCTGGCGGGGCGAGCCCTCGCCAGATCCAGCGAGGGGGGCCTCCCCATTGTTGGGTCTGGCGAGGGCTCGCCTCGCCAATCGGCGCGCGCCCAATGACGGCGGGGCGAGCCCTCGCCGGATCTAGCGAGGGCTCGCCTCATGGTTGCTGGGCGAGGCGAGCCCTCCCCAGATCAGGCGGGGCTCGCCTCGCTAGACCCGGCGACACCTCGCTGGATTTGGTAAGGGCTCGCCCCGCCGGCTGCCTTAGTCCGGCGACCAGCCAGCCCTCCCCTCTGGCTTGTCACCAGAGCCAAGGGAAGAAGGAGGAGAGGAGGAAGTAGGGAGAGGGAGAAGAAGAAAAAAAAAAGGAGGAAAAAAAGATTAAAAAATTAATAAAATATTTCAAAAAATAAAATATTATTAAAAAATATTGCCGGCGCCGGTCGGTCATTTTTGGCCGGATGGACTGATCGGGAATAATTGTAAAAGGTTTAGGATTCAATTGATCAAAAAAATAAGTTTAAGACTGAATTAGCACAATTGCAATAGGTTTAGGATTTTTTTGGTAATTTTCCTAAGTTTGTGGTGTTAGGAGCAATGAGTTGGCAAAGAAAAGTCAGCATCTTGCGCTAATCCTAAGTTCAACGCTTGGAACTTGCTATCCGCTGAGGGACTCTCCTAAAACAGGAAACATCAAAGAAAAAAATACATGAGTTCTGTGTTTCACAATCACATCAAGCAAAAGAAAACACAGTAAAGAGATGCCGCCTTTAAGGTACAAAAGAAATGCCTCAGCCGCGCATTGTATGACATTGAACTAATCGTCGGGGCGCAAGAAATCGTCAAGGATCAAGCAAGTTGCCGTGGAAATCCCAAAAATGTGCCTCCACATAAGAGATTATAATATCACTCGCAGGATCATGCCGATAGGACGCGACATTAATACAGTTGGCCAATGACTCTCATGCATAGAGACGAGAAGAAAAGGGAAACTTTAAGGGTTCAACTTCATGAGGAATCTTCCAGTCATCGATGTTCAAGTCAATGCCTCCAAGGAGCCGTGCACGGCAACATAAAACTCAGAGCCAGATCATTCATTACGACATCAGAACCTTAGGCACATGTCCGTCTGACCGAGTCAATATTGTCTCAATTACTCCTCTCTTTTATACAAGGTCTATTCAAGACAAGCCATAGCAAAGTCGTAACCAAGCAGCAACGCGTCAATTCAATTTGCAGAAAGAGATGAATCTTCCTTTCATTCATGGTGAAGTCAATGCCTCCCAAGGAGCTGGGCATGGCAATATAGAACTCAGAGACAGATCATTGTTACAACATCAGAACCTCAGGCACAGGTTCCTCTGACAAGGTCAATATCGTCTCAACTTGTCCTCTCTTTAGTACAAGGTTTCCCCAAGACAAGCCAAAGCAAAGTCGTAACCAAGCAGCAACGCATCAGTCCGGTATGTAGAAAGAGATAAATCTTCCTTTCATTGATATTGAAGTCAATGCCTCGCCAAGGAGCTGTGCATGGTGATATAGAACTCAGAGCCAGATCATTCATTACGACATCAGAACCCTAGGTACATATTCGTCTGACAAAGTCAACATTGTCTCAATTTGCCCTCTCTTTTGTACAAGGTTCCTTCAAGGCAAGCCAAAGCAAAGTCGTAACCAAGCAG
The DNA here is from genome assembly GCA_016097605.1 of Eucalyptus guilfoylei. Lineage (NCBI taxonomy): Eukaryota > Viridiplantae > Streptophyta > Magnoliopsida > Myrtales > Myrtaceae > Eucalyptus > Eucalyptus guilfoylei. Next base: position 43,448,418 of record CM027867.1, read on the forward strand.
CGACGCGTCAGTTCGATATGCAGAAAGAGAGTACAAGATCTTCATCGGGCAATCAAGAAAGCTCCTCAATGGAACTCTAGAAGTAAACGAGCGGACGATGTAGGAATTGTCCAAGAGCAAGAAAATTCCCAGGAAAGTTGGCGATAGAAGCTGCTATAACCTTACCTTATCCTCTGCTAGATCCACTTATTCTCCCCACCTTTCATACAGGCATTTCTGCTCGCTCTCATCCCAATCCAGGCTATTCATGAGCAGAAATTTTAGAAATCGAATTCAGGTTCTATTGAACCGTTAGAAGTTCTCCTCAGCTGATTGGCTGTGCAAAGAAGCGTCTGTTTTTGAGCTTCTCCAGACTGCAAAATGAAGCTCGAGAACAGTGCTGAAGGCCCAAGCAGCATTCATCTGGATATTCCTCAGCTTCAGAAGAAAAATGAAATCATCATTTCACCCATTAGTGCTGTTACGAGAGATGGAAGCACTGGAAACTCCGTTTCCCCCCCATTACAGGCTGTTCCTGCCCCGGAGAAAAAGCTGACTCTGTTTGCTCTCCGCCTTGCGGTTCTTGAAAAAGCTGCCACTGGCCTGGGAGCCCTTGGTTTCATCTGGGCGACAGTTGTACTCCTGGGGGGCTTTGCCATTTCCTTAGACAAAACCAACTTCTGGTTCATCACCATCATTTTATTAAGTGAAGGAACTCGAATATTCAGCAGGAGTCATGAGCTGGAATGGCAACACCTGTCCACTTCGTCAATTGGTGATGCCGGAATTAGCAGCTTCCAAAAGCTCAGATCGAGCTCTAGAGCTCTAGCTGAATCCGTGAAGGATATGTTGAGTCCCGTAAGCTCTGGTACAAGGAAGCCAAGTCAACACAGCAGAGAAGTTTTCGAAACTACAGATGCGACAAATGTCAGAGAGCAGAAATTGCAAAGGAAGCCAACCCGGAAATGGACGCCTTCAGAAGTTCCTATTCTACCTTATGGAGGGTGGGTTTTCCTTTCGAGAAATATCAGCAAGATTTTCTATTTGCTTCAGCTCTTATCTGCGATAGCCTGCGTCGTGCTCTCATTGATGAAGCTCATCAAGCACGATTATGGTAAGGTAGCTGAAGGAGAGAGTAGGAACCAGAAAACTTCTCTGATTATCTTTTATGCCTTGGCTTTGGCAGAAGCTCTGGTCTTCCTGACAGAGAAAGTTTACTGGCAGTGGACGGTAGTCATCTGTAAGCTTCTTGAAGGGGTGAATGAGGAATGCAATCTGGAGGCTTCAGGTATGATCTCAACTCGGAGATTTTTCTATGACTCCTACTCGAGATGTATTAATGGGAGCATTTTTGATGGCCTGGGAATGGATATGGTGACTTTTGCAATGGATCTCATATGTTCAAACTCGCCAGATGAGCAGCTCATAGGAGCCAGGATTCTTCACCGATTTTCTTTCACAAAACCATTTTCAGATGACACGCTTCAGAAGATCGGTACAACTCCGCCAGTTATAGAGAGATTGGTGGAGATCTTGAACTGGGAAGACCCGCAAGAGGAAGAAATCAGGCTATCAGCTGCAAACATAATTTCCGAATTAGCCGGGAAAAAGCAAAACTCCCTTCGGGTCGTTGGAATAACTGGGGCAATGGAATCGATATCATCTCTTCTACAGACAAACAGAAGCCCCCGTTCTAAAGCAGACAAAATTGGTGAAAAGAAAACTTTTGACCATGAAGCCTATGGATACTGGACTTTCAATAGTTTGGGGCTACTCATTCTGAAGGAACTAGCCCGTGATCACGATAACTGCGGAAAAATTGGAAACACGAGGGGTCTTCTTTCCAAAATCATAGATTTCACTCATGCTGATGAAACAATATTGAGGGACTCAGCTGTCGCCACATTGCAGGTTTTGACTGTTGAGAGATCCCTAAAGGTTATTAAGATGCTGGCAAGCACAACGGGTACCACAGGGAGAAAACTCCGGAGAGACATCTCGGAGAGAGTCTTCACCATAAGCAACATAAGAGATATTCTACGATACGGAGAGAAACAACCAAAACTGCAGAAACGAGGGATTGAGATCCTTACCAGTTTGGCGCAGGATGACGATGCGACAGAGCGAATGGGAGGGACCGGTGGAGTTCTGAAAGAACTGTTAAAGATTTTCTTCCAAGAAGGAGTGCCAAAAGATCAAAAGGACGTGAGAATTGTGGCCGGAGAAGCCCTGGCAAAGCTGGCTTTCGGGAGCAAGAGCAACTGTCATCGAATCTTGAAGTTAAATGTAGTGGAGAGGCTCATAGAAGCATTGGAGATTCCGCTTCTTCATGTCAATGCTGGAAGAATTTTGAGGAATATGTGCACTTACAGTGGGCCAGAGTCCTTCAACCAGCTAAAGGGAGTAACAGCAGCGGCACCAACAGTAAGTGCATTATTTTGCAAAAACTGAACCTAAGCCGACATCTCCAAAACCGGAAAAGGCAGTTATGTACAAGTTTAAGATATCTCAGAGAGAATGATATTAATTGTTCCTACCTAACCAAATTTCCTCAACTCAGGTGCTCAAGGCAATCTTGTCAGGAGAAGGCAAACTGCAAGAGGTGATGGTTGGGTTAGCGGCACATGCTTTCAAGTTCATGACAGCAGGAGAATCGACTGCCGTCTTCGAGAGGGCAGGGTTCAAAGAAACAAAATTAGCTTGCGCTTTGGTCGAGATCCTGAGGAGCTATAGGTATCCAGATATAAAGGTGCCAAGAATGAGAAGGTTTGCTATCGAGCTGGCAATCTGGATGATGAGAGACAATATGAAGAATGTCCAGATCTTCAGGGATCTGGGCATGGAGGAGGAGCTTGAAGGAGTTTTGGATACGACATCAGAGCTAGAGAGCTTCAATATTTTCTCTGGCAGCATCGGACTTCGCAGACACAGCACGACCATTCACTCACTTGTTGAGACCGCACTTATGCTGCTGAAGGATAGGTTTGATCAACCGATAGGTCACTGAGCAAGCGAAGTTGCCAAATTATCCGACAAATGGGAAACATGAAGGTATGCTAGACTACAAATTTCATTCTCTAATTCCAGAAGCAAAGAAATGAAGGTAATTGCTTCTTTGGCAACTCTGCCTGGCTTAAGTCTGATGTTCTGAAAGTTATCACCTTCCTTGTTTGTTTGCACGGAATTTGTGTGATTTACAGCTCACCCCGTGTACTACTTCCAAAACATATGCAAGATGTGCACATACACTTGTAAGAAAATTGTGGACCACATGATGTTATTAATTAATGATTTGATAAATATTTAATATTAAAATGTATTGGCTATGAGAAGTTCCGACTCGAATGAAAGGATACAATGTTCATTGAGAAGTTACCGTTCTTCCGAAGATATGCGACTCTCATTGGAAATTTAAAAAGTGCTTTTATGGAAAGTACTTATTGATAGCATATATAAATAAGGATGCGTTTGGTAACGTTTCTGAGAGCAAGTTTTTTTATTATTTTTTCTTCCCCTAGAATAGGAATAGAACAAAAACGTGTTTGATAATTTTTTTGTTCTCGAAATAGATTTGTTTTTGGGAATAGATTGAAATAGAAACAATAAACAAAAATTGCTTCTTTGTTTCTTGAAATAACTCAAGAAACAAGCCTTTTCTCTTTTCTTTTCTTCTTTTTCTCTTTCTCTCTTCTTCCCCTTAGCTGGTCACCGGCCTCAACGATGGTCAGTGATTGGCCAAATAAGGCCCAGCGACCTCACCAAAGCCTTGCTAGCCCCCGACAAGGTCGCCTTGAGCTCGTTGGCCATAGGCAAGGCCCCCTTGAGCCTCACCTAGCCATTGGCAAGGCTTGACCTTGGCCGACCATTGCAAGGTGGCCTTGCCCACCTAGGCGACGCCGAGCTTGCAGTGGTTAGGCCAGGTCACCTCGCCTAACCAATCCTCCATCTCGACTAGCTAGGGTGAGGCTCCCTGAGGCTGACGACCTTGCCACCCTCGTTTGGTGAGTGACTAGATAGAGAAAGGAGAAGAAAAAGAAAAAAAAAAATAAGAGGAAAAAAAGAAAGAAAGATGTAATAAAATTATTAATAAATTAAAAGAAATTTTAAGTTAAAAAAATATTTGGTTTGTACCAAACACATTTTTGTTTCGAGAATATAAATTTTGTATAGTTTCTAAATGTCTTAAAATACTTAGAAACCGATCTGAGAACAAAAATAGAAAATAAAATGTTTCTAAATAAAAACTATTCCCGGGAATAGAAATATTATCATTACGCATTCTAAGAATCTGGTTCTCCCTTCACCCTCATTGTGAAATATCATGGATAAAGGTATGTTTTCATTCTCCTCATTGTGAAATATCATGAAGATCAAAGATTTCCTGTTTTGAATTTCTGCATAAAAGAATTACACTATTGCTTACAACACCCACACATTCTTTTTTTTCACAATTTAACTCTTGAAAATGGAAGCATCCAAGAGTTCCATATACTGTGATTCTGAGCTCACCACTTCCGCTACTAAAAGATCAGATTTTTCCATCCAAATTTTGCTCCACTTAGCTGCGAATCAAGGGTTAAGGACGATATAGTCCGAGGCAATCATCACATAATTTTCAAATGACTACACAAGAACGAGAATTCCAAAAGGCAATTCATCGTGCTACGGAAGTTGATAAAAAGAAAGAACTTATTGCTTACTTTGTGACGACAGAAGGAAATCTCACCATCGCTTCTCTGAACCACCCCTGAACAGAACGAGATAAGAACCAAAGAAAAAAAGGGGAACTTGCAGTTGAACACTTCACTCTATAAAACGCAAGGCAATGAACTATGATCATAACTATGAAAAACGAGACGTTCTTGCGATTGAATTCGTCGGGAAACTAGTTACCCGTCGAGATCAGGGAGTTTCAGAGCCGAGATGAGTGAGGATTGAGTGTCTTGAGGGTGAGCGAGCTCAGTCGCTGCGAATTGCCAAAATGAAGAACAAATGGTAGAGGGAAAGGTGAGAAATTGAAAGAACGAAAATTAGTTAAAAAACTGTTAACCCCAAACAAGAAATTGAAAAAGAAATATTACTCAAAACGAAAAACGACACAAATGATCTCTATGGCCCTTTTAAACTTTTAATTTGTTTAATGTGGTATTGGACATTTGTACATGTTTTAGGACAATAGTGAACATTTTCATATTGTTTAAAGACTAAATTGAATATGTATTAAAAGTTTAAAGATCGCATTGAATAAATTAAAAGTCCATGAACCATACAGTTCAAGAATTACATCAAATAAATTAAAAGTTCATAAACCATATTATACATCTAGCCATAGTTTAAAAACCATTTGTGCTATTATTCCTATTCAAAACAATTTCAAGTCATAGTCGCACGAATTCACCATATATTCAAACAAAAAAAAAAACACATTTTTGTCTTCTTTTTTTTTTTTTTTTAAAGTTAAAATTACCCTTTGGTTCTTTCGTTCGTTTTCACCCTTTGTTTCTTTTGCTCGTCTTCATCCATTTTGGAACAACCGATCACTTTTTTTTTTTTTTTTTTACTATTAAATTTTCTGAATTATCCAAAGTTTCATGCTTACGTACTATACATAATTATTCAATTTCTTTCTATGCGTAATTACTTAATTAAGCACACGCAAACGCCAGCTGCAACGCGTGCCACAACCCTTATCGAATATCAAGGAATAGAGGGCCAATAAAAGTTGCGCCTTCTTTCTTCATTTTGATGACGCCACGCATAATAATTTTTCTTCTCAGATAAATGGTTAATGGGTCTCCGAATTTTGGCGAGCAAATAGAAGTAATTTCTCCTCATGCAATAGCCACCTGGCTAGACCTTCTTCAACACAAAGCACTGAAAGCAGGGGACCACTTGTGTGTCCTCTAGCTCGAGACAAAGACATCTCCAGCTAGCCACAAACGAAATGCCAAACTGCACTTAACACGACACGGAAAGAATCGTCGAGGAGCAAGCAAGTGGCTGTGGAGATCCGGGAATGCGCCTCTCATGAAAGATATTATGATACGATTCCTTGCATGATCATGCGGATACGAAAGCGCATTACTAGATTTCGACGAAACGAACTGCTGTAATAAGGAGGGAAGACCCAGTTGTTGTTCCAAGTGACGTGGCGATTTCCAAACTGGACCGAATGACCATGAATTTCGACAGCACGTTTGACCAAATGACTCTCATGGAAAGAGACGCCCGAAGAAAAAGAAGACTTTGAAGGTTCAACTTCCCGACTAATCTTCCTTTCAATGAGGTTGACATCGATGATGCCTTTCGAGGAGCTGTGCACGGCAATATAACTCAAGAACCCTGATCATTCATTATAACATCACGACCTTAAGCATATGTTCCTCAAACAGAGTCGATATCGTCTCGCACTAGTCTTCTCTCCTGTACAAGTTCTGTCGACTACAAGCCAAAGCAGTTGCCAAGCAGCAAGCACATCGCAAGAGAGTTCCGCATCTTCATCAGGCAAACAAGAAAGCTTGTCAATGGAGCTTTAGAAGGAAACAATCCAACGATACTGGAATTTGGTCCAAGAGCAAGAGAACTTGCAGGAAAGTTGGCAATGGAAGCTGCTTAACCTTCCTTTTCCTCTGCTAGATCATCTTATTCCCCCCCCCCCCCCAGTTTCCCCCCCACAGAGGCATAGCTGCTCTGTCTCATCCCAATCCAGAAATTCATGAACAGAACATTTGGAAATTGAATTCAGGTTCCATTGAACCACTAGATGGAAGTTTTCGTCAGCTGATTTGACATATAAAGAAGAGTGTTCTTGAGCCACTGCAGACTGAAAAATGACGGTCAAGAGCTCCACTGAAGGTCAAAGCAGCATTCATTTGGATATTCCTCAGCTTCAAAAGAAAAATGACACCGTCATTTCACCTGCCACAATGTTTGAGCCGCAGAATAGTGCTGGTACGAGAGACAGAAGTAGCGGAAACTCTGTTTCCCCCACGCTGCCAGCTGTTTCTGCCCCGGAGAAAAAGGTGACACTGTTTGCTCTCCGCCTTGCAGTTCTTGAAAAAATGGCCACTGGCCTGGGAACCCTTGGTTTCATCTGGGCGACGGTTGTACTTCTGGGGGGCTTGGCCGATGCCCTAGACAAAACCGACTTCTGGTTCATCACCATCATTTTATTAATTGAAGGAGCTCGAATATTCAGCAGAAGTCATGAGCTGGAATGGCAACACCAGTCCACAAGGTCAATAGCTGATGCCGGAGTTAGCAGCTTCCGAATGCTCAGATCGAGCCCTAGAGCTCTAGTTGAATCCGTGAAGGATATGTTAAGCCCTGTAAGCTCTGCTACAAGGAAGCAAAGTCAACAGAGCAGGGAAATTTCCAAAACTACTGATGCAACAAACGTTAGAGAGCAGAAATTGAGATGGAAACCGACCCGGATATGGACTTCTTCCGAAGTTCCTATTGTACCTTATGCAGGGAGAGTTTTCCTTTCGAGAAACGTGAGCAAGATTCTCTATTGGCTTCAGCTCTTATCTGCAATAGCCTGCGTTGTGCTTTCATTGATGAAGTTCATCAAGCACAATTTTGGTGACGAGAGGAACGGGAAAGCTGCTCTGTATATCTTTTATGGCTTGGCTTTGGCAGAAGCTTTGGTCGTCCTGACAGAGAAACTTTACTGGGAGTGGAAGGTTGTCATCTGTAAGCTTCTCGAACGAGTGAACGAGGAATGCGATCTGGGGGCTTCAGGTATGAACGCGACTCAGAGATTTTTCTATGACTCCTATTCGAGATGTATTAATGGTAGCATTTTTGATGGCCTGGGAATGGATATGGTGACTTTTGCTATGGATCTCTTATCATCAAACTCACCGCATGAGCAGCTCATAGGAGCCAGGATTCTTCACCAGTTTTCTACGAAAGAACGGTTTTCAGATGACACGCTTCAGAAGATAGGAACAACTCTGCCAGTTATAGAGAGACTGGTGGAGATCTTAAACTGGGAAGACCCACAAGAGGAAGAAATCAGGGTATCAGCTGCAGAAATAGTTTCCAAATTAGCCGGGAAAAAGCAAAACTCCCTTCGGGTCGCTGGGATACCCGGGGCAATGGAATCAATATCATCTCTTCTACGGACAAACAGAAGCCCCAGTTCCACAGCAGATGAAATTAGAGAAAAGAAAATCGTCTTTGACCATGAGGACTATGGACACTGGACTTTCATTAATTTGGGGCTACTCATTCTGAAGAAACTAGCCCGTGATCATGATAACTGTGGAAAAATTGGAAACACAAGGGGCCTTCTTTCCAAAATCATAGATTTCACTCATGCTGACGAAAGAATATTGAAGGACTCAACCGTTACCACATCGCGAGTTTTGACTGTCAAAAGATCCCTTCAGGTTATAAAGATGCTGGCAAGCACAACAGGTACCACAGGGAAAAATCTGCGGAGAGAGATCTCAGAGATAGTCTTCACCATAAGCAACATAAGAGATATTCTACGACATGGAGAGAAACAACCAGAACTGCAGAAACTAGGGATTGAGATCCTTACCAGTTTAGCACAGGATAATGATGCGACAGAGCGTATAGGAGGGACTGGTGGAGTTCTGAAAGAACTGTTAAAGATTTTCTTCCAAGAAGGAGTGCTGGAAAATCAAAGGGATGTGAGGATTGTGGCCGGAGAAGCCCTGGCAATGCTGGCTTTTGAAAGCAAGAGCAACTGTCATCGCATCTTGAAGTTAAACGTAGTGGAGAGTCTCCTAAAAGTGTTGGAGATTCCGGTTCTTGATGTTAGTGCTGGAAGAATTTTGAGGAATATGTGCACTTACAGTGGCCCAGACTCCTTCAACCAGCTAAAGGAAGTAACAGCAGCGGCACCAACGGTAAGTGCATTATTTTGCAAAAATTGAAACTGAGCCGGCATCTCAATAACTGGAAAGGGCAGTTATGTACAAGTTTTAAGTTGTCCTGGAGAGAATGACATTAATTGTTCCTACCTAACCACATTTCTTCAACTCAGGTTCTCAAGGCAATCTTGTCAGGAGAAGGCAAACTACAAGAGGTGATGGTTGGGTTAGCAGTGCATGCTTTCAAGTTCATGACGGCAGAAGAATCAACCGCCTTCTTCGAGCAGGCAAGGTTTAGAGAAGCCGAATTAGCTTGTGCTTTGGTCGAGATCCTGAGGAGCCACCGGAACCCACATATAAAGGTGCCGAGAATGAGAAGGTTTGCTATCGAGCTGGCAATCTGGATGATGAGAGAGAAATCAACAAATGTGCAGATCTTCAGGGATCTGGGCATGGAGGAGGAGCTTGAAGGAGTCATGGATACAACATCAGAGCTAGAGAGCTACAACATTTTCTCTGGCACCATTGGACTAAGCAGGCACAGCACGACCATTCACTCACTTGTTGAGACCGCACTTATGCTGCTGAATAACAGGTTTGATCAACCGATAGGTTACTGAGCAAGTGACCATGTCAAATTATCCAACAAATGAGAAACATGAAGCGATGCTAGAATACACATTTCATTCGCTAATTCCAGAAGCAAAGAAATAAAGGTAATTGCTTCTCTAGCAACTCCCTTAAGTCCAATGAAATGCTTCTGAAAGTTATAACCATGTTTATTTGTTTCGCACAGAGTTTGTGTGTCATGCGACGCACCACATGTACTACTACCAAAACATATGAATATGAATACATACACCCAAGCAATTTTTGCTTTCCGATTCAACTCTTGAACATTCAAGCATCCGAGTGTTGCATATCCCCTAATTCTGAGCTCCCTACTTCTGCTATTAAAAGACTGGATTTCCCCTTCCAAATCTTTTTCAACTTAGCAGCTACTCGAAGATTTAAGACGGCATAATCCAGTGCAGTCATTCCATAATTTCAAACGCCTACACCAAGATCAAGAATCCCAGAAGGCAATTCATCAGGCAACAGAAATAGACAAAAAGAAAAGGAAAGAACCCATTGCTTACTTTGTGACGGCTTTAGAAGGACATCTTGCAATGAACCCATAAATTATCTGCACTAACGCTTCTCTGAAACCCCTTAAATAGGATGAGAACCGAAGAACCAAAGAAAAATGGGAACTTGCAGTTGAACAGCTGACTCCATAAAGCAAAAGCGAATGAAACTAAGATCGTACTCTACGCGAACCGACATTCTTGTGATGCACATCAGGGAGTTTTGGAGCTGAGACAAGCGAGGATTCAGCATCTTGACGGTGAGCGAGATCAGTCGCTGTGAACTGCGAAGATGGAAAAGCAAGAAATGGTGGAGGGGAAGGAAGGAAACGGAAAGAACGAAAGTGAATTGAAACTGTTGACCCTGCACAAGAAATTACAAAATAAATTTTATATATACACACACACACACACAGATACATACACATAGATTACCCCCTTCCATTCTTTCACTCTTCAGTTGACCACTCCCTTTTTTTCCCTCACTATTAAATTTTCAGAATTGTCCCAACTTTCTCTCTCTTCAGCTCACCTACTATGCATACATATTCATTTTCTTTCTATGCATAATTACTTTATTATGCGTGCGCAAGCGACGGTAGCTGCAACACCTGCCATAACCTTAGTTGCATATTAAAAGATACCGAGGTCAATAGAAATTGCCATAACCTTAAATAAACGTTTCAAAGGTTTTCGAATTTTTGCAAGTAACGACATCTCCAGCAAGCTACAGACTAAAATGCCAAACTGCTCTTTCCATGACACTGCAAGAATCGTTGAGTTGCAAGCAAGCAAGTGGCCGCAGAAACCCGAGAATGCACCTGTCACGCGAGAGATTACAATATTACTCAACGCATGAACACGGATGCAAAACAGATTGACAGATTCTGACGTAAAGAACTGCTGCAAGTAATGTGGCGATTTCCAGACTGGACCAAATGATGATGACTTGCAATGGTACAGTTGACCCAATGACCCTGGTGCGCAGAGAGACCCGAAGAAGGAAACCTCGAAAGGTTCAACTTCACGATTGATCTTCCTTTCATTGAGGTCGGCGCCAGTGCCTTGCATGGAGCTGTGCATGGCGATGTACAACTCAAGAACCCAGATCATTCATTGTATAATATCAGGACCTTGAATACATCTCAAGCAGGGTTGATACTGTCTCGAACTTGTCTTCTCTCTTGTACAAGTTTTGTTGATTACAAGCCAAAGCAGTCGCCAAGCAGCAAATGGCATGACTCCAGCATGCAGAAAGAGAGCACAAGACCTTCATCGGGCAATCAAGAAAGCTAGTCGATGGAACTTCAGAAGTAAGCAAGCCAACGATATTGGAATTTGGTCCAAGCGCAAAAGAACTTCCAGGAAAGTTGGCAATAGATGTGGCTGCTCTTTCTCATCCCAATCCGAGAAAGTCATAAACAGAAAGTTTGGAAATTGAATTCAGGTTTTACTGAACGCGGCTAAATATACGTTTTCCTCAGCCAATGTGACGTATAAAAAGGCGTCCGCTCTTAAGCCACTCCAGACTGCAAAATGAAGGTGAAGAACTCCGCTGAAGGTCGAAGCAGCATTCATCTGGATATTCCTCCTGTTCAGAAGAAAAATGATACCATCATTTCACCCGCCACAATCTTTGAGCCGCAAACTAGTGCTGGTATGAGAGACAGAAACAGAAGAAACTCTGTTTTCCCCACTCTGCCGGCTGTTCTGGCCCCCGAGGAAAAGCTGACATTGTTTGCTCTTCGCCGTGCGGTTCTCGAAAATGCGGCCACTGGCCTGGGAACCCTTGGTTTTATCTGGGCGACGGTTGTAATCCTGGGGGGCTTTGCCAATGCCCTAGACAAAACCGACTTCTGGTTCATCGCCATCATTTTATTAATTGAAGGAGCAAGATTATTAAGCAGGAGTCACGAGCTGGAATGGCAATGCCAATCCACATGGTCAATAGCTGATGCCGGAATTAGCAGCTTCTGAGGACAGAGATCAAGCTCTACAGATCTAATTGAACCAGTGAAGGATATGCTTAGCCCCATCAGCACTGCTCTGAGGAAGTTAAGTCAACAAGGCAGGGAAATTTTCAAAACTAAAGATGTGACATATGTTAGAGAGAGGAAATTGCATACAAAGCTGACCCGGATTTGGATTTCTTCGGAAGTTTCCATCGTACCTTATGCAGGGTGGGTTTTCGTTTTGAGAAATATCAGCAAGATTCTGTATTGGCTTCAGCTCTTATATGCGATAGCCTGCATTATGCTCTCATTGATGAAGCTCCTCGAGCACAATTTTGGTGAGGTGGCTGAAGGAGACACTGTCAAGAGGCACCGAAAAGCTGCTCTGCGTACCTTTTATGCCTTGGCTTTGGCAGACGCTCTGGTCGTCTTGAAAGAGAAAATTTACTGGCAGTGGAAGGTTGTCATCTGTAAGCTTCTCAAACGGGTGAACGAGGAATGCGATCTGGGGGCTTCGGGTATGATCTCGACTTGGAGATTTTTCTATGACTCCTATTCAAAATGTATTAATGGGAGCATTTTTTATGGCCTGGGAATGGATTTGGTCACTTTTGCTATGGATCTCTTATGTTCAAACTCGCTGGATGAGCAGCTGATAGGAGCCAGGATTCTTCACTGGTTCTCTACAAAAGAACAGTTTTCAGATGACACGCTTCAGAAGATCGGAACAACTCTGCCAGTCATACAGAGACTGGTGGAGTTCTTGAACTGGAAAGACCCACAAGAGGAAGAAATCAGGCTATCAGCTGCAGAAATAGTTTCCAAATTAGCTGGGTAAAAGCAAAACTCCCTTTGCGTTGCTGGAATTCCCAGGACAATGGAATCAATATCATCTCTTCTCTTGACAAACGGAAGCCCCAGTTCTGCAGCAGACAAAATTGGCGAACAGAAAATCATCTTTGACCATGAAGACTATGGATACTGGACTTCCAATAATTTGGGACTTCTCATTCTGAAGAAACTAGCCCATGATTATGGTAACTGCGGAAAAATTGGAAACACAAGGAGCCTTCTTTCCAAAATCATAGATTTCACTTGTGCTGACAAAAGAATATTGAAGGACTCAACCATTACCACATCGCAGGTTTTGACTGTTAAAAGATCCCTTCAGGTTATAAAGATGTTGGCAAGCACAACAGGTACCATAGGAAAAAATCTTCGGAGAGAGATCTCAGAGAGTCTACACCATAAGCAATATAAGAGATATTCTACGACATGGAGAGAAACAACCAGAACTGCAGAAACTAGGGATTGAGATCCTTACCAGTTTAGCACAAGACAACAATGCGACAGAGCGTGTAGGAGGGACTGGTGGAGTTCTGAAAGAACTGTTAAAGATTTTCTTCCAAGGAGTGCCAGAAAATCAAAGGGATTTGAGGATTGTGGCCGGAGAAGCACTGGCAATGCTGGCTTTCGAGAGCAAGAGCAACTGTCATCGCATCTTGAAGTTAAATGTAGTGGAGAAGCTCCTAAAAGCGTTGGAGATTCCGCTTCTTCAAGTTAATGCTGGAAGAATTTTGAGGAATCTGTGCACTTACAGTGGGCCAGAGTCCTTCAACCAGCTAAAGGGAGTAACAGCAGCAGCACCAACAGTAAGTGCATTATTTTGCAAAAATTGAACCTGAGCCAGCATCTCAATAACCAGAAAGGGCAGTTATGTACAAGTTTAAGTTGTCCTGGAGAGAAAGATATTAATTGTTCCCACCTAACCATATTTCCTCAACTCAGGTTCTCAAGGCAATCTTGTTGGGTTAGCCGTACATGCTTTCAAGTTCATGACAGCAGAAGAATCGACTGCTTTCTTCAAGAGGGCAGGGTTTAGTGAAGCCAAATTAGCGTGCGCTTTGGTCGAGATCCTGAGAAGCCACCGGAACCCACATATAAAGGTGCCGAGAATGAGAAGGTTTGCAATCGAGCTGGCGATCTGGATGATGAGAGAGAAATCAACAAATGTGCAGATCTTCAGGGATCTGGGCATGGAGGAGGAACTTGAAGGAGTCATGGATACGACATCAGAGCTAGAAAGCTTCAATATTTTCTCTGGCACCAATGACTAAGCAGGCACAGCATGACCATTCACTCACTCGTTGAGACCGCACTTATGCTGCTGAAGAACAACATGATCGATCAAACAAAAGATTACTGACCCAGTGATGATGCCAAATTATCCAACAAATGGAAAACATGAAGGCATGCCAGTTCATTCTCCAATCCCAGATGTAAAGAAATAAAGTAATTGCTTCTATAGCAACGCTGCCCGGCATAAGTATGATGAAATGCTTCCGAAAGTTAGCACCTTCCTTATTTGTTCGCACAGGTTTTGTGCGATTAACAGCACACCACAAGTACTGCTACCAAAACATATGCAAAATGTGTACATAGACCACATTCTTATAATTTTCATTTCAACTCCTGTACATTCAAGCATCCAAGTGTTGCATATACCGTGATTCTGAGCTCACAACTTCTGCTATTATAAGATGAGATCTTTCCTTCCAAATCTTGTTCTACTTAGCAGTGAATCTAAGACTTGAGGATAATATAATTCAGGGCCATCAACACATATTTTCACATGACTACGCAAGAACAAGCACTCTGAAAGGCAAATTGATCAGGCAACTGAAGTTAATTGAAAGAAAATAGATAACTCATTGCTTACTCTGCAACTGTGGAAGGAAATCTATGAACCCATAAATCACCGAAACCATTCATATATTTCGAAATCTTAAGCACGGTATAATCACAAAGCCTGTTTGCTTATCTGTTCATCAACGAATCAGATGCAAGATATAGCCTTTAGATACATTACCTGGAAGGCCAGATGACAAAGTTGATGAACTGCTCCATAGATTTCAGAATTCAAATGAAGACCAACATCCTTTCTCTCTCTGCGCACAGCCTGCAGTGTATGGTGAAAACAGAGCAGTAAACCCAGCTCATACAGAGAGAGGAAGTTCGTCGATGTTTCAAAGAAGAAAGAGACCAAGAATCCGGATTGTACTTGGTTGAATGTAATTAAAAAGTGCCTTGATAATCCACTTTGATTTAAATCCTGTTTGGAAAAAAAATTAGACTTGTGTGCAAAGACTTCGTTTACAAATCAAACATATTTTCAAACTTGGATGTCATGACTTCTTGGAGGGCAACTTGCAGCGACACAAAGGGCAAGTGTGGTCTCCCGTCGCAATTTCTTCCATGCAAATTACGCAATCTAATTCTCAACTACTTGAGCGTCCATCACCCTCAAACACCACTTTGTTCAAGCTTTGAATTATCGACTCCCGTGCAGCTTCAAAGTTGATCGCCGCTTGGTCCAGTGACTCTCTCCTGACCCTTCTCCTCCTCCTCCTCACCACATCTTCCCTGTCGTGATCAGGGTTTGCCACCAACCCTTCTTGCCTCATTAGATTGAGCAGGAACCGCCGCTCCAGAATAGGAAACCGCCGCCCTCTCTCCTCCTCTTCGAGCATCCGAGAATGCAGGTAGCGCAATTCGAGTCTCCGCAGTTGGGCTCGCACCTCGCGGAACTCGCCCTCCGAGATCGCGACCTTGTGAATCATGCTCACCGCCACCTCCGTCCTCTTGCGCCCCTCGTTGTGAGGGCTGTTCACGGTGCTGGACGCGACCCTCGCGATCTCGGACGCTAGCTCTTCGCGGGTCAGGCTCTTCTTGGTCGCGTTCGTCCCCGCACTTAAGTCGAGCCACCGTAGCCGGTCCAGCAGGAAGGGCAGCCGCATGTCGTCCAACACGGAGGACACGATCGCCCAAGACGGCGACGACGGCAGGTGGTCACGTGAGGCGAATGGCGCGCTCGGGTGGTCGGCTCGGTAGGAAAAGGTACGGTGGTCGAGGATGCGAGGCGGGAATTCAGTGCCTCCTCGTACCTCGGACTGAAGAAAGCAGAGTTGGACATGGAATGACACGATCACACGAGGTCCGGGCAAGGACTGATCGTCTAGAACAGGCGTTGGCATTGCAGAGACTAAAGTTTGATAATTCGACATCTTTTCGAGAAATCGTTGAGATTGTAAGTGGAGTGTTCTTGGATTGCGCATCGTATATCTATACATAGCGAAAATCTCAAAGACTTTCTTTTTCTGAACGCATGATTTTTATTTTTTTTTATTTCAAGATACTTTGAATTACCTGCTTTTTTTTTGGAAGTTAATTTTTTTATTTCCTTGTCTAGTATTTTTATTTTAGGCAACTTCCTCTAGTTTTAACCCAGGCGAGCCGAATTTTTCTTATATAATAGTAAAAATACACGTATGTTGCATGAATTTAAAAAAAAAAATTAATAATTAAATATTTTTCAAAAAATTGTTTTATAACGAAATACTAAAAGTTTTATTAAATAATGGAGTTGCACATTGGAAAGGGATAAAAATTCAAGATTTAAATCTTCTTTGATAAGCTCGTTCATAGGATGGAAAAATTTAAATTTGAAATTGAAGATACTTGAGAAAATATGAACATATAAATTTATATATTTAGCTGCCGATAGAATATGGAAAAAAAAGGATTGTGATCATCTTTACTTCATCTAACAATAAACTTATTCCAAAATTTAGAGTGCCAACATTAAATGGTAAACTTGATGATTGGGGAGCAAAATTTCAATCTGATTTTTAATTACAAAAAACCATTTTCTTCTAACATCCTATGAAGTGGACAACAAATCGCAAAGAAGAATTACCAAAAAAGTCCTAAATTTATTACAATTGTGCCAATTCGATTATAACGTTTTTTTTTTGTTAATTAAGTCTTAAACTTTTTATATTTTTGCAATCCGATCAATTTTAACGAGTTAGGATAACATGACACGGCTAGCACTAACGTTGACATTTTTAATAATATTTTAATTTTTTAAAATTATTTATTCATTTATTTGTTCTCTTTCCTTTTTCACTAAGAGTAAGGGTGCGTTTGGGAGAAACTTTCGAAGGAGCTTTGGGCATCAAAAGCCCCTTGGGCCAAAAAAATGGTGTTTGGGAAACAACTTTCGAAGTCTCTTAATGGGAAAGCAAACATTTGCAAGGCTGAAAGCCCAAGGCCTTGGGCTTTCAGCTTTCTCGGCATGCCCACGCTACACTATTCTTTTTTTTTTCCCGAAATTGTCCTCACAAATTTTTTGTTTTTCCGGGTGCGTGCCCTTGTTTGGACACTGTTCATCTTCTCCGGGCGACACTGCTAGAGGGACAACGCGACCTAGGCGATCGTCATCGGAGAGTCGGGTGACCTCCGCGAGTCGCAGATCTGGTTGCGACCAAATGCGGTCGCCAGCGACCGTCGCTTGTCGCACCGCGACCTCCGTACGGAGCTCGCTAGGGCCGCGCGACCCATCTGGTCGCAAGTCTGGTCACAACCAGATCTGGTGCCGGAGGCTCGAGCGGTGACTAGATCTGGGTCGCGCGACCTCGCCGCCCTCGGATCTGGGTCGCAGTGGTGTTGCGTGACCTCCCGCGACCTCGCCGCCCCAGATCCGGAGGCGGTGAGGTCGCGCGACCCCGCCACGATCCAGATCCGGGGCAGCGAGGTCCTCCCGCGACCTCGACGCCCCGGATCTAGGTCGCCGGAGGTCGAGGCGGCGTCGGGCGATGCGCGCGACCTCGCCACCCCAGATCCGGGGTCGCCGGAGGTCGTGACGGCGTCGCGCGACCTCACCACCCCAGATCTGGGGTCGCCGAAGGTCGCCGGCAACCGCTGCCCTTGCCGGTCAATTTTTTTTTAATTTTTCTTTTGATAATTTTTTTTTTACCACAAAACTCCTTTGTAAATGTAATTCCCCAAACACCATTTTGCTCAAAGTACTTTACAAAGGGCTTTCAAAGTACAATTTACCAAACACAGTTTGCATTTTGAAAAACACCTTTAACTCAAAGGTCTTTGCATTTTCCTAAAGACTTTCCCCAAAAGTGGTTCCCAAACGCACGTGCACCTCTTTTGCAAAAAGTGAACCTCAGCCGGTATCTCGATTACCAGAAAGGGCGATGAGGGACAAATCGACAAATGTGCAGATCTTCACCGATCTGGGCATGGAGGACGAGCTTGACAGAGAGCGTATGGCATCAGAGCTAGAAAAGCTTCAGTATCTTCTCCGGCACCATTGGACTAAGCAGGCACAGCACGTCCAGTCACTCACTTGTTGAGACCGCGCTTATGCTGCTGAAGAGCGGTCTTTGATCAATTAATAGGTCACCGACCAAGTGATGATGCTAAATTGTCCAAGCACGCTACACTACACGTTTCATTCTCTAATAGTATATGTAAAGAAATAAAGGGGAATTGCTTTTTTAGCAACTCCACCGGCTTAAATCTAATCCAATTATTCTAAAAGTTATCACATTCTCTATCTGTTTGTGCGGAATTTAAGAGATTGATAACACATCACATGTACTAAAACATATGTAAAACATGTACATACACCCAAACATTTTTTTTTCATTTTTTAATTGAAATCCTGAAACATTCAAGCATATGAGAGATGCATATACAGTGATTCTGAGTCATTACTTCAAATATCAAAAGATCAAATTTTTGACATCCAAAATCTTGTTCTACTTAGCAACAAATCGAAAATTGAAAGACAATATAATCTAAGGAAATTGTGACATATTTTCAAATGACTACACAAGAACATGACCCCCAAAAGGCAATTCATCGTGCAACTAAAGTTTAATAAAACGAAAAGAAAGAACACATTACTTACTCTTTGACTATGGAGGGAAATCTCACAATGGATCCATAAATCATCTGAGTTATTCGCTTTTCTAAAACTCCTATCCAGGATAGAATAACTTATAGTTAAACAACTCATGTCACGCCTCGATCCTCGAGCATGTGCCCATTCCTCGGTGGTCGATTAAATTGCGACGTCCTAGGACGCGTCGCCAACCCATTCATTTTAATGCGTATGCGGAAGTGTATAAATAAATCCCCAAATAACACAAAGATGAGATAGAAAAGCAGAGCCAAAATTTTGAAAACCACAACACACCTTTATACACAACAGACTAGGTCATATATAATACTAGTACATATTCACAAGTCTACAAAAATAGAGGGGCTATAAGTCCTCTAAGCATTTGAACCCTCAACCGAAGACTTTGAGGTCTCCTGGGGACTCGGGTCCACCACTACACCACCGGGAGGGTTAGCCGTACCCTCGCCAAAGGCAACCTCTAATACCGACATAAGGATCTCAGACTCCGATAGGGGACCTTCTCTGGATCTTTCTCACCTGAGATGATACCACAATCTAAATTGATGGGGTACTCTTCGGGGTAGACCCGCATCAACCCAGACAATGGATCTCACGAGTTCGTAGACCTAGGCTCCTTAGCTCCCATGGAGGGGAATTTGAGAGATCTGTTCAGTGATCTTCTTGGGCTGGCCAAAACGCTTAGGAGGAGTAGCCATCTAAGGACCTAAAAATGTTAGCCCATGACAGGGTGAGACAATGTCTCAACAAGTTCACCCCTTAAACTCCAATTAGGAAGGAAATATGCCTAAAGGTCGTCTATGCGCACACAAGATAGAGGATTTACCTCACCTCAGTTCCTTCCTGCAAGTCAGTACAGTTCATATATTCAACCAATCAATTCAAACCATCAATCCACTCAGTCAATCAGCTCAATTCAACACAATTGATACCATTTGTCAGTCAGTACTATCTATCAATCCGGACCATATATAATTCGATTCCATCTATCGATTCAATTGATACAACTACGGCTCACACAAATTGAAATAGGCGGTCTTTGCTCTCACAAGTTGCAATATATGGTCATAGCTATCGTAAGCTGATATAGATAGATAGTAGCTTGCATAAGCTGATAAATATATAGATCGTGCTCACACAAGCTGATAAGGTATACTACTCTCACAAGTTAACATATCGAGCTCATATTAGTATACTACTCTCACAAGTTGACGTATAAAGGGTCCCAAAAGCTGACGATAAATATGCTCGCACAAGCTGATAATATATGCTCTCACAAACTGATAAAACACTGAGTTAAAAATACTCGATAAAAATAATCGTGTGTGGATGCACGGTTAGTGTGACATCCTGAATTTCGACCCCGTTTCGGTAAAATGAAATGGGCATTTCGTCGACGCGCCTATAGTCCTTTTTCTCTGAGCTGATCACTCACGAGTTAACTAACCTATTAGGTGAAGCCGTTAAGGGATGTATCCGCGGTAAAATCCCTAAAAGCTACTTAATTTGTTGGATTGGACTAAAATCGCGTCGGCCGATTTTAACCACGAAATCAATTCGGTTCCGGAATCGAATATTCGGGCGTGTCATAATTCATTTTTGGATATCTGTCTCATTGTCCCGGTCGATTAATCGACGAGTCCGAAATTTCAAGAAAGAAATTATCGGAGGAAAAATCGAAGACCAAAAGAAAATAGAAAGGAAAAGGGAAAGAGAAAAGGAAAATTTGAAATAATGGAATTATTTAAATTCTTTTTCTTTCTCTCTCTCTTTTCTCTTTTCCTCTCTTTTTCCTCCCTCTCTTCTCTCTCCTCTCCCCTCCCCCTCGTGCGAATCCCCCCCCCCCCCCAACCGAACACTCCCCTTGCCAATTTTAAATTGGCTTCTCCTTCTCTCTCTCTCCCCTCCTTTTGACTAGTCAAACCCCAATTTTCCTCTTATCTTTATCTCTCTCTCTCTCTCCTCTCTTTCTTCTTTTACCCCACCCCACGTGACCGAGCCCCACCTTTCTTCTTCTTCTTCTTCGTGAAAAACCAGAAGCGGAAGCCGCACGAAGACAGCTCGTCGGAGCTTCAGCCGCGCGAAGACCGGAGCTAGACCGCCGCCGTTCCGCCGCCCGCGCGACGCCGCGCGTTCAGCCGCCGCCCCTCGCGCCCAGGCATCTTCCCCGTGCGTTTCCAGCCGCTGTCCAGCCCTTGTTCCGCCCCGTCCAGCCACCGTGAGCGGCCGAGCAAGCCGCCGGAGCCACCGTGCGACCTCACCGGCCCTCCCCCGCACCTTGCCGCCCCCAACCCTCTCTCTTTCTCTCTGTTTTGTAGCCAAACCAGCAACCCACGAAGTGGGTTTCCAGCCAGCTCGTGGGCCGATTTGGGCCGTTTCCGGGCCCCGGACCCGAGACCCGCTTTGAGGTTTATCGTTCCTCGCGCTGTCCTCATCGGATTGATCCGATTTGCGCGCGATTCCGGTGAGTAATCTCACTAATCCCTGCTTAGTTTGCTAATTATGCTTAGGGGTTGGTTAGGTTTAATTAAATGCAATTAGGTGGTTAGATTAGAATGTATTAGTATTTATTAGTCCATTGTGATGTGAATTTGTTAAATTGAATGTGCATTTAGCAAGTAGACGTGGTCTACTATTTATTGAGGGTAGCCCGGGATTTTTCCGACCCTTTATCGGGCTTCAATTTGATAATTCGGGCCTAAGTGGAATTTTTGGTATTTAAATATTATTTTTCGGAATTAAATTAATTAATTAATTATTTTCCGAAAATTCAACTGGAATGGCCAATGACCGGAAAATTATGCTGGTGACCGTGGTGAAGTCCGTTTATTTAATCGGGCTTTATTTTAAGCTAAAGTGAATTTTTAATATTAATTATTTAATTTTCGAAATTATTTATTTATTTTTCGGAAATTAAAGTTGAGATGGCCGACAACCGAAATCTCGTGTGGATTGTCGTGGCGCAGTCCGTTTATTTAATTGAGCCCTACGTTGCATGGAATTAAATAAATTATGATATTTTAGGGATTTACCCTAAATTGGTTGGAATTGATTGAGATTGAATTATTGATTGGTAAATGGCCAAGTATGTTTATTCAGCATTTATAATGCTTTGTTGAGTTGTAAAGTGAGTAGAATTGTGAGAGTAAATCAGAAGTACTTTGGGCTTGGACCGATCAGGTACGATGTATGGGCCTACGTGATTCGGTGACTAAGGATGTCACTGGCGAAAACGGCGCCTTAAAGAATGCGCGTACCGGTCCAATACATATCCCATCATGGACATACGTGGTTCGGTGATTTGGGATATCACTGGCGAAAACGGCGCCTTAAAGAACGCACGTAGCTGTCTATTGAATACATGATTATAGGCATGTGTGGTTCGGTGATTTGGGACATCACTGGCGAAAACGGCGCCTTAAAGAACGCACGCAATTGTCTATTGAACAAATCGTTGTAGGCATGTGTGGTTCGGTGATTTGGGACATCACTAGCGAAAACGGCGCCTTAAAGAACGCACGCAATTATCTATTGAACAAATCGTTGTAGGCATGTGTGGTTCGGTGATTTGGGATATCACTGGCGAAAACGGCGCCTTAAAGAACGCACGCAATTGTCTAGTAGATAAGTCACCTTGGCGAAATTAACGCCCGAGAGCATTGATGTGGCTCTGTGATCGAGTGCTCGATGGGAGGTTATATTGTGTGGAATCAATGACCTAGAATGGTCCGTCTGACTTGTAATCGACTAGTTCGATTGATCAATAATTTGATCAGATTGTCGTGATTTGATTGATTGTTCGTTATGATTTGTGAAGCGTTCGTATATAACCTTGAATTGCAGGTTGAGACCGATGCGAAGGTACGTCTTCTGACCCATGCGTGTTTAGGCAGCCTATAGTATAATGGTTTGCTAATCGGGCCTTAGTGGGGTAGAACTCGCTGAGACATAGTTTCATCCCGGTTTGGGGACAACATTTCAGGACCCCGATGAGGAGCTAAGGAGGAGGAATCTGAGAAAGAGAACTCGGAGGTGAAACCTGAGGAGAAGAATTTTGGAAGAAGAAAATCCCGAGAGGGGCCTTGAGTACGGCCCGGATGGACTGAGATTTTATCTTCTTTTAAGAACTCCATTTTGATGTGAATAGTTGTGAAGTACTCTAGTTTATGCTTTGTGTAAAAGTTTGGTTGTGAATTTCAATATGAAAAATATGGCCTTACTTTTCTATCACATTGTGTTATTGTCTGGGGATTTATAACTGCTTCCGCATGTGCTTAATAAACGAAAGGGGTCGGCGATACTTAGTCCTGGGATATCGCATTATAAAATCGACCAAAGGTAAGGGATGTGCGCGTGCCTGAGGATCGGGGCGTGACAGTTAGCGTGAGCCAAAATTTCAATATCTTTATTTTGGAAAATCCCACTATTTATAATAGTCCATAAACATATTTTTGGCGTTATAAACCGACGCCCGGTATTTTCTAATTAAATACCAAAATCACACAATTTATGATAAATACCCAAATTTACCAATTTCACTCAATTTGCCCAATCTAGGATTCAATTAAATAAATCAAGCATACCATTGCAATCAACACGAAATTCCTGGGTCATAATTTATCTCGGTATAATTTTTGAAAAATAATAAATAATTAAATAAATACAAAAAATAATTAAATAAATACAATTAAATGCCATAAATAGAAACGTAGGCCAGAAAAGCCTAATTAAATACCGAAACAGGCCCGCAAAAATTCCGAACCTATCTAGATAAATAACATAACTTGTCTAGTTGCTAATTAAGCCAATCTAACCACTTAACATGCAATAACGAGTAATTAATCGCTAATACGTTCTAACTAACCACCTAAACCATACTTAGCCTAAACTAATCAACCCTTAAGGATAATTAACTCCATAAGTAGAGTTTAGTGAGTAAACTCATTGGTTTTGAAATCCAATGAGTTCATGGTGACGGCGTAGTGGAGACGGGCGACAAACTCCGAAGCGGCGACAACCTACGAGGCTCGAAAGCGGTCCGAAATGGGACTTGAAGTCCACGGAGGCTTGCTAGCTTGCGATTCTGGTTGCTAGGCCGAAAGAGAGGGCTAGGGGACGGGCTAAGCTAGCAGTGGTGAGACGGGCTGGCGGAGGCTGCTGTGGGCGGTGGTGACGCTTGACGGCGACCGGATGGCGATGGGGACGACTCAGGCGGCTAAACGAGGGCTCGACGTGGCCTAAGGGATCGCGAGAGACGGTGAGACAGCACGGCAGGGGCATGAGGCGAGCGGGACGTCGAGCTGGGCTTGCGAGCGGCGCAATGAGGCGCGACGGCGGCATGCAAGCATGCAACGGCAAAGGGGGATGGCTACTCGGTTTTCTGGTTCTTTGGAGCTTCAAGGTGGCTGGAAATGGAGAAAGTAACCGGCTGGAGAAGAAGAAGAAGGAGACAGCTGCACAAGTGGAGGGTCCCAAGCCAAAATATCCTCTAGTTTAATCATTAGATGGCCCCCCACCTTGTCTACCCCATCCTCAGCCAAAATGCAGCCAACAAGCTTCTCTAGGAAGTCATTGAAGTGGTCCAAAAGTTCCTCCCCCCATAGCCTACGAATTCGTAACATTTTCCCCCAAATCCACTTCAATTTCTTCTTAAATTGATTCAATTCGGCCCCCCTAAATCCAACTAAGATGCCCACACTTAAATTCATTTTTTTCCTCGCCAATAAAACCAACTTGCATTCCAAAAACGCAATTAAAAACAATCCCCTGAATTTTCCACCCTATATTGAATTTTTGCCGAAAATCTCGGTTTGCAAAAAAATCTTCGGAGGATGAGTTGACGGTTCTAAAATAAATCATGACATTATAGAACTTTCAATTTCTGAAATCGGATTCAAATTCGCGATTAATTTCAATCTGGCACAATTTTAGCGTGACCTAGCCTACCGGGTAGCTTTCAAAAATTTTAGTGCAATTGACCCGTGATCGATTATTTTCAAGCTACATTGTACATCTTCGACGCATTGGCGACTCTCGGTTGTCGTGAAATTCTCGAGGTTTCGAATGTGGACATAGGGTAACAAAATAACAGAAAAATTAGTCTAGTGCCGATCGATGAGAATTTTGCAATTTGGTGGAATCATCCACACTTAGTCATATATCTCAGTCGAATCGACCTATCTCTAATTTCTGATAGATTTTTAACTGTGCCGTAATGACCATTGCAGACTAGCATGGTCGAGCAGTTGGTTTCTGGTCGAATTCTCAAATCTATTGCATTAAAATCCCTTAACGACTTCCTCAGATAGACTAGTTATCTCGTGAGTGATCAACTCAGAAAATAGAACCATAGGCACATCGATGAAAAGCCCGATTCATTCAATTGAAAGCAGATGCTGAAATTCAGGATGTCACAATTCACTCTATAAAATAAAAGGCAATGAACTAAGGCCATGAATTACAATAATGGAGACATTTTTCTGATTGAATTCGCAGTAACCTTGTTACCGGTCAATATTAAGGGGCCTTTGTTGAGTTATATCCCTAGCCCCTCCCCTTGTTGATTCAATATCTTTTTCTTGAATTCTAGCAGCCCCTGATTCTCTCTCTGCGTCTCCTTGGCGCTTTTCCCCTCATCAATGGTGTGAGCTTCTTCCCTATCCCCGTTGATAGCTGCTTTCCCTTTGCAACCCAGACCCCATTTCATGGCTTCCCTTAATCTCATGGCTATACCCAAACCCTTTCCACCAGACTAGTTTCCTTGCCGTCTACCCCCTTTCAAGAACACCAAAACCTACTGACCACCTTCCAGATTTTACCCTTCAATCACATCATCCTTACTTCTCTTCCCCCTGGTTTGCGATCGATGGAGGATGGAGCAGCATGGACTTGCAAAGGTACCCATTCCCAAACCCCAGGACTGGATAATCGCTAATTTCGGTTTCTTCTCCATCCCCACCAAAAACTCACATTCGGCAGAAATAGAAACCACATCCTCCACAAGTCCTCGCAGCACTCTCCTCATCCAATGCATAACCATACCCCCAAAATAACCTTGCTCAACATATCTCATACTCTCCACTAGAGCTCCCTTCACTCCACCTAGCCCCGACCAAAAAAACCCAAACCCAGATCTACCACACTAAACAACTATACAGGTTAAAGATGGATAAAACCAAAGAAAATCAACTCCGCCTGGCAGCATTATGCAGAAGTATGGGAGATCTTTGGTCAGAAGATGAAATCACCGAGTTGGATGCCCACATACCTGACAAAGATAAACAGGAAAGTGACCTAACCCTGTATGGAAAGCTGCTTTCTAAACCGAATGTAAATTTCCAGGCATTTATTAGCACAATGAGGAAGGCATGGAAAACAGATTCTGTTAAATGTGAAGTTATTAAGCCGGGTTTTTTCTCTTTCATATTTGCTTCGATAGAGGATAAAAAAAGGGTTGTAGAAAATGGACCATGGTCATTTGCAAGTAACTTACTTGTTCTCTTGCAAGGTAATCCTGATATCCCTGAACACTGCTATGACTTTTCACATAATGCCTTTTAGGTACATATATTGGGGTTGCCTCGAGCTCAGATAAATGAAGACTCTATTCGGAACATAGCCTCAAAACTAGGCAAAGTGGAGGATGTAAAACTAGAAGCCCAGAATAATAGTTGGCGCAAGATAGGCAAAGCAAAAGTAAGCCTGAATCTGTCATGCCCCCTGAAAATAGGAACAATGGTTAACTTAGGAGGGAACAAATGGTGGCTGGACTTTAAATATGAAAGACTACCTCATTTCTGGTACTCATGTGGTCGACTTGGGCATTACGCCAATTACTACCCTAAAATACCTTATGAGGAGACGGGGTTGGCTTAGGACAAACCAGGAAAATACGGTTCTTGGCTGAAAGCAGAAGTTAGAGAATCTAGCCCTTGCTGGAAAACCTTTTATGGGCAAATCGATCAATAACCTGACGAGGAGGAAATGGTGCCTGAAACCCCCATGCCATCTACTGATAAAGCACCCACATCAGAGCCATTTGCTGCTGAACCAGAAGCCCTAACCATAATTTTACCCACTGTTCCAGCAAAAGAACTAGGAGAAGATGTATGGATGGACGACCATATCCCCCCAAACAAGGGGAAGAGGCCTCAGCAAACCCAGCTCCTTCTTCTTCCCTCGATTGAGGAGGATAAAGGGGCTGAATACCTGAAGAAAAACAAGAACAAACTCAAAACTCCAATGACAAAAAAAAAAAAAAAACAGAAAAGAGTCAACCCTTATGAGAAAAG
This sequence comes from Eucalyptus guilfoylei, assembly GCA_016097605.1. Classification (NCBI taxonomy): domain Eukaryota; kingdom Viridiplantae; phylum Streptophyta; class Magnoliopsida; order Myrtales; family Myrtaceae; genus Eucalyptus; species Eucalyptus guilfoylei. The sequence continues at coordinate 43,475,394 of CM027867.1, forward strand.
ATCCTCTACAATTCATCTCTTGGATGAGGAGAACTTATTGGATACCCCTATCCAATCGGTGGAAGGTGTTATGGAACGGGCTTTGGTGGCTAGCCCTAATAAGCCACCGGGTTATACATGAAGATCCTATACTGGAACTATCAGGGTCTGGGCACACCCTTGATAGTTCATCACCTTAGAGCCTTAGTGGCTCGGGAGAAGCCCAACTTGGTGTTCCTCATGGAAACCAAGAATAAATAAAGCAAGGTTGATCGAGTACGAAAGAGTATGAAGTTTGGCTATTCTACCATAGTTAATCCAATTGGAATTGTGGGGGGATTAATTCTATTGTGGGATGATCAAGTTCAAGTGGAAGTCCTGGCATGCTTTGGGAAGATCATTGATGTTAAGTGTAAAGTTCTCAACAGCGGTGATCAAATGAGAATATCATTTCTACATGCATCTACCTCATTTCAAGAAAGACTAAGCCTTTGGCAAATGCTCTCCTCAATTAATTCATCCAACAACCTACCTTGGCTTTGTATGGGAGATTTTAATGAAGTTCTCTATTATTGGGAAAAAGTTGGAAGAAGAGAAGCAGATAGACATAGAATGGCGGTCTTTCGTGCTTTCATGGACTCATGCTCATTAATGGATATGGAAAATAAAGGCTACAAATTTACCTGGACTAATAATAGAGAAGGAGCTGACCTTGTGCAGAAAAGGCTAGACAGAGCTTTATGCAATTGGGCATGGAGAGTACAATTTCCAAACGCGAAGGTCCTTGCTTTACCGGCGATAGGTTCTGATCATAGCCCCTTACTACTTGCATTGGAACCAAACACTATAAGAAGAAAGAAGGAGTTTAGATTCGAGGCTTATTGGCTCGAAGAAAAGGAATGTACAACTGTGATCCAAGAGGCTTGGGGGAAAAATAGCATTCACCAAGTAAACTTTGCTGGAAAAGTGAAGAAAGTCACAGCCGATCTAACCAAATGGAGTCGAGGAAAATTCCATAATGCACCCCGACAAATAGAGCTATTGAAGTAAAGACTAACGGAGTTGACTAACAAGAAGGCAGAGTCTCATAACAAAGAGGAATATAGAAATATCATTGGGAAAATAGAAGACCTCTAGCAACAAGAGGAAATGTATTGGAGCATGCGGTCCAGAATCATGTGGATGAGATGGGGTGATCAAAACACAAAATATTTTCATGCCACAACGGTTCAAAGAAGAGTTAGAAACAGGATCTCTATGTTGCGGATTGAAGAAACTACATGGAGCCGAGAGCCTACAACAATAAAGCAACATATCGGAGCCTTTTATCAATCCTTATATACCACGGTGGGGGAAAGAAATTATCAACCTATCCTTGATCAATGCATGCAATTAGTAAATGATGAGATGAATGAGGGCGTAATCAAGCCTATCTCTGAGGAAGAAGTTAGAGATGCAGTCTTTCAATTGAGAGCTACTAAAGCACCGGGCCCGGATGGACTCAATGGTTTATTTTACCAAAGCCAGTGGTCGGTGGTTCGGGAAGACATATTCAGCATGGTAGACTCCTTTTTCAACCAAGGTATGCTCGATCCTAAGTTAAATAAGACCCATATCACTCTTATCCCTAAAGTAGCAAATCCTGAAAGTATAACTCAACACCGGCCCATCAATCTTTGCAATTTCGGTTATAAAATCATTGCCAAAGTTATGGCAAACCGACTAAAACCCCTCCTCCCGAACCTAATTTCCCAAGAACAAAGCGCTTTTGTTAGTGGCCGTCAAATCCAGGACAATATTTTCAAAGTTCAAGATGTCCTACATTAGCTACAAGTGAGGAAAAGGAAGCGGAATTTCCAGGTAGTACTTAAGCTTGACATGCAAAAAGCTTTTGATAGAGTGGAATAGGATTTCTTATGTGATTATATGCTAAAGCTAGGATTTTGTGACAAATGGGTATCCTCTAAAAATTGCATCTCCTCAGTCTCATATAGTGTCAGAGTAAATGGGGACCTATACACTCCTTTTAGTCCATCTCGAGGTATCCGACAAGGAGACCCATTATCCCCCTATCTCTTTATCCTCATGGCTAATGCTCTTTCATCCCTTATGAACAAAGCTATCGAAGACCAAACCATCAAGGGTATCCAACTAAACACAACCTGCCCCACTTTGTCACATCTCCTATTCGCCAATGATGCTATTTTTTTCCTCAATGGTACAATTACTGAAGCCCAAAATCTGGCCAATATCCTCCACCAATACTGCTTTGCCTCGGGTCAAGCCATCAACCTAAACAAGTCAAGGATTTTTTTTCAGTAAAGGCTGCCCTCAGCTCTTAAAATTCAATCTAGCACACGGATTATGGGTTCCTATCATGGAAAAAATAGGAAAATATCTGGGAATACCCTCATATTGGGGCCAGACCAAAAAACATATGTTTACTTGGGTCCTTGCTTGAGTTGAAAAAAAATTAGAGGGCTGGAAAGAAAAACTAATATCTAAGGCAGGGAAAGAGATTCTTATCAAGACAGTAGTCCAAGCTTTGCCACAATATGCTATGTCACTCTTCAAAATCCCAATATCCATTTGCCGGACGATAGAACAGCGAATATCCAACTTCTGATGGAAGCAAAATTCATCAAAGAAAGGTGTTCACTGGAAGAATTGGGACTCTTTGAAATCCCAAAAGGACTGTAAAGGACTTGGTTTCAGAGATCTCGTCAATTTTAACAAATCTTTGCTAGGGAAACAAGCTTGGCGGCTAATTCAAGCCTTGGAAGCCCTATGGAGCAGAATAATAAGGAGCTTATACTTCCCAAGAGATACCTTCTGGAGTGCACATAGAGGTCATAGACCGTCTTGGGGGTGGCAAAGCCTCTTGATGGGAAGGGAGGTGATTGAACCTGCAACTAAATGGGAGGTAGGAAATGGGGAAAATATAAGGATTTGAGAGGATCATTGGCTAACCTTGGGAAAGATTGGTGGACCTTCAAATAGAAATGATCCTCAAAGGGTGGTGGAACTAATAGACTAGAATACCAGAGAATGGAATGCCCAACATCTTAATATGATTTTTGGTGAGAGTGTGGCAAAAGAAATATTAGCGACTCCTCTTAGTTTATTCCCGGAACCAGATAAATTAATTTGGACTGCAAACAGATCCGGAACCTACACAGTTGAGAGTGGCTATAATAGACTCAGAGATCACGAGAAGCTTTCAGCAACAACGCTACCCTCCACTTCCTACCAGATTCCCAAATCATTATGACATGAAATCTGGAAGCTCCAGACTAGCCCTAAAGTCAAATTCTTAGTATGGAGCCTGTGCAACAACACTCTCCCTACCAAAGAAAATCTATTCAAGAGGAAAATGATACCTGATCCAAGATGTTTAATTTGTCAACAAAACCCAGAAATGGTTGAGCATCTGTTTGCTTTATGCAGCTGGACAAAAGCTATTTGGTCAGAACCGAGACTACAGATCGACACTTCCCCAACGAAGATAACCCAAATCAATAAATGGGTCCTGGACGCCCTTACCTCAGCGACGAATTCTCAGGCAAAAGCTTTTTTCGCTGAGATTTTATGGCAGATCAAGAAAGCGAGGAACGCTATGATTTTCCAAGCTCATCGGCCAAACCTCTGGTTGATCTTTGAAGTGGCAACCTCCATGAACCTGCTTTTCAACAATCGGCTCCTGTGGAATAGATCCCAGCAATAAAAGATGAGGCTAGATCCGAAGAACAGCAACCCGTGGACAGCAAAAGCACCCCATACCTGCAAAATCAACGTTAACAGCGCCTGTTGCAGCTCCTCGTCGACGACAAAAGCATCCATACCTGCAAAATCAATGTTGACATCGCTTGGTGCAGCTCCACGTTGACTGGTTCGATCGCTGGAGTTGTTCGAAACAGTAGCGGTGGGCTCCTCATCGACGGCTTCGCGAAACCCATCCACGCACCCTCAGTCTTGATTGCTGAAACCCTAGCAGTGAGGGAAGCTTTACTTTAGCTGCAACACTTTGAACAGAACAGAAGTGCATGATTTGCCATGTACTTGGAAAGTGCAAAAGAGTTCCAACTCACTTCAGACAATCTAGAAACTATTCAAGGTATTTTGGGCCAAAAAGAATGTGTATGGGCCGCACGAGCAGTAACTGATGATTGCAAAACTCTTTTGAAGCACATGCCTCAAGTCAAATTAGCCCACCAACCTAGAGAAGCCAATAGAGCAGTGGATTGGGTCGCAAAGGCCCACTGAGCAAGAGATCTTCCCCTCAACTGGATAAGTTGTCCCCTCCCCCCCCCCTCTCTTTCGTTAATTTTATGCTTAGATGTTGAAACTTTGTGGTGTTCGATGATGGTTAAGTATTGAAAGCTATCTATTTCCAACCAATATATATATCTTTTTCTTGTCTTGCTCCTTATAGTACCCACTAGGCCACTGTGATATTTTACGACATGTGGTCTTGTTTTGTCAGAACCTTTTATGAACTTGCTTCGGTCTTAAGTGAAGAAGAAATGGTGGAGGGAAGGAAGGACGTGAAAGAACAAAATTGAATTAAAACTGTCAAATAACTATATATGTCCTGGCCAAAACATCATTAATCTCGTTTTTTTTTTCTATTTTTGTAAATTACCCTTTATTTCTTTCTCTGTTTTACTTATCAATTTCTGAAATAATCACTCAATTTCTTTCTCTTTTCTTGGAACATTGGAGGCAATAAAATTTGCCACCATTTTTAGCTATTTGAAACGAAAAGTTCTGATTGATAAAAACAGAAACACATAACCTAAACGTTGATATCTATAGAGGCTTTATAAAAAGAAAAATGAGGTGATAGAGATTAAATAAAATGTCCAATTTCAAACACACGCTAATAGTAGAGCTTACGATTCTATAATCACGCCTCAAACATTTGATCTTTTTAGGTTCAGAAAATATATTTTACTCTTTTTTTTACAGTAAACAAAAATATATTTGTAATACATGAGTGTGTGCTCAAGCACTCCAAGTCCAATGGTCGAAAACATACTCTTATACAAACGAAACACATAATATTCATATAATGTTAATTTTTGAAATTTGCTGCTCTAATCACCGTTAAAGAACCTAACTTTCTGCATTAGGTGGTGTTTGTAATTTAAGCCTAATTCATCCTTTCTGTTGGGCTAGCAAGTTTATGGTTCAAGCTTTTCTAAAAGATTTCTTTGTCTAGGTAGAGAAAAAGTAAATTCGATAAAATTTTAGTTTTTGAATTATTAAAGAAATATTATAAATGACTAAATATAAAAATACAATTCATTTAGGTCATCAATATCCAACATCTTTAACTTTTGGAATAGAATATCACGTACTTTAACTTTAAATACATGTGTCGATATCTATTTGTTTCGAAGATGAACATTACGTGGCTCCTTGTGCTTGCACATAAGATTATTTTGCGAGTTTCAACAACATTCAACTGACGTAAAGATGACGTCCAAGTCATCCGAAAGCTCTGTGAAGAAGAATTTCCATAAAAAGAAAAAAAAAACTAATTTCCGGAAACTAACTTAAATACCAATAAGCATTTTTCCCAAAAAAAAACATAATTTTCCTCAAAAAGCACCGCCAGACTTGAATACGAGAGTTAACCATGCACCGTAAACAAAAAACATAATTATGATACATATGCTTACATAGGTGAATTTATTGTTTAAGTATTTGATAATTATATTTTAAAGTCTTGAAATTTGATCATAGAAACACATTTTTTAAAAGAAAATTTAAAAAGCGAATAATTTTGGGTTAAATGGCTAAACCGTCCTGGATTGAACTGAGTAATTTTCGGTCTAGGCTTTCAAGTTTTCCATACTAAATAATAAAAGGATTTGGTTACAAAAATCAAATATTTTTTGTAATCAATCATGATCACTTGGAAAATTAGAAAAAATTTGGATCTCAATATTCTTGGTCGACAAGTTGTACCGACACAGAGAACATGTGTGGTGTTCCTGAGCTTCGATGCAATTTTTTGTGAAATTTATGATAAACTTGATGTTTGGGGAAAAAAATTTTCAAACTTGATAATCCACGTGCGATAACTTTTCAAATACAATTTTCTTTTCAAATTTTCGGACTCATGAAATTTGATAGTTGACTTTTTTTATTTTGAAGCGAGGCTCAAGATAGTAAAATACGGATATGCAAATTCATATATAAATTTCGTAATATTTTGGAGCTTTCAATGAATTCTTTCTTAAGATTTGGAAAAGAAAAAAAGAGGCGAGTTTCTTTAAATTATTCCAAACAAACTCTCAATCTATAAGTTCAAATTGATGATATAGATAGGTTTGGTTCAAGTTACAGAATTTTAATTTACTAGGAGAAGACCGGAACATGGTAATGGCGCTCATGCAGTTAGAGGAAGGTAAGGGTGCAAAAGAAGTCCAAAAGTCTAGGAAAAAAAAAATCCATGGTAGATAATAAAAGGACTTTTTTCAGGTCTCGAGATAATAAAAGAGCTCGATTACACGTTATATAATCGCAAAAAAGGACAAATTTTAGTATAGCCATAACAAGTATTCACAATATTCAAACGGGAGAATTACCAAAAAAGTTATAAACATATTGCAATTTTGCCAATTCAGTCCTAAATCTTTTTTTTTTTTGGCCAATTTAGTCCTAAATCTTTTATAATTGTGCCAATTTAGTCTATCTGGCCAAAATTGGCCAGCCGACGCTGACATGGACGTCGGGGAGTGGGGACAGCCGGCCGATGAGGCAATTTTTAAATATTTTTAAATATTTCTATCAAAATTTTTAACCTTTTTTAATTTTTTTAATTTTTAAAATTTTTAATTATTTTTTTATTTTTTCACCTTCTTCTTCCTCGGACCGGCCGGGCGAGGGCCGACGAGGTCCGGCGAGATTAGCCTCGCCGGCCACTGGTGAGGCTCACCCCCGCTGGTCGGAAGCGAGGGCCGGCGAGGGCGAGTCCCCGCCAAATCTGGCGAGGTTAGCCTCGCTGGCCATTGGCGAGGGCGAGGCCCCGCCAGATCCGGGGAGCTCAGCCCTCACCAAGGCTGGGCGAGGCTGCCGTCGCCAAGGGCTGCGGCGGAGGCAGGGAGGGAGAGGATGAGGAGGAGGCAGTGAAGCGGCTACGGAGATAAGAAGAGGGGTGCTGCGGCTGCGGCGGCGGCGGCGGCGGCGGCGGTGGCGGGGAGAGCGAGGTGACGGCGTTATCCAGCGCCAGAGAAACCCGACATCCCCGTCGTTGTCGTTGTCGTTGCCGTCGCCGTCGTCCCTGCACTTGCACACAAAAGGTGGTGGACGCTGGCTTCTCCGCCAAAGCCATCGGAGAAGTGGATTTGAACAAATCCCAGCCCTGGGAACTGCCTTATAAGCAATCACGAAATCAACCCGTTTCGCCCATCTCCCTTCGCCTCCGATTCGTTCTGTAATTATATTAACATGCGTGATTGCTTTCGTTTGAGCATAGGGAAGGCCGCAATGGGGGAGAAGGAGTGGTATTTCTGTTCTCTACGTTGCAGAACGAGTGGGTCATTCGCAGGGTCTTCCAAAAGAGCTCCAGTGGGAAGAAAACCCACATCTCGGGCCTCGTGACGGCGGGGTCTCTCGAGAACGAAATGAGCTCCGGTTTGCCGCCGTTGACGGATCCTTCTCCTCACGACTCGAACATGAAATCCAACCCCGAATCGGCTCGCTAGTGACCGGCGAGGCTGACCTCGTCAGACCTTGCTGGCCCTCGCCTCTGGCCAACCAGCCAGATGAAGAAGAAGGTGAAAAAAGAAAAAAGAAAAAAGAATTAAAAAATATTAAAAATTTTGAAAAATATTAAAAAATATTAAAAAATTGCCTCGCCGGCCGATTGTCCCCCCACCGGCGTCCACATCAGCGCTGGTTGGCCAATTTTAGCCAGATGGACTGAATTGACACAATTATAAAAGGTTAAGGATTAAATTGGCCCCAAAAAAAAGGTTTATGACTGAATTGACACAATTGTAATAGGTTTATGACTTTTTTGATAATTCTCCCACATTCAAACTGATGTGCAGTAATAAAAAAATAATCATAGTAACCTATAATTCCGAGAAATGACTTGTTTGAAACTTTATTTGCATCCATGTAATTAATTGTGAATCTCCAGTCTCCTAAGGAAATCATAAAAGTTAAAAATCTCTTGACTTCTTGGGGGACAAGTGGGGAGAATTATCAAAAAAGTCATAAACCTATTGCAATTGTGCCAATTAAGTCCTAAATCTTTTTTTTTTTTTGCCAATTTAGTCTTAAACCTTTTATAATTGTGCCAATTTAGTCCATCCGGCCAAAATTGGCCGGCCGGCGCTAACATGGACGCCGGGGGGGACAGCCGGCCAGCGAGGCAATCTTTAAATATTTTTAAATATTTTTTTCAAATTTTTAAATATTTTAAATATTTTTTAATTCCTTTTTTTTACATTCTTCTTCCTCTGGCTGGCCGGCGCCGGCCAGAGGCAAGGGTTGGCGAGGTCCGGCGAGGTTAGCCTGGCCGGCGATTATTGAGGCTCGCCCCCGCTGGCCAGAGGCGAGGGTCGGTGAGGTCGAGGCCTCGCCAGATCTGGCGAGGTCAACCTCGTTGGCCACTGGCAAGGGTGAGGCCCCGCCAGATTCGGCGAGCTCGGCCCTCCCCAAGGCTGGGCGAGGCTGCTGTCGCCAAGGGCTGTGGTGGAGGCGGGGAGGGAGAGGATGAGGAGGAGGAGGAGGAGGCAGCAGAGCGGCTACGGAGATGCGAAGAGGGGCGCTGCGGCTGTGGCGGCAGCGGGGAGAGCGAGGTGGGGGCATTGCTCCAGCGCCAGAGAAACCCGACATCCCCGTCGTTGTCGTTGTCGTCGCTGTCGCCATTGTCCCCGCACTCGCACACAGAAGGTGGTGGACGCTGGCTTCTCCGCCAAAGCCATTGGAGAAGTGGATTTGAACAAATCCCAGCCCTGGGAACTGCCTTGTAAGCAATCACGAAATCAACCCATTTCGCCCATCTCTGTTCGCCTCTGATTCGTTCTGTAATTAGATTAACATGCGTGATTGCTTTCGTTTGAGCATAAGGAAGGCCACAATGGGGGAGAAGGAGTGGTATTTCTGTTCTCTGCGTTGCAGAACGAGTGGGTCATTCGCAGGGTCTTCCAGAAGAGTCCGATGGGAAGAAAACCCACATCTCGGGCCTTGTGACGGTGGGGTCTCTCGAGAACGAAATGAGCTCCAGCTTGCCGCCGTTGATGGATCCTTCTCCTCACGACTCGAACACGAAATCCAACCCCGGATCGGCTCACCAATGGCCGGCGAGGTTGACCTCACTGGACCTCACTGGCCCTCGCCTCTGGCCGGCTGGCCAGAGGAAGAAGAAGGTGAAAAAAGAAAAAGGAAAAAAAGAATTAAAAATTTTAAAAAATATCAAAAAATTCGAAAAAAAATATTTAAAAATATTTAAAAAATTGCCTCGCCTGCCAGTTGTCCCTCACCGGCGTCCACATCAGCGCCGGCCGGCCAATTTTGGCCGGATGGACTGAATTGGCGCAATTATAAAAAGTTTAGGACTAAATTGGCCCAAAAAAAATTGTTTATGACTGAATTGGCACAATTGCAATAGGTTTAGGACTTTTTTGGTAATTCTCCCGGGACAAGTGGCACCGATCATAGGGGGCATGTGGGGTGTATCTTCAACCAAGTTTCGATGCAATCTCTGTGAAATTCATGGGAGCAATCCATGCGAATACGTTGGCCTCCGATCGCAACTTCTTCCATGCAAATCACACAATGCGAACTAGTTGAGTCTTGATCACCCTCAAACGCCACCTTGTTCAAGCTTTCAATCATTGACTCATGTGCGGCTCCGAAGTTGATCCTCTCTTGGTCCATCGACTCCCTCAAGACCCTTATCCGCAACACACCCTCCGTGTTGCGATCAGGGGTTGTGACTGTTCCTTCTTGCCTCGTTAGATTAAGCGCAGAACGCTGCCCCGAAAGTAGCCGCCGCCATCTCTCCTCCTCTTCGAGGATCCAGGAATGCAGGATCTGCCACTGGAGCCTCCGCCATCGGGCTCGCATCTCGTGCTCCGAGACGGTGACCTTGTGCACAATGCTCACCACCATCTTCGTCCTCTTGCGCCCCTCTCTGCAAGTGTGGTTCACCGCGCGGGACGTGGCCCTCGCGATCTCGGACACTAGCTTGTCGCGAGTCAGGCACTTCTCAGTCACGTGCGTCCCCGCACTCACGTCGAGCCACTGCAGCCGGTCCAACAGAAAGGGAAGCCGCATGTTGTCCAACATGGAGGACACAATGGCCCACGACGGCGATGATGGCGATCTGTCGTGGGACGCAAACGGCCCGCTCGGGTACTCAGCTCTGTACAAAAGCCACCATCGGAGGCACGAGGTGGTAATGCAGTTCCTCCTCCTACTATGGACTGAATAAAGCGACGTCGGACGATGCATGACATGAACACCCGAGGTTGGGGCAAAGACTGATTGTCGGGAATATACGCTGGCATCGCAAAAACCAAAGTATGAACATTCGACATCTTAAAAAGGATCGTCGAGATGGCAAGCTAAACAATCTTGGATTGGTTGGATTGGGTATATATAGTGAACATTACTAATCCGAATAGGAAAGAGCACTGTTTCCTACACTGCCTTTGACAAGATTCCTGTGAAAAATTAATTAATTAATTATTATTTTTCTTTTTTTTGCTTTGTTTTATCAAGATTGAAGAGAGTGTCTTATCTTATAACACGTGAAATCACCAAAATTTATGAAACACAACGCTGGCACTGCAGAAACAGAACTTTGATAGTTATTTAACCATTCAAATAAAATATTTTGTGTACTTTCCTCTTGTTGAGATATCTTATAACCTATGCAATTACCAACATTTACCAAAAATTGTATCTGTGAGATTTTCTCTGCTTATTATTAAATAGACTTCCAAGATTTTTTTGAGCCATTGATCCAGAAAACTTGCTATTGGAAGCGGCGACTAAAATTCAATATCTTAATACGTGGAGATCAACAAGAGAGATCCTATCAATATATCCAATTGGACCTACCTAAGCTTAAGTTAAAGAGCTATGCACAAGTATATTTGATTAATCAACTAACCTAAATCACTAATTCGTATGTGATGAAAATGTATAAAAACATTACTAGGTTTACTGCACGGGTTTGGCTTCACGTATTACCAAAATAAAAATCAGTAAAAGAAAACAAAAACTATTTGGTATTGTAAATGAATGGGGAAATGAAAATAGCTTCTATACTAATTTCCAAAAAACAAAAAAAACATTAGTTGCCATAAATTTGTTCAACTGAAAGAAAACCAGAATCATCAAACTGATAGAACAGTTAGCTCAGCGGAAAAAAGAAAGAAAGGAATTTCTGAAATTTTATTAATTAATCTCCTTAATAACTAGCTTCAACATTGGATCATGGACTCATGGGCTGCTTCGGGGTTGACCCTCGCTAATTGGGATAATTACCAAAAAAGTCTTAATCCTATTGCAGTCATACAACTTCACTTCTAAACTTTTTTTGGCCAGATGAGTCAAAGACCTTTTATATTTATGTTAATTCAGTCCCTTTAGCCAATGCTAACGTAACACGACTTGTGCTGACATAACCCAGCCGACATTAATGTGGATAATTTTTAATAATATTTTAATATTTTTCAATTTTTTAATTATTTTTTTCTTTTTTTTTCTTTTTTTTCATTTTTTTCCCTCTTCCTTCTTTTCTCTGACCGGTGGGGGAGACCCTTACCCACCCTGTGCCGGATCCAGTGAGGTTCAACCTTGCTGTTTAAGCTCCCTTCACCCAACGACGACAAGGGCTCGTTTTGCTTATGGCTAGGCAAGATCGCCCTTGCCTAGTGACAGCAAGGCGAGCCTCGCTAGTGGCCAACAATTAGTCCAGCAACTGGGTAGAGAAAGAAGAAATAGGACAAACAAAAGAGAAAGAAAATAAAAGAAAAAAGAAAAAATAGTTAAATTTTTTGAAAAATATTAAAATATTATTAAAAATTATTAACGTTTGCACCGACCGTGCCACATTAGCGCAAACTAGCCAAATTTGGATGAATGGATTAAATTTGCACAAATATAAAAGATTTAGAACTCATTTGATAAAAAAAAGTTTATGATTGAATTGATAATATAATAATAAGTTTAAGACTTCTTTTGTAATTCTATCCTTGCTAATTGATTTGTTGACTCCCTCTTCACTCTCTTCCTTAGCTCATCTAATTCCAACTTGTGATTAGGGCTTTACTTGTTATGCGGGAAATAAATTATTTTAAAAATATTTTCTAAAATGATCGTATGTATTTTTTGAAATAATTGATCAATGGAAAATCTTTATTTTCATTTTTTTTTCCTTTTTTCATTGGGCGCACCATTTATCCTTCTAGTTACATTAGATCAAACCAAAATTCCCGGTCCAAGGCTCGTATCTTTCTCCCGCTTTCCTCCATGGAGGAAACAGTTGCCCATGACGGCAACGATGGCGAGTGGTCATCAGATGCGAAGGGCCCGCTCGGCTGCTCGAATTGGAAGGAAAAGCTATGGTCGTCATCCATGATACACGCCGGAGAGTTTGGTCCTTGTACATCGGACTCAATATGGTAGCAATTGACATCCAACAATATGATTCGAAGAGCATGAGACAAAGATCGATCATCTCGTATGAACGCGGGGCTTGCAGAAACTAAAATTTGATAATTCGACATAATAGATGAAAAATTTTTCAAGACTGATGAAATGAATATTTTTTAGTGAAATGTGACCTGATTCTGCTAGAAATCGGCTCATCTTGGACAAGAAACATTGTCAATCCAAAATAGGAAACACAACATTAATATGTTTCCTAAAGTCTCTTTAATCATTGAAGTGAAATTTTAAGTCCTAAACTTTTTTTTTCTTCTGGCTTTGGTTTGTCAAGATTGGAGAGAAAATCTGATCAAATCATCAGCATTTACGGAAGATTATGTGTTAGAAATTAATCTGATTAATAGATATAGATTCTCAAGATATTTTGAATAGTCAGTCCCCAAAAACTTTCCTTTTTAAACACATGGTATCTGAATTAATGATGCTTTAAGTAATTGTTTTTCTTTTTTTCAATAGACTAGCAAAAAGGCATATTTGGGGGGGGGGGGGTAGGGTAATGAAATTTAAAATATTGAACAAAAATTTCCTTATAACGTGATATTTGATTTATTAAATAGTGAAACTAAACAAAGAAAAGGAAAAAAAAATCTTAAGATTCAAAACTCTTTTTTGATAAGGGTGTTGATTTAAATTTTAAATTAAGGTATGTGAGAGATAATATAGAATTACTAATTTACACATTTCTCCAATGATGAAATATCTATGAAATAACTTATTGATGATATTTTGGAAAAGAAAATATTTCCATAATTGGAAAAATTAAAATAAAAAATTTAAAGGATCGTTATTTATTGTTTCTATACCTCAACTAAGTTATAAAAAATAATAAAGTAGCTATCCGACATTAAAAAGGCCATTGAAAAAAGTCATGTAATGCTAAAACTGAGGGACCAAATTTCGTTTCTTTTGATCAAATTTGTGAACTTTAAGCGAGTTTATATTAGTTATTTGATGATTGTATTTAGAGTCTTGAAAATTGACGATACACAAATTTTTTTAAGAAACATCTAAAAATATGTAAAAAAATTAGACTAAAAGCTTTGAATTGGCACAAGACTGCATAATTCCCATCTTGGCTTTCTTTCACCGAATCGAAAGCAAGATGTAGCCTTACAAGAGACATTTCGAAGAAGAAAGAGAAGGAAATTGGATAATATATGATAAAGTGTAATTACAAAGTGGCTTGGGAATCGACTGCTGATCGGAAAAGAATTAAATCCACAAGCAGAAACTTCATTTACGTTCAAGTGGTGTCCTAGAAAAACCAGAAAAGACTGAGACTTCAAGACATCTTGGCGGGCAACTCGCAGCGACACAAAGGGCATGTTTGGTGTATCTTCAGCCAAGCTTCGATGCAACCTTGATGAAATTCATGAGAGCAATGCATCCGAACCAGTTGGTCTCCCATCACAATTTCTTCCGCGCAAATCACGCAGTTCAGTTCACGACTCTCGTGGATCTCGCTCTCCGAGACGGTGACCACGTGCGTCATACTCACCATCACCTTCGTCCTCTTGCGCCCCTTGTCGTTCACCTCGCGGGACAACACCCTCGCGATCTCAGACACTAACTCGTCGCGGGTCATGCATGTCCTGCCCGCGTACTTCCCCACGTTCATGTCGAGCCACTGTATCCGGTCCAAAGGGAAGGGCAGCAGCATGCCCTCCATCATGGAGGACACGATTGCCCACCATGGCGAGGACGGCGAGTGGTCGTGGGACGCAAACGGCATGCTCGGATGCTGCGCTCGGTACGAAAAGCTACGTTCACAGATTCGGCCTCCTGTTCCTCCTTGTACTTTGGACAGACTACAGTAGCTTTGGACATGGCATGACAAGATCACACTGGGTTGGGGCAAAGATTCATCGTCATCGTCTGGAACACGCGTTGGTATTGCGAAGACTCGAGTGTAATAATTCAACATCTTTACGTGAATTGTGGAGATGGCAAGTGAAAGCGTTCTTGGGTTGGGTATGTATATATGTACTCAGTTATAGGACACCGCCATTGACAGAAATTTCAGGAAACAAGTCGTATAGTTTCCTCTTTTAAGCTTTGGTTCGTCCAGATTATAGAGAGCCTATGTCAAAGATTTTGAGTCGTTTATCCTAAAAACTTTCATTTTCTCAACAGACGATTTGAGTTACCCGTATTTTTCAATAATTACCCAATTTTATTTCCTCATTTGATCTTTCGGCCAACTTCCTCGGACCCATGCGAAAAAACACCCTTATAACATAATATTTCACTTATGAACCAAATAATAATAATAATAATAATAATAATAATAATAATAATATTTCACTAATTAAATAATGGTATTGAACACAAGTAAGGAATAAGTTTCAAAATTTGAAATCTTTTCAATAAGGTTGTCCGCGAGATAGAAGCTTCTATGTTCATCTTCTTATACAACCCCATGGAAAAAAATTTCATTCATATTTTCACATTATTTTTAAAATATTGTGAAATTATGAAGGCTTATACTCAGAAGGCAGAGTGACTGCAACACAATGTGATCTACCCCAAACTTAATAGTATTATTGTCGCACTAAATAAAGAGAATCACCATTTAGCGTACCGAGGAACAAGGCTATATTGGGCGCTGCAAACACAATCTTAAGCTAAGATATGACATCTTTTCAAATGCCAGAAAACTCAGCAGAAAATGATACAGAACATTGTTTGCCATTCTTTTCTGTGGCGCATTGATCGGGTTAATAAGAAGGGCACAGCTCTCCCTTTGCCTTGACCACCGCCCCAATGAACATCTAATATAATTTGCACTCCTTGGTGACACCAGCCACGAAGGAGTTCTTTCTTGCATTCCTTACTTTGTCTTCTTCAGGAAAAAATTCATTTTACGAATTTGGAAAGAGCTTAAAAGAGAAGGATTAAAGAACATAACGGCACCCATTGAACGACCTCACAAGCCAATCGAAGAGACTTTTCATCAGCCCGAAGATAATCGACCACAGCCCTCAGGTCATCCTTCTGGAGGGGGCAAAAAGAAAGTGAGCTGGAAATTATAAAGAAGAATGATTTTAAAACAACCTGCATAGGGATAATAAGTTCCGAAGCACTGCAACTGAAGCTAACAAATTTTAATAAGACAAATACAGAAACTAGCAAGCCCAATGGCAATAAAGGTTTCAACTTTGAGGAAAGTTACCAAAACAGTCCTAAACCTATTACGTACACGTGCTAAATATTAGCAAGCCTAGTGGTTGCTTCATTCTACAGCCTCTTCTATGCTAAAAACTTTCCCCAAGACATAAGTATGCCTAGTGCATGGGAAAGTTTCAAATCATCTGTTCTTTATTATTATTTTTTTTTTTGGTAAGTATCTGTTCTTTTATGTTTTTTGCTCCCTAAAACAAAAACAAAATAAAAATTGAAATCTGTTTGATAACATCAACTAATTTTTATATTTTCTGAAATAGAAAAGTAGCAGGCGAATAGATTTGGAATAGAAATAAGAAATAGAAAAAAAAATAATTTCTTATTCCCGGGAACAATTTTTAGAAATAAGTCAATTTTTTCTTTTCTTCTTCCTACTTGTTGCTCACCACCTGCTGCAGCGGGTGGTAGTGACGATAAGCAAGAAGAAGTGGTGAGTGGCAAGCAAGAAGAGGAAAAGAAAATAAACGAAAAGAAATCTTAAAAGATTAAAAAAATTCTACGTTACAAAAAAATTTGTAAATTATATCAAATGCATTCCTATTATTTTTCAATTTTAAGAATAGAAATTTTATATAATTACCAAATGGGTTGTTTTACTTAGAAATTATTTCGGAAAGTAAAAATAGAAAAAAAAAAAGTATTTTTTTAAAAAATTATTTTTCGAGACAAAAATGTTAGCATTTGTAGCCCCAGCGAATTCAGCCACAAGCCATGTCACGGTTTTCCTCACATGAAACTTACATAAGTGTCAAGTCAAGAGTTAAAAAGGAGAAAGGCCCGACTAAAAAGTCCAAGGAATACTTTTTGGCCAAGTCTTTAATAAACAAATGCCTGGAAGAAAACACAGAACAGTAGTTACTCTGATTTACTAGTAGAAACTCACTTCGTTCCACCCCCATAAAGTCCTGATCCAGTGAAATCGAGGGTAAAAATAGTAACATCTGAAGGAAGCAAAAGTATGGCCGCTTCACCCTCGTCAATTCGACACGCGCCGCCCAAAACTGCCCAAAATTGTGATTTACAAGAGACTGTTGAAACTTTGAAATTATGCTAAATTCATTTAGTATGTAGCAAACAGACAATAAACTTGTTCCCATAGCCAAAAATCATAAAATGGCAAAGGCTTTCCTTGACCATCAACTACAAGTACATAATTTCTACGGCAGAAGGACCCCTGAAGTGCCATAACTTGGCAGAAAGTGACACTTAAGTGCCATAACTTACAAAAGGTACACTTAAGTGCCAAAATCGGAGCAAAGGGGATCACTTGAGTGCCAATCCAGCCAAAATCCGGCCAAATTGCATACGTGATATTTTTCCGGCGAAGTGAGTGCAAAACGACGCTGTTTTGCACGTTGACGTGACCAAATAATACAAAAACGGCGTCGTTTTGGGCTGACGTGGTAAAAAAATAATATAAATTAATTAAATTTAGTTAAAATATTAAAAAATAATGATTTTAAAATTAAAAAATTAAAAAAAAAAAAAAAAAAAAAAAAAAAAACGGGGGACCCTCGGCCACCGTCGCCTCCCCCGCCGTCGCCGGGAAGGGTAGGAGACAGAGGGGGGAGGGTCGGCTAGGGTGGCTGGGCCCTGGCCAGGGGTCGGTGACCCCGGCCGACCGGCGGCGAGGGCTCGCAAGCCCTCCCCCCGATCCGGGGCGAGGGCTACAATCCTCGCCTAGATCTGTGGCAAGTGGCAAGGGGTCGCGGCCCTTGCCCGGCAGGGCGACCCCCAGCTGGCGGCGGCCCTTGGCTCGGCCGGGCGAGGGCCGCCGTCCCTCGCCGGATCTAGGCGAGGGCTGCAACCCTCCCCCCGATCTGGGGCGAGGGCGGTCGGCTGGGGTTCCCGGCCCCTGGCTAGGGCCCGATGACCCCGGCCGACCCTCTCCCCTTCGTCGCTGGCCCTTCTCGGCGACAGTGGGGAGGCGGCGACGATGGCTAAGGGCCACCGCCCCCCTTTTTCTTTTCTTTTTTTCTTTTTTAATTTTTAATTTTAAAATCATTTTTTTTAATTTTTTTTAACTAAATTTAAATTTAATTTAATTTAATTAATTTTTATATTATTTTTTTACCACTTCAGCCCAAAACGACGCCGTTTTTGCATTATTTGGCCACGTTATCATGCAAAACGATGTCGTTTTGCACTCGCTTCGCCGGAAGAATGCCACGTCGGCGTTTTGGCTAGACTTTGGCCGGAGTGGCACTTAAGTGATATGTTTTTCTTCAAATGTGGCACTTAAATGTACCTTTCGTAAGTTATGGTACTTAAGTGTCCCTTTGTGCCAAATTATAATACTTGAAAGGTTCTTTTGCCTAATTTCTACATTCGAGGAATCACGAATATATGCGACCTGAAAAATATGTAGACCAATAGAGAAGAATTATGGCAAATATGAGCAAGTGTTATGGTCTCGAGGTTCCCGTGATAAAGGATTGTGCTAGATCGATGGAGACCATCCAAATTCGGCTAGGTTTTGCCCTAGGATTTATGGAACATTCTTAGAGACGAGTGAGACAATAATTGAGTCGGGTTCTAGAATTCTCTCGGCTTAAATAGTTGATAGGACAAGAGATATGATCTCGTCCGCTAGATCGAATATAAATCAACGGTTGTAATGAGAGGGCCTTTAATATAAGAAGGGGCGCTCTCCCATCATTTTATTCATCCAAACATTCAATAATAGAGATCCATTCTCTCCAGAGAGCTCTCTCTAGAATTCTCTCTCCATGATCCGTGTGAACAGATATCACAAGACTATCCATTACACAATCATGGAAATTACATCTTGGTGCTTAAAAAAATACAAGGGAGAAAATTTGTCCATTGAAGACACTATTCTACTTCTATAAATAACATTCTTTTATATATGACTGGTTGTTCCTAAAGGTCATAAGCCTCTTCATTGAACCAGAACCTTTGATTTTATATGAATAAAAAAGATATCAAACTTCAAGAATGACATAAATTCAATTACGTCTCATGAGTAAAATATATTGAGATCGACATCGATGCAAATCTTTAAACTTTCACTTATTATAGATTCTAGAAAGAAGATAGGTAAGAATAAATGCGACATTACTACGACACAATGCGCTTTAGTTTCTTCCACTTCTACTGAGAAACTAAACATCCAAATGGAAATTCAAACCATCCATAACATGACTTGCCAGCCCTTAGCAACCATCGTTGTGGCTGTCATATGAATGGACATATCCGAACCGGCGTGTGATGCAATCGGGGTCTTTTCCGAAGCATTGCTTCCATCAGAAATCTCTTTGCTCGAATCCATGGACAAAGTTTTAGATGATGATAATATGCTTGTATCTGAACGGAGATGGATGTTTAACTTCTGATGTTGAACTGCATGCTCTAGCGAATGAAGGATGGGATGATTCTTTTTATCGATAGTGGGATTTATCATCTTCTGATAAAAGCAGCACTTGACATTGTAACATCTCTTGAAATAATTAGTGAATTTAAACCTTGTTCTTGATTGTTAGTTTGGGAGAGTAAAAGTCAAACTACTATAAAATCCACTTTTAATATCTTCTATCTCTTTAGTATTGTAATATCTATTCAAAAAGACCATTTGCATCGAATTGTTCCCACATCTATCGAGTTTTAACTTAGATTATACCACAAAAAAATTCTCTAGCTTTTAAATCAATTTATCCATCCCCCTAACTTGCATTGTTAGCCTCAACGTTTGTTTGGTTTGGATGTGGGAAAACAAAAGCAAAAACCAAATCAATTCGATAATAGATGGAGATTTTCGAAAATCAAAATGAGATGGTCATCACATGCTACTTAACAAACAATTTTAGCTTCAGACCGAATAATGTTTTTCCTGAAAGGATGCACGTTTTTGTCGGGCCATAAATAGGTGACGACTTCCCTGAACAAATTCTAAGATAGACTACCCATCTTGTTCATTTCTCATCGGTTTCTTACTCCCACCCTTTTCCTTATTTCATGTCAGCATGAGAAATACTCCCTTGGATCAAAATTTTTCCACCATGTTCTTGCTGTCTCTGTCGTCTCATTGGCTCTGTTCTTACCTGGGAAGCACCCAGCGAGCACGTAACAGAGGCAAAATCACAGAGAATGTCTCGGCCTCAGTGCTGCGAGAACCCTCCAACCCTGACCCGGCAAGCGACAAGGCCATGTTGAGAAGCTGGGTGGAGTCAAGAGCTATGTCTCTGGTTCATCCGACTCTAATCTCACCATCGTCCTCGAGTCTGATGTGTTTGTTACTTGCCCTGTCCTTCCTTTTCATTGATGAAGTTTGCATTTTGGGTTCATAGTCGGTGCTTCTGGTTCAATCTGCGAGGCGGGTCAGTGATTTAAGTTGTATTTTGTCATAATCTCTGGGTCAACCTTTAAGTCCCGTTTCTTTTTTTTTGGTTGTAATCTGATGAAACTATCTGATTCCTGCTTTGGCGCGAGTGGCTATGTTTATGGAGTAGGCTGTTTCTTGGAAGTTTATATTGAGAGTTGGTTCATGATGGCATGTGAGTTAGCAATTGGAGATTACTGAAATAGGAGCATAAATAAGGAAAACCTATTCATATGGTTTCATTTCTACCATTTCATCTGTTTTTCCTCTTTTCAGAACTAACCGTAATTTGGGTGGTTGTATTCATTGTGCAGGATGTGAAGCTTCAAGGTTGAGGTATAGACGATTCCCATATAATCCTTTCTTGCAACTTGCTTGTTTTTATTCTTCCCAGACCATCTCTGTGCGTCTCTGTTGAGGGCGGTGGAGGAGGTTATGCATTAATGAGACTTCCCTTCTTTTCTTTCTATTGTTTATTTAATTTTGCCTTTTTATTGCATTTTCGATTGCTTCACAGTTCATTATGTTATGAATTTCCTCTAGCTTTATGCATTAAAATTAACAAAAGATTGCTAAGGTCTACATAAGGTAATGATGTGTTTATTTCCCTTGAGCACTAGAGAATTCAAAAGAACCACTTCTTTGGCAGCTTATCCAATGTTACAGTTAGGTTGTTCACGTATGATAAAAATCCTCAAGGTCTGTGACTCTGGGCGCTCTTTCGAGATAGATCTTGTAACAGCCTGAATTTTCAGATTTATTTTCGATTAAATAAATCGAAGTTTTTCGTCGACGCGTCTATAGTGTTATTCTCTGAGTTGGCCGAGATAACTAGCCTATCTGGGGAAGCACTTAAGGAATCTAAATGCAATGGACTTGAGAATTCGACCACGAATCGACTGCTCGGCCGTGTCGATCTGCAAGGGTCATTACGGCACCATCAAAGATCGATCAGAGACCGGAGATAGGCCGATTCGATTAAGATATGTGATTAGAGTATGACACTTAATTGCAAAATTCTCGTCGAACGGCATTAGACCGATTTTTCTGTCATTTCTGTACCCGATGTCCGTATTTGAAACTTTGAGATTTTCACAACAATCGAGAGTCGCCAATGTGTCGAAGATGTACTTTGTGACTCGAGATAAATCGATCACGGGTCAATTGCACCAAAAATTCCTGAAAGTGACCCGGTAGACTAGGTCACGCTAAAAGCGCGCCAGATTGAAAATAACTGTGAATTTAAACCCGGTGTCAGAAATTGAAAGTTCTGTGGTGTCACGATCTATTTTAGGAAGGTCGACTCATCCTTCGAAGATTTTTCAGAGATTCCGATATTTTTACGGAAAATCGGTTCGGATGTTGCGGAGAATTAGCAGAATTTCAGATGGGCTAAATCGATGGAAATTGGGACTTCTAAACTGAGACTGTGAGCGTCGGGGATTTATAGAAAATTGTTTGAGTAAGGAAATTGAATTTAATTAAGTGAAATTCGGTTTTGGATAAGGGGCTGTAAATTTTTGCATCAAAATTGGATTTAATGGAAAATCCAACTCAAGAAAGTAACAGGGGAACATGCAATTAATGGAGTGGCTAAGGGTTGTTGACTATTTCCTTTCTTTTTGCTCAAATCTTCTTGGACAAGCTCTGCCGGTCTTCATCTCTTCGTGCACGACTCCTCCTCCTTCGCACAGTTGCTTCTTCTTTCCTTTTTCATGCACTCAACACCATCATTTTATTTCTTTTCCACTGAGCAGTCCAGTAGTTTTATTTTCGTGCGATCCCATCTCCACCGAACAGCTTCATCTTCATCCACCGAAGACCCACACTCCACCGAACTCCCTTCTTGCCTCACGTCCCATTACCTAGCTTCCTTGGTCAATCAAAGAAAAGAAAACCCTAGCAAAGTTGACTCCTCTGCATCTCCACGCCCACGAAGCCCAACGCCAGCTGCCCTTCTTTTTCTTTCGAGGCTGTGCGTGTCCAGCAACGATCGAAGACTCCCCAGCAGCAACAGCGTCCGCGTGTTCCTCCATCAACCGAAGTCTTCGCTCGACGCCAGTTGCTTCGATCTTGCTGCGTGCACCATCAGCGTGCATCTGCACCGAATTCACTTTCTTCAAGCAGTCCACGTTTACCTCAGCTTCACCGACTTCTCCGCCAGCTTGCTTCCATTTCGTGCAGCCCATTCCACCAGTTCAGCAGCCCATCGAGTTCATCGAGCCCACAGTCCACCGAAGTTCAGCCCAACAAATTGCTGCTTCTTTGCTTCAGTCCAGCAAGCCCAGTCCAGCAGGTTCCTTTGTTGTTCGGCCCAGCAGCCCAAGAAGCCAGCAAAGCCCAGCGATTTTGGTCCTGCGAAGCCCGCACATTCAGCCCAGTCCAGCAACCCAGTAAATTTCGGCCCAGCTTTCAGGCCCAGCCCAAATTCAAAAGTAAATCTCAGATTTGGGCCGGTTCTAGGCCTGGCCCAAGTACTTGTCGACACCGCTGAAAATTTGGATTTCGGCCGCCGTCGCGTCGTCGTCATCACGGTGAACTGGTTTCCGCAATTAACCAGTGAGTTTATACTCTAAACTCTGCTTAGTAGGCTAATGACGTTTAATGGGTGTTTAGATTTATTTTATTAGGAATTAGGTGGTTAGTTAGATTAAATTAGAAATTTAATTATTTAATTGAGCATGTTAGGTGGTTAGCATGGTTTAGCTAAGGCCTAAATAAATTGTACTGTTTATTTAGAAGGGTTCGAGAATTTTCCGAGTCCGTATTGGTATTTAATTTAATAATTTTGGCCTAGGTTGGTATTTTTAGAAATTAAATTGAATTAATTATTTATTAATTATTTTTCCGAAAAATTAGACTGGGATAGCTAGTGACCGGAATTTCGTGCTGATTACAATGGTGTGGTTAAATTTTGCAATTGAGTGTTAAATTATGCAAATTGAGTGCTGATTTGATTTTTGGTATTTAATTCCAAAAATTGTGAATTTTCAATATTTATTTAGAAAATCCCGGATGTCGGATTTTGACACCGAAAATGGTTTTAAGTACTATATAAAATAGTGGGATTTTAAAAATGAAGAATGTCAATTTTTCTAGGTCAAGTTGATCGTGTACCCACACACAAGTAATTTCATGTGAATTTCTAATAGAAGAAAAATGCCGGGTTCACTATTTTAATTGAAGCATTTGAGTGCAATGCATGGTGCCCTGGGTCATATTTGAGTGATCGTGTGATGGTTAAGAGAAATCGTCCCGGGCTGTTAAGCTGGACGTTATCCTTATTTGGGATACCTCCTGGACAACGGGAAGCCGGTCGCAGTAGATTATGGACCCTATGCTCCTTCGGGAAAGCCTTTTGATAAAGAGACGTGCCATGCTTAATGGGGTGAGACGATGCCTGGTAATGCCAGAAGACCGCCGAACAGAGAATAGGCCGTGCTATATGCCGAGATCAAAACTAGGAACGCATGATTAATTGAGTGTGGCGTTCCAGTTGTTGGAGCTTATTATGTTCTCATGTTGTCTGTGATGTAAATTGTACTGACCTGCAAGGTGAATCTGAGACGAGGTAAGTCTCCTTGATTGTGTGATTAGGACACTTCTGGGCGTATTTCCCTCCTAATCGGGGTTTAGAGCTTAGACTCGCTGAGATTATATCTCATCCCGTTATGAGACAACATTTTCAGGGTCGTCGAGTGGAGGATTGGGAGCCGAGAGGAGGTGATGCGAAGTGTAGGTCAGCTAGGACCACTTCTTTTTGGAAGGCTAGTCTTTTGTGGTCTTTTGACCATAGACTTTTGTACATGACTCAGTGTGAATATAAAAACATATTTGTTTGTGAATCTGTTGTCCTGCTTTTCTATTTATTTTCGCTTCCGCATGTGCAATAAAAAGAAAGGGTCGGCGACTCGTCTTAGGTAGTCGCCGAGTCGCAAAATATTATCGACCAGAGAGGGATGGGCACGCGCTTGGGGTTCGGGGCGTGACAGATCTTGAGATGCTCTAGAGTATTTTGTATAGTGGATAGTACAGAAACTGCGGTATTCAGAATGTCCAATTGGGGGTGAGATTCTTCTATTTCAACTTGAGGGTCTCAAGTGTATGAGCATGGAGATCTCTGCCAACAAAACAGGCCCTTGTCATGCAATTTGACACGTCTTTTCATTAATTTTATTGAACTGTTATTAGTCAAGGACCCTCCAATCTTCCATACTGATGAAAGCTTACTGTATGTAATGCTTAAGAATTCCAATACGGTGATCAATCTCTTCAAAATCTTCACTTAAAATGATTTAAGAGTGTGTGGGGGGGGGGGGGGGTGGGATTTGCCCCTCTTTTGATTACCTCTTTTGTAACCTAATAAAGGGCTGTTTGTTTCTATTGTTTAGAAGCTTGCTGACTTGGTCGCAGCTGCTGTTGTGATTGTGCCTGATTTTTTTGGTGAGGATCCTTCTGTACTTGAAAATGCTGAAAGGCCATGGAATGGCTAAGTATTATGGAACTGTGGTAGACACTTGCTGTTTTTTCCTTAGAAACTGCACTAGTATTATTCATAAGTTGATCCAGAATTGCCTATCTCGGGATGCTCACTGTTTTCCCAATGTTGATTAGTCGCTTAAGCTACGAGTCATAATTATGCATCCATCAGTAACTGTGATTGCTGATGCCAAAAGAATTTTTTTGGCAGGATAAGTGTTATGAAGATGCAAAGAAAATAGTTGAAGCTATAAAAAGTAAAGGTGTGTCTGCGATTAGGGCTGCTGGCTTTTGTTAGGGAGGTAAGCAGCCTTATTCCGTCGATTCTTTGAAAGGTCTCTTTTCATGTCTTAAAGGATGTGCTTTACAAGCTTGTACATCCAGCGTTAGTTTCTGTGGATGACATCGAGGGTATGGTCATCTTTATTGGTTTATTAGGCTCTTGGTTTGCAAATATTCAAAGCCAATAATTACTTGAAGTAGCTGTAGGAACCTACCTTTCCACATTTTCACTGTCATGCACACAAATATATTGCATATGGTTTGCATAAAGAAGAAAAAGCATCTCCTGATGGCTTGGAAAATTAGAACGTTCACGTTGCGTGTAAGATATGACATTTTTCTCTGCTCCTTATAATGCTTGTGAAGACAATCCGTTTACTTGGCCCACAACACATTAATGGTGTGATGTTTTTACCTCCACGCATTTCCATGGCAGCTAGTGCAAGATTTGATGAACCTATGTTAACAACACATCACTATAATATATCGGCTTCGTCAGTTTTGCACCTTAGAGTTACATGCGATATTTTGCAGGACAAGGGGCTCCAATAGCCGTATTATTTTCTGAGATAGACTGTATGTCACCACGGGAACTCCTGAAGCAGTTTGAAGAGATTCTCGCTGCCATATCTGAGGTGAGATTGGGATACTCGACCTTTCCTGATCCTGAGCCTATGTTTGCATGTTGTAAAGGATGGATTGCTTTGGTCATATCTATTTTCCACAGTTTGTCATTTGGTTTCTTTATATCAATGGCATCCATTCATGATCGCATATCAGAATTTTTATGGAGAACAATTTCGGGGGTGATGGTTCTGATTTATTATTTGATTTTTACATTTGGCATATAACCTATGGTTCTTGAGTTCATGCACTTCTATTTACTTTCCAATTGGGAAGTTACATATGCGAGCCACTCAGAGAGTTTGCTTTGCCTCATGGTAGTGGAGATTTTGTATGAATATGAGACTGTTTCACAGGTTGATGCACGAGTGAAGATGTTTCCAAAAGTTTCCCATGGGTGGACTGTCACGTATGATGTTGCTGATGAAGCAGTGGTGAAGTTTGCCAAGGCGAATTGGGATATGCTAGAGTGGTTTGCAAAGTTTGTCAATTCAGGGAAGTATCTGGCATCAGTTGAAAACCCACTCTCTGGCATGTGACAACTTGTTGTGTAACAAAGCTGACGCTGTTTACTTTCCGCATTCTGCTATTGCCAAGGAAATGGAGAAGGCTAGTGGGGATTTTGTTTTCTGTTTCTGCATCTCGACTTGAGTTCTGCCATAAAGATTAGACGAAGTAAAATCTCTCCCGATCGACCTTGTATTCTATTTACGATGACTTAGTAATGCACTTAGGATGAACTTATACTGAGTTTTTTTTTTTTTCCGTCTGCTTCCATGTGAAGAGAGGATGAATTCACGCTCAACTCACTATTAAAGCAAATAACTATATCTACAATGCATTATGACCCTCAACTCAAGGCCTCTTCATTCAGCATTCTTACTCAAAAGCTTTCAAAACTTTAGATTTTTGAGGTGGGTGCAAATTCAGTTTTGCTTGTCGTGAGGTTGAGTTGCTTAGCAGCCGCACATTTAGAAGATTTTCATCACTAGATTTAGAAAATTATCCACCAAGTTTTGTCGTGTTAGCAGAGCAATGAGTAGGCAAAGAAAAGTCAGCATCTTGCACTAATCCTAAGTTCAACGCTTGGAACTCACTATCCGCTGAGGGACTCTGCCAAAACATTAAACATCAATGAGAACAGGCACAAAAGTTCCGTCTTTCACAATCACATCAAGCAATAGAAAACACAGTGAAGAGATGCCGCCTTTAAAGGACAAAATAAATGCCTCAGCCACGCATTGTATGACATTGAAATAATTGTCGAGGCGCAAGAAATCATCAAGGAGCAAGCAAGTTGCTGTGGAATCCCAAAAATGTACTGCCACATAAGAGATTATAATATCACTAGCATGATCATGCCGATAGGATGCGACATTAATACAGTTGGCCAATGACGAGAAGAAAAAGGAAACTTCAAGGGTTCAACTTCATGAGGAATATTCCTGTCATTGATGTTCAAGTCAATGCCTCCTCTCCAAGGAGCTGTGCAACTTCATGAGGAATATTCCTGTCATTGATGTTCAAGTCAATGCCTCCAAGGTCTATTCAAGACAAGCCTAAGCAAAGTCATAACCAAGCAGCAACGCGTCACTCCAATTTGCAGGAAGAGATGAATCTTCCTTTCATTCATGGTGAAGTCAATGCCTTCCAAGGGGCTGGGCACGGCAATATAGAACTCAGAGCCAGATCATTCGTTCTGATTTATTATGTCTCAAATTGTCCTCTCTTTTGTACAAGGTTTCTTCAAGACAAGCCAAGGCAAAGTCGTAACCAAGCAGCAAGAGATTAATGTTCGTTTCATTGATATTGAAGTCAATGCCTCGCAAGGAGCTGTGCATGGTAATATAGAACTCAGAGCCAGGTCATTCATTACGGCATCAGAACCTTAGGCACATACTCCTCTGAGAGACTCAACGTTGTCTCAATTTGTCCTCTCTTTTGTACAAGGTTTCTTCAAGGCAAGACAAAGCAAAGTCGTAACCAAGCAGCAACGCGTCACTTCAATATGCAGAAAGAGAGTACAAGATCTTCATCGGGCAATCAAGAAAGCTCCTCAATGGAACTTTAGAAGTAAACAAGCGGACGATCTAGGAATTTTGTCCAAGCGCAAGAAAACTCCCAGGATAGAAGCTGCTATAACCTTACCTTATCCGCTGCTGGATTATTTTCCCCACCTTTCATACAGGCATATCTGCTCGCTTTCATCCCAATCCAGGCTGTTCATGGGCAGAAATCTTAGAAATCAAATCTAGGTTCCATCGAACCATTAGAAGTTCTCCTCAGCTGTTTGCTGTGCAAAGAATTGTCTGTTTTTGAGCTTCTCCAGACTGGCAAAAATGAAGGTCAAGAACAGTGCTGAAGGTCAAAGCGGCATTCATCTGGATATTCCTCAACTTCAGGACAAAAATGAAATCATCCTTTCACCCACCACAATCTTTGAGCCACGAACTAGTGCTGGTAGGAGAGATGGAAGCAGTGGAAACTCTGTTTCCCCCACATCACAGGCTGTTCCTGCCCCGGAGAAAAAGCTGACTCTGTTTGCTCTCCGCCTTGCGGTTCTTGAAAAAGCTGCCACTGGCCTGGGAGCCCTTGGTTTCATCTGGGCGACGGTTGTACTCCTGGGGGGCTTTGCCATTACCTTAGACAAAACAGACTTCTGGTTCATCACCATCATTTTATTAATTGAAGGAGCTCGAATATTCAGCAGGAGTCATGAACTGGAATGGCAACACCAGTCCACTTCGTCAATAGCTCATGCCGGAATTAGCAGCTTCCGAAAGCTCAGATCAAGCTCTAGAGCTCTAGTTGAATCCGTGAAGGATATGTTGAGTTCTGTAAGCTCTGGTACAAGGAAGCAAAGTCAACACAGCACGGGAGTTTCCGAAACTACAGATGCGACAAATGTCAGAGAGCAGAAATTGCATAGGAAGCCAACCCGGAAATGGACGTCTTCAGAAGTTCCTATTCTACCTTATGGAGGGTGGGTTTTCCTCTCGAGAAATATCAGCAAGATTTTCTATTTGCTTCAGCTCTTATCTGCAATAGCCTGTGTCGTGCTCTCACTGATGAAGCTCATCAAGCACAATTATGGTGAGGTAGCTAAAGGAGGCACAGACAGTAGGAACCAGAAAACTGCTCTGATTATCTTTTATGCCTTGGCTTTGGCAGAAGCTCTGGTCTTCCTGACAGAGAAAGTTTACTGGCAGTGGAAGGTAGTCATCTGTAAGCTTCTTGAAGGGGTGAACCAGGAATGCAATCTGGGGGCTCTAGGTATGATCTCAACTCGGAGATTTTTCTATGACTCCTACTCGAGATGTATTAATGGGAGCATTTTTGATGGCCTGGGAATGGATATGGTGACTTTTGCAATGGATCTCATATGTTCAAACTCGCCAGATGAGCAGGTCATAGGAGCCAGGATTCTTCACCGGTTTTCTTTCACAAAAATGTTTTCAGATGACACGCTTCAGAAGATTGGTACAACTCTGCCAGTTATAGAGAGACTGGTGGAGATCTTGAACTGGGAAGACCCACAAGAGGAAGAAATCAGGCTATCAGCTGCAAAAATAGTTTCCAAATTAGCCGGGAAAAAGCAAAACTCCCTTCGGGTCACTGGAATACCCGGGGCAATGGAATCGATATCATCTCTTCTACAGACAAACCGAAGCCCCAGTTCCACAGCAGACGAAATTGGCGAAAAGAAAATCTTTGACCATGAAGCCTATGGATACTGGACTTTCAATAGTTTGGGGCTACTCATTCTGAAGGAACTAGCCCGTGATCACGATAACTGCGGAAAAATTGGAAAAACAAGGGGTCTTCTTTCCAAAATCATAGATTTCACTCATGCTGATGAAACAATATTGAAGGACTCAACTGTCGCCACATTGCAGGTTTTGACTGTTAAGAGATCCCTAAAGGTTATTAAGATGCTGGCAAGCACAGCGGGTACCACAGGGAAAATTCTCCGGAGCGAGATCTCGGGGAGAGTCTTCACCATAAGCAACATAAGAGATATTCTACGATATGGAGAGAAACGACCAAAACTGCAGAAACGAGGGATTGAGATCCTTACCAGTTTGGCACAGGATGACGATGCGACGGAGCGAATAGGAGGGACCGGTGGAGTTCTGAAAGAACTTTTAAAGATTTTCTTCCAAGAAGGAGTGCTAAAAGATCAAAAGGATGCAAGAATTGTGGCCGGAGAAGCCCTGGCAAAGCTGGCTTTCGGGAGCAAGAGCAACTGTCATCGAATCTTGAAGTTAAATGTAGTGGAGAGGCTCATAGAAGCATTGGAAATTCCGCTTCTTCATGTCAATGCTGGAAGAATTTTGAGGAATCTGTGCACTTACAGTGGGCCAGAGTCCTTCAACCAGCTAAAGGGAGTAACAGCAGCGGTACCAACAGTAAGTAGATTATTTTGAAAAAAACTGAACCTAAGCCGACATCTCCAAAACCGGAAAAGGCAGTTATGTACAAGTTTAAGATATCCCAGAGAGAATGATATTAATTGTTCCTACCTAACCAAATTTCCTCAACTCAGGTGCTCAAGGCAATCTTGTCAGGAGAAGGCAAACTGCAAGAGGTGATGGTTGGGTTAGCGGCACATGCTTTCAAGTTCATGACAGCAGAAGAATCGACTGCCATCTTCGAGAGGGCAGGGTTCAAAGAAACCGAATTAGCTTGCGCTTTGGTCGAGATCCTGAGGAGCTATAGGTATCCAGATATAAAGGTGCCAAGAATGAGAAGGTTTGCTATCGAGCTGGCAATCTGGATGATGAGAGAGAAATCAACAAATGTGCAGATCTTCAGGGATCTGGGCATGGAGGAGGAGCTTGAAGGAGTTTTGGATACGACATCAGAGCTAGAGAGCTTCAATATTTTCTCTGGCAGCATCGGACTTCGCAGACACAGCACGACCATTCACTCACTTGTTGAGACCGCCCTTATGCTGCTGAAGGATAGGTTTGATCAACCGATAGGTCCACTGAGCAAGCGAAGTTGCCAAATTATCCGACAAATGGGAAACATGAAGGTATGCTAGACTACACATTTCATTCTCTAATTCCAGAAGCAAAGAAATGAAGGTAATTTTGCTTCTTTGGCAACTCTGCCTGGCTTAAGTCTGATGTTCTGAAAGTTATCACCTTCCTTGTTTG
Organism: Eucalyptus guilfoylei; assembly: GCA_016097605.1. Classification (NCBI taxonomy): domain Eukaryota; kingdom Viridiplantae; phylum Streptophyta; class Magnoliopsida; order Myrtales; family Myrtaceae; genus Eucalyptus; species Eucalyptus guilfoylei. Next base: position 43,506,144 of record CM027867.1, read on the forward strand.
TTTGCACGGAATTTGTGCGATTTACAGCTCACCCCATGTACTACTTCCAAAACATATGCAAGATGTGCACATACACTTATAAGAAAATTGTGAACCACATGATGTTATTAATTAATGATTTAATAAATATTTAATGTTAAAATGTATTGGTTATGAGAAGTTCTGACTCTAATGAAAGGATACAATCTTCATTAAGAAGTTACCGTTCTTCCGAAGATTTGCGACTCTCATTGAAAATTAGAAATGCGCTTTTATGGAAAGCACTTATTGATAGCATATATAAATAATGATGCGTTTGGTAACGTTTCTGAGAGCAAGTGTTTCTGTTTTTTCTTCCCCTAGAATAGAAATAGAACAAAAACGTGTTTGATAATGTTTTTGTTCTCGGAATATATTTGTTTATGGGAATAGATTTGAAATAGAAACAATAAACAAAAATTGCTTCTTTGTTTCCGGGAACAACTCAAGAAACAAGCATTTTCTCTTTTCTTTTCTTCTTTTTCTCTCTCTCTTCTTTCCCTTAGTTGGTCACCGGCCTCAACGATGGTTGGTGATTGGCCAGACAAGGCCTAGCAACCTCACCGAAGTCTCGCTAGCCCCTGCCAAGGTCGCCCTAAGCTCGTCGGCCACAGGCAAGGCCCCCTTGAGCCTCACCTAGCCACCGGCAAGGCTTGACCTTGGCCGGCAATTGCAAGGTCGGCCTTGCCCACCCAGGCAACGCCGAGCTTGCGGTGGTTAGGTTAGGCGAGGTCACCTCACCTAGCCAGTCCTCAACCTCGACTAGCTAGGGCAAGGCTCCTCGAGGCCGACAACCTTGCCACCCTCGTCTGGCCAATGACCAGCTAGAGAAAGGAGAAGAAAAAGAAAAAAAAAAAAAGAGGAAAAAAAAAAGCTGTAATAAAATTATTAATAAATTAAAAGAAATTTTAAGTCAAAAAAATATTTAGGTTGTACCAAACACGTTTCTGTTTTGAGAATATAAATTTTGTATAGTTTCTAAATGCCTTAAAATACTTAGAAACTTATCTGAGAATAGAATTAGAAAAAAAAACGTTTCTAAACAAAAACTGCTCCCGGGAACAGAATTATTATCATACACACTCTAAGAATCTGGTTCCCTCTTCACCCAAATAGGAGAAACTTACGTTGTATTCTATCATCTATACATAACAAGTCAAAGAAAAGTGCGGGTTAAAGGAGAGAAATTAAATTTCTTCATTCTTTGATTTTCACACAACAATTATTTTCAAGGATATTGTTCTGGATAAAGGTATGTTTTCATTCCTCTCATTGTGAAATATCATGAAGATTAAAGATTCCTGTTTTGAATTTCTGCATTAAAGAATTACATTATTGCTTACAACACCCACACATTCTTTTATTTCACAATTTAACTCCTGAAAATGGAAGAATCCAAGAGTTCCATATACTGTGATTCTGAGCTCACCACTTCCGCTACTAAAAGATCAGATTTTTCCATCCAAATCTTGCTCCACTTAGCAGCGAATCAAGGGTTAAGGACGATATAGTCCGAGGCAATCATCACATAATTTTCAAATGACCACAAGAACGAGAATCCCAAAAGGCAATATATCGTGCTACCGAAGTTGATAAAAAGAAAGAACTTATTGCTTACTTTGTGACGACGGAAGGAAATCTCACTATCGCTTCTCTGAACCACCCCTGAACAGAACGAGATAAGAACCAAAGAAAAAAAGGGGAACTTGCAGTTGAACACTTCACTCTATAAAACGCAACGCAATGAACTAAGCTCATAAACTATGAAAAACGAGACGTTCTTGCGATTGAATTCGTCGGGAACCTCGTTACCCGTCAAGATCAGGGAGTTTCAGAGCCGAGATGAGTGAGGATTGAGTGTCTTGAGGGCGAGCGAGCTCAGTCGCTAGGAATTGCCAAATGAAGAACAAATGGTGGAGGGAAAGGAGGTGAGAAATTGAAAGAACGAAAATTAGTTAAAAACTGTTAACCCCGAACAAGAAATTGAAAAAGAAATATTACTCAAAACGAAAACGATACAAATGATCTCCATGGTCCTTGAATTTTTAATTTGTTCAATGTGATATTAGACATTTGTACATGTTCCGGGAGAATAGTGAACATTTTTATATTATTTAGGGACTAAATAGAATATGTATCAAAAATCTAAAGATCACATATAATAAATTGAAAGTTCATGAATTACATTGCATATTGGACTACAGTTAAAGGACCATATCGAACAAATTAAAAATTCATGGATTATATTGCACATCCAACCAAAGTTTAAGAACCATTTTTGTCATTATCCCTACTTAAAACAATTTCAAGTCATAGTCGCACAAATTCACCATATATTCAAACCAAAAAAACACATTTTTGTCTTTTCAAAAAAAAATTAAAATTACCCTTTGTTTCTTTTGCTCGTCTTCATCCATTTTGGAAGGACCGATCACTTTTTTTTTTTTTTTTTTTTCACTATTAAATTTTCTGAATTATCCAAACTTTCATGCTCACCTACTATACATAATTATTCAATTTCTTTCTATGCGTAATTACTTAATTAAGCACACGCAAACGCCAGCTGCAACGCGTGCCACAACCCTGATTGAATATTAAGGAATACAGGGCCAATAAAAGTTGCGCCTTCTTTCTTCATTTTGATGACGCCACACATAATAATTTTTCTTCTCAGATAAATGGTTAATGGGTTTTCGAACTTTGGCGAGTAAATAGAAGTAATTTCTCCTCATGCAATAGCCACCCGTCTGGACCTTCGACACAAAGCAGGTGGACCATCTGTGTGTCCTCTAGCTCGAGACGAAGACATTCGATAAAATATCTCCAGCAATCTCCAAACGAAAAGCCAAACTCTTAAACACGACATGGAAAGAATCGTCAAGGAGCAAGCAAGTGGCCGTGGAGATCCCAGAATGCGCCTATCATGGACCGAATGACTATGAATTTTAACAGCACACTTGACCAGAAGATTCTCATGGACAGAGACGCCCAAAGAAGACTTTGAAGGTTCAACTCAATGACTAATCTTCCTTTCGATGAGGTTCACGTCGACCACACCTTTCAGGGAGCTGTGCACGGCGTTATAGAACTCTAAGAACCATGATCATTCATTATAACATCAGGACGTTAAGCATATGTTCTTCAAACAGAGTCGATACCGTCTCGCACTTGTCGTCACTCTTGTACAAGTTTTGTCGGCTGCAAGCCAACGCAGGCACCAAGCAGCAAGCGTGTCGCTCCGATATGCAGAAAGAGAGTAGGAGATCATCGGGCAATCAAGAAAGCTCATCAATGGAACATTAGAAGAAAACAATCCAACGATACTGGAATTCGATCCAAGAGCAAGAGAACTTGCAGGAAAGTAGGCAATAGAAGCTGCTTAACCCTCCTTTTCCTCTGCAAGATGCAAATATAACACCCCCCCCCCCCCCTTTTCTTTGCTTACAGGGGCATAGCTGCTCTGTCCCATCCCAATCCAGGAAATTTATCAACAGACCGCTAGGTGGAAGTTTTCCTCAGCTGATTTGACGTATAAAGAAGAATCTGTTCCTGAGCCACTCCAGACCGCGAAATGACGGTCAAGAGCTTTGCTGAAGGTCAAAGCAGCATTCATTTGGATATTCCTCAGCTTCCGAAGGAAAATGAAAGCACCATTTCACCCGCCACAATTTTTGAGCCACAAACTAGTCCTAGCAGCAGAAACTATGCATCTCCCAAGCTGCCAGCTGTTTCAGCCCCGGAGAAAAAGCTGACTCTGTTTGCTCTCCACCTTGCAGTTCTTGAAAAAATGGCCACTGGCCTAGGAACCCTTGGTTTCATCTGGGCAACGGTTGTACTCCTGGGGGGCCTTGCCAGTACCCTAGACAAAACGGACTTCTGGTTCATCACTGTCATTTTATTAATTGAAGGAGCTAGAATCTTCAGCAGGAGTCACGAGCTGGAATGGCAACACCAGTCCACATGGTCAATAGCTGACGCAGGAATTAGCAGCTTCCGAGCGCTCAGATCGAGCTCTAGAGCTCTAGTTGAATCCGTGAAGGATATGTTAAGCCCTGTAAGCTCTGCTACGAGGAAGCAAAGTCAACACAGCAGGAATATTTCCAAAACTACAGATGCAACAAACATTACAGAGCAGAAATTGAGAAGGAAGCCAACCCGGATTTGGACTTCTTCCGAAGTTCCTATTGTACCTTATGCAGGGAGAGTTTTCCTTTCGAGAAACGTCAGCAAGATTCTGTATTGGCTTCAGCTCTTATCTGCAATAGCCTGTGTCGTGCTGTCATTGATGAAGCTCATCAAGCACAATTTTGGTGACATTGCTAAAAGAGACACTGACGAGAGGAACGGGAAGGCTGCTCTGTATATCTTTTATGCCTTGGCTTTGGCAGAAGCTCTGGTCGTCCTGACAGAGAAACTTTACTGGGAGTGGAAGGTTGTCATTTGTAAGTTTCTTGAAGGGGTGAATGAGGAATGCGATCTGGGGGCTTCAGGTATGAACTCGACTCGGAGATTTTTCTATGACTCCTATTCGAGATGTATTAATGGGAGCATTTTTGATGGCCTGGGAATGGATATGGTGACTTTTGCCATGGATCTCTTATGTTCAAACTTGACGCAAGAGCAGCTCATAGGAGCCAGGATTCTTCGCCAGTTTTCTACGAAAGAACAGTTTTCAGATGACACGCTTCGGAAGATAGGAACAACTCTGCCAGTTATAGAGAGACTGGTGGAGATCTTGAACTGGAAAGACCCACACGAAGAAGAAATCAGGGTATCAGCTGCAGAAATAGTATCCAAATTAGCCGGGAAAAAGCAAAACTCCCTTCGGGTTGCTGGGATACCCGCGGCAATGGAATCGATATCATCTCTTCTACAGACAAACAGAAGCCTCAGTTCTACAGCAGACGAAATTGGAGAAAGGAAAATTGTCTTTGACCATGAGGATTATGGACACTGGACTTTCATTAATTTGGGGCTACTCATTCTCAAGAAACTAGCCCATGATCATGATAACTGTGGAAAAATTGGAAACACAAGGGGCCTTCTTTCCAAAATCATAGATTTCACTCATGCTGACGAGAGAATATTGAAGGACTCAACCGTTACCACATCACAGGTTTTGACTGTTAAAAGATCCCTTAAGGTTATAAAGATGCTGGCAAGCACAACAGGTACCACAGGGAAAAATCTCCGTAGAGAAATCTCAGAGATAGTCTTCACCATAAGCAACATAAGAGATATTCTAAGAAACGGAGAGAAAAAACCAGAACTGCAGAAACTGGGGATTGAGATCCTTACCAGTTTAGCACAGGACAATGAGGCGACAGAGTGTATAGGAGGGACTGGTGGAGTTCTGAAAGAACTGTTAAACATTTTCTTCCAAGGAGTGCAGGAAGAACAAAGGGATGTGAGGATTGTGGCTGGAGAAGCTCTGGCAATGCTGGTGTTTGAAAGCAAGAGCAACTGCCGTCGCATCTTGAAGTTAAATGTAGTGGAGAGGCTCCTAGAAGCATTGGAGATTCCGCTTCTTCATGTCAATGCTGGAAGAATTTTGAGGAACCTGTGCACTTACAGTGGGCCAGAGTCCTTCAACCAGCTAAAGGGAGTAACAGCAGTGGCACCAACAGTAAGTGCATTTTTTGCAAAATATTGAACCTGAGCCGGCATCTCAATAACCAGAAACGGCAAAAATGTACAAGTTTAAGTCGTCCTGGAGAGAATGATATTAATTGTTCCTACCTAACCATATTTCCTCAACTCAGGTTCTCAAGGCAATCTTGTCAGGAGAGGGCAAACTACAAGAGGTGATGGTTGGGTTAGCGGTACATGCTTTCAAGTTCATGACAGCAGAAGAATCAACCACCTTGTTCGAGCGGGTGGGGTTTAGAGAAGCTGAATTAGCTTGCGCTTTGGTCGAGATCCTGAGGAGCCACCGGAACCCACATGTAAAGGTGCCAAGAATGAGAAGGTTTGCTATCGAGCTGGCAATTTGGATGATGAGAGAGAAATCAACAAATGCGCAGATCTTCAGGGATCTGGGCATGGAGGAGGAGCTTGAAGGAGTCATGGATACGACATCAGAGCTAGAGAGCTTCAATATTTTCTCTGGCACCATTGGACTAAGCAGGCACAGCACGACCATTCACTCACTTGTTGAGACTGCACTTATGCTGCTGAAGAACAGGTTTGATCAACCGATTGGCTACTGAGCAAGTGATGATGTCAAAAAATCCAAAAAATGGGAAACATGAAGTGATGCTAGAATACACATTTCATTCGCTAATACCAGAAGCAACTAAATAAAGGTAATTGCTTCTTTAGCAACTCCCTTAAGTCCGATGAAATGCTTCTGAAAGTTATAACCATGTTTATTTGTTTCGCACGGAGTTTGTGTGTCGTGCGACACACCACATGTACTACTACCAAAACATATAATATGAATACATACACCCAAGCAATTTTTGCTTTCCGATTCAATTCTTGAACATTCAAGCATCCGAGTGTTGCATATCCCCTGATTCTGAGCTCCCTACTTCTGCTATTAGAAGACCGGATTTCCCCTTCCAAATCTTTTTTAACTTAGCAGCTACTCAAAGACTTAAGACGGCGTAATCCAATGCAGTCATTCCATATTTTCAAACGCCTACACCAAGATGAAGAATCCCAGAAGGCAATTCATCAGGCAACAGAAGTAGACAAAAAGAAAAAGAAAGAACCCATTTCTTACTTTGTGACGGCTTTAGAAGGACATCTCGCAATGAACCCATAAATTATCTGCACTCTACGCTTCTCTGAAACCCCTTAAATAGGATGAGAACCGAAGAACCAAAGAAAAAATGGGAACTCGCAGTTGAACAGCTGACTCCATAAAGCAAAGGCGAATGAAACTAAGATCGTAATCTACGTAAACCCACACTCTTGTGATGCACATCAGGTGAGTTTTGGAGCTGAGGCAACCGAAGATTCAGCGTCTCGACGGTGAGCGAGATCAGTCGATGTGAGTTGCGAAGATGGAAAAGCAAGAAATGGTAGAGGGGAAGGAAGGAAACGGAAAGAACGGAAGTGAATGAAACTGTCGACCCTGCACAAGAAATTACAATATAAATTTTATATATATATATGTAGATTACCCCCTTCCATTCTTTCACTCTTCAGTTGACCACTCCCTTTTTTTTCCTCACTATTAAATTTTCAGAATTGTCCCTACTTTCTGTCTCTTGAGCTCACCTACTATGCGTACATATTCATTTTCTTTCTATGCATAATTACTTTATTATGCGCGCGCGAGCGCCGGTAGCTGCTACACCCGCCATAACCTTAGTTGCATATTAAAAGATCCCGAGGTCGATAAAAATTGCCATAACCTTAGTTAAACGTTTCAAAGGCTTTCGAATTTTTGCACATCTCCAGCAAGCTACAGACTAAAATGCCAAATTGCTTTTTCCATGACACTGCAAGAATCGTCAAGGAGAAAGCAAGCAAGTGGCCGCGGAAACCCGAGAATGCACCTGTCGCGCGAGAGATTGCAATATTACTCAATGCATGAACACGGATGCAAAACAGATTGACAGATTCTGACATAAAGAACTGCTGCAAGTAATGTGGCGATTTCCAGACTGGATCGAATGATGATGACTTGCAATAGTACAGTTGACCCAATGACCCTGGTGCGCAGAGAGACCCGAAGAAGGAAACCTCGAAAGGTTCAACTTCACGACTGATCTTCCTTTCATTGAGGTCGGCGCCAGTGCCTTACAAGGAGCTGTGCATGGCGATGTACAACTCAAGAACCCAGATCATTCGTTGTATAATATCAGGACCTTGAGTACATCTCAAGCAGAGTTGATACTGTCTCGAACTTGTCTTCTCTCTCGTACAAGTTTTGTTGATTACAAGCCAAAACAGTCGCCAAGCAGCAAATGGCGTAGCTCCAGCATGCGGAAAGAGAGCACAAGACCTTCATCGGGCAATCAAGAAAGCTCGTCGATGGAACTTCAGAAGTAAGCAAGCCAACGATATTGGACTTTGGTCCAAGCGCAAGAGAACTTCCAGGAAAGTTGGCAATAGATGTGGCTGCTCTTTCTCATCCCAATCCAGGAAAGTCATAAACAGAAAGTAGGGTGGGTTTTCGGAACGTGAACAATTTTACAAAAATAATCCAAATTCCTTCGGAACGTGAACAATTTCATATTTTATTTTTTGCTCAGCTGGATAAGTTGAATATAATTAAAATTATCAACTTATCAAGTTTAACGTATGTGGAGTTATATATCTCATATGAAATCAGGAACGAAGTATACCCGACGACAAACCAATTTAGATGAAAAAAATTAAAGCACCTTAGATTATTCGGAGATTGAGGTGAAGTGTTCCCATATGAGGAGGGCTGTCACAGAGAGAGAGAGAAAGACAAAGAACAAAACATACAGTGGCATCCACGCACAGACACCAGTACATTAAGATAAGTATTGTGATTGATTATGTTCAATGCATTGCTGGTAAATTAAGTCTAAATTAATTTTTTTATATCTGAGACGTATTCCCCTGGAAAATATGCAATTGAGATTCTAAACCATTCAAAAGTGGACAAGTATTTTAAAATAAATCATTAAAGCATATTATGCTAGAGTAAATAAAATTTTATACGAGCGGGGCTTATTCCCTTTTGATTTGTTGGCGGATAAAAAAAATTATATTATATTGCATGCTAGAAAATTCCCTTCATGTAGCGGCAGATTTATCAAAAATTTCCACTGTAAGCCGACTTTAACAAGGACAGATTGATCTAGTACAGCCAAAGCAACTTCTTTTATTCAACAGGCATAGACTAGAACTGCTAAACCATTGTGGTCACCTAAATTAAGGCATATTATTCAAGATGTCCTCAATCAAACAACCCAAAGACAAGTAAGAAGAGCCACCCTCAATCAATGCCATCCTACTCTTCTCACTCGCCTCATTCACCTTCTTCCTCCTCTCACCGTCGACTTTCTCCATTAACTTCTTTATTCCACCCTCTATCACGTCTGCTGTCACCACGAAATCACTCTCCATCCGGGGATCCCTCATTCATCTTGATCTCCACTGCAAGGCCCAGCTCCACCACCAATTCGAATGCATTGAATTGTTGTTCCCCAGAGAGGGGCAATGTGGCCATCGCCACACCAAATCATATGCTTTCTAGGGTGGAGTTCCATCCGCAATGCGACACGAACCCCCCACTTGCTGGATGGGCCAGGACAGCAACTTGTGGAGCCCATCCAATCACTTTCCCGACAGTGGCCGTCCGGTCGAAGAACCCCTCGGGCAAGACCTCAGTAGGGTCCACTAAGTCACATGGGAACCAAACCTTGCCCTTTGGAGGTGGCCGTCGTAGGGACCATAGAAAGCGATGCCCACTTCTCTCCAACGCGCAGGCCATCTCCTTCACCTGCTCCTCGCCTAGGCTCCCCATGCTCCCAAAGCACAGGAAAACCACCGATGAAGGCGGTTGCTCGTCGAGCCACTCCATGATGTCATTGCCTTGGTGGCCACCGCAGGCCTTTGTTTTAGTCTCACCCCTCAGATTCAGGATGGGCCCCAAGGGGTACACCGCGGGCGCCCCAAGGCCCGCCAAGGTCCTCAGCGCATGCGGTTCGAGCTCGTCGAACGTATTTACAATAATTCCCTTGGCCGCTCTCATCCTCTTGGCGTGCCCCAGGAACGGTCGGACGGTCTCCTTCGTCAGAACCAGGGGAGGTAAGACCTTGGCTGGCAAGGGTTTCGTAAGACTCGGGAAGTCCAGCTCGGCGGCCGAGTCCTTGTATTCGGTTATGTCCACATGGTACTCGTCTTGCAGCGACTGGAGGTGGAGCATCACGCCGAGGAATGCAGCGCTCTATGTAAACAAGACATAGGACGGGACTCCAAGCTCTTCCGCCAGGTCAATCATGGTGGTGCAGAACATGTCGAGGACGAACCCGGCTAGGCGCCCAGTTGAGCCGGCCTCAGCGAGCTCGGCAACGGCCCGCTTAACATGGGGCTTGTTGCTTTCCACGAAGTTGGTGAGGAAATGGCCCGAGGAGAAATCGGGGTCTGCATTCTCACGCGGGAGGTGGACGAAGCGGAGGCGAGAGGCAGCCATGGAGGTGGCGAGGGAATTTGTGTATGAGTGGACGTCGGAGTCGAAGGGAAACTTCATGACGAGGACGGTGACAGAGAGGCAGGGGTCACGGTCAACGATGAGCTTGGCCATCTCGACCATTGCTACGAGATGGCCCATGCCAGGGGTTGGGATGAACAGGAGCTCGGCACCGGCCATCGCGATTATCTCCCGTGCTCAAGTGAGGGTTTTGAAAGTTCTGCGAGTGTTTCGAAGTTCAGTCGATGAGGCTGGGGGCCTCTTTTATTGATTATTATGTACGGTGTTTGAGGAGCGGACGATTCGTAGTTGTATAAGGCTGGGGCCCTCTTCTGTTGATTATTATGTGCGGTGCGGTGCGTCGTGTTGTCAGAAGCGGAAGATTCTTGGTTGCATTACGTCTCCTGTCCCGTCGGCATCTTTTGCCATTTTTAGCTCGGAATTTTGTCTTTCTTCATATGCACGGAACTTGAATATAAGAGAAGGCAGAGAGATGTGGTCGCAAGACACGATCCATCTTAGACGCAATCAATTCCCATCGTCCAAGTTGCATGCCGTGCGCGGATCCCACTGCATCCAGTATCTTAATGAGATTCGTTTTTTTTTTTTTTTTGGGTGAAGGGTAATCATATTAAGTTGAAACCAATAATTACAACAAAAACGGCACCAAAACATACACTCATGTGAAGAGAGGCATAATGAGTGAAAGGGTGTCGAGAGAAAAAAGAAAGGAAGCCAACACGGCACAAAACGCGGTAAAGCTGCACAACTACAGCCACAATAAAAAAGGACTAAACAAAAGAAGGCGACCAGCCGGCCAAACAATGGCAACCCCAACCAAAACCAAACAAAACGTCATCACCCAAACGGAAAGGACAAGACAACCAGCAGGAATCAAGGCCAGCACAAGACCAAACAACAGTGGGCCATCCTGCACCACCACTCCAACCTGGAAATATTATGAATGCGCCGGAGTGGAAAAGAAGATGCAGGGGTCTATCCCCCAGTTACGTTGAAGTCTCCTGTTTCTTGGGTTGTCTTCAACATTCGAGAAGGTTAAAGCCTTATCCTTAACCACTTTAATAAGGTGGTTCTTCACGGTCGGAAGCGTGAAGGTATAGTTCCTAAAGAGAATCCAATTCCTATATTTCCAAATAAGGTGACAAAGAGCCCCAAAAGAGAACTGCACGATAGAGTGATAGAAGTCCTTACCGGATAGGAACTTTATAGCCCAGGAGAGGTTGTCAGCCCAAGTCCCATTCCTCCAAGGGAGGTTGCATCTAGCGACCCAAGAAAAGGCACAACTAGCCGTAATGCTACAATGAAAAAACAAATGATCAATAGAATCCGAAGTAACTTTGCAAAAAGGGCACACCACATCCCCAATCTTGCCATGCGATAAGAGTAAAGCCTGCGTAGGAAGACGGTTCCTGGTTATAAGCCAAAGAATAAATTGATATCTTGGAGCTATAACATTGTTCCAGATCAAAGAAGCTCAATCGACCCGAGGCTTCTTTTTTCTGATGAGGTGCCAAGCCAAAGCAACCGAGAATAAACCAGATGTGTTTCCTTGCCAAGTAAGACGATCAGGAGCTTGCACTAGAAACAGAAGGGGATGTTCCCAAGATTGTAAAACTTCTCGCATGGTCTGACCAGTAGGCGAAAAAAGATCAGCCACCGTCGCATGCCTAGGGAAGCCAGATCTGTAGATGAAAGAGTCAGAAATCATCAAGTTAAGGGGGCCTCTCGGGTGCCAGTGGTTGAACCAAAAGGAAACAGAGCAACCATCTCCTAACTTCCATAGAAAAGATAACCGAAAATCAGTCCTAAGGTGGAGGATTCGCTTCCACGCCCAAGAGCAGCAGGTGGGTTGCTTAACCACCCAAAAACTCTCCCTTTTAAGGAAGGTCGAGTGGATCCACCTATACCACAATGATTCCTTATCCGTAAATAGGATCCATATGTGTTTTAGCATTGCTGCCTTGTTACAATATTTCAGACTGCAGATGCCTACCCCTCATTCCTCCTTTGGAAAGCAAACATCATCCAAGAAACCTTGGCACCACCCCTCCCTAGGCTAGGACCCTTCCAGAGAAACTGTTTCAGGATCTGTTCAATATGATCCAACACTGCAATAGGGATGATAAAGACACTAGCCCAGTAAGCTTGGATTGCATGAAGAACTGACCTTATAAGTTAAAGATGCTCAGCAAAAAAAAGGAAACGTTGAGTCCAAGACTGGACTCTTGTAGTTATGCAATCCACAAGGGAAATGCAGTCTGCCTTGCCGAGCCGGGAGGAGATAATAGGAACTCCAAGATACCGCACCGGCAAAGACCCCTCCTGAAAACCAAACACTAGGAGAATCTCTCTGCGCAAATCTACCGATCCTCCAGTAAGAAATATCTCTCTCTTATTAGAATTAGCTTGAGTCCACTCCACGAAGAAAATGTATCCAACCCCTCATTTAAGAGTGAGATGGAAGCCAAGTCAACTCTGCAAAACAGAAAGACGTCGTCCGCAAAGAAGAGGTGTGAAATACTCAAAGCCTTGCATCTCCAAAAGAACTTGAAGCCCGGTTGTCTAGTGCGAACACTAAGTATCCTGGAGAAAACCTCCATGATTAAGGTAAAGAGATAAGGAGAGATCGGATCCCCCTGGCGAAGACCTCGGCCACTAGGAAAGAAACCATGAAGTTCTCTATTCAACGAAATGGAAAACTTAGGAGTGCGAATACATACCATAATGATCCTAACAAAATGTTTCGGGAAACTACAGGCATGAAGAACTAGCTCCAGAAAATCCCAGTCTACCGTGTCGTAGGCTTTCTGAAAGTCCACCTTGATCGCACACTTGGACACATAAGGATCTAGATGGAAGCCAGCAAATAACTCTTGGGCAATAAGAATATTGTCTCTAATTCTCCTGCCTTTGACAAAAGCATTTTGATAAGGGCTGATAATATCATTAAGGACTGCAGCAAGTCGATTAGCCAAAAGCTTCGTAATGCATTTGTAAATAGTATTACAGTAAGCAATAGGTCTGTAATCATTAACAGACATGGCATTAGGAACTTTTGGGATCATTTCTAGGATGGTATTGTTGATTTCCTTGAGAAGTCTCTCGGTTGTAAGGAAATCATTAACCGCTTCAGTGACCAAAGGTCTAACTATCTCCCAATTATGCTTGAAGAACTCGACACCAAAACCGTCTGGTCCTGGAGCCTTCCCCCTAGCAAGGGAGAACATAGTATCCTGAATCTTAGAGTCAGAGAAATGATGAGTTAGAGAACTGACCTGTTTCTCATTGAGAGGGCATCATATAACCTCTCGAAGATCCAGAAATGAGGGTCTGCAAGACAACGGGTGTGGTGCCAAAAACTCTTGGAAATGAGAAACGAAGGTATGGTGGACCAAGCTCGGGTTCGAGATAGTAGAACCAGTAGAGTCCCTAACAGAGAGAATCTTGTTCTTTAGCTGTCTCTTAATAACGAACTGGTGAAAACATTGGTATTCTAGTCACCTTCCTTGAGCCACTTGATCCTGGATTTCTATCAGAAGAATGACTCATCCTAATTCCTCAATTCCAGAAACATTCTACGATGTGTCTTCTCCAAGTCTGTAAGAAGCTCACTAGTAGGATCCTGTTGCAATTCAACCTGGGCGGATAACAGTGCATCCCTCGTTGCATTAACCCTTTTAGAGATATTAGAGAAAGATGCTCTGTTGAGTTGCTTCAAACGGCCTTTCAGGGCCTTCAGCTTACTCACCAATCTGTACATAGGAACCCCTTCAGTTGGACTCTACCAGACTTGAGAGACAGTGCTATGGAAAGATGGGTGTTTAGTCCAGAATTCGAAAAACTTAAAAAGTTTCCTTGAGACCATCGGCTACAAAACCCTAACCACCATAGGAGAGTGGTCAGAGATGTCAGGTGCAAGGAAAGATGCTTCCGAATAAGAGAAGTGAAGACTCCATTTGGCATTCACAAGAACTCGATCAATTTTCATAGCCTTGTGATTAACCCCCGAGGAAGTAGACCAAGTGAACCGAAAGCTAGCATATCTCACGTCCTCTATTTCAGCTTGGGTCAAACAAAGATTGAAATCATCAAAGCAAGGAAGCCAGTTGTCAGAGCTACCAATTCGATCAGAGGGATCCTTGATAACATCGAAGTCTCCGGCTACTAGCCAAGCATCATCTCCACATAATATACTCCTTTGAATAATGTCCGCCTATAATGTCCTTCTAGCTACAAAAGTATGTTTAGCATATACCACCGAGACACAGCAGGAGATAGCAGACATGAAAAACTTCAAACTATCATGAATTGCCTAGCTATTGGATGAAATCATTTCAAAATCCACCAAAGAAGAGTTCCAGCCAACCCAAATCCTGCCCCTGTGAGAGAACTCATAATTTGCCACCCAATTCCAGCCTGGTAACAGTTTGGCAGATATGGAGTCAAAAAGAGAATCCAGAATTTTGGTTTCCAACAAACCAATTAGACAAAGCCCATTAGAAGATACTAGGTTCCTAACTTTTGCTTGTCTTCAGGGATCATGGAGACCTCTAACGTTCTATATACCAATATACATACATACATACATACATATATATATATATATATATATAAAGCTGAAAATAAAGAAGCGGAAGGGCCTACCTCTACCTACTCGGCTTTCGTCGTGAGGGCGCCGAAGCAACTGATGTCGCAACAGGATGGGGTGCTGGGTCAAGGGCCATGAGTTTCTCTTGGATGGTCTCAACCTTCCTTGAAGAGGTAGGAGCCTTTAGGGATGAGATAGGTGAGAGCAAATCATCGTCTAAGCTAAACTAGCTGTCTGAAAGCACGGAATCCCTACCAACATTAGGACCGAAGTTGGAGGCTACGGTCTGGTCTTTATCCTCTTCAAGGGGGGAGGTATGAACCTCCGGCAGTGAGCTAGGTCTCTTCGCCAGAGGGCTTGGAGGGGATGCTAGCCTCGAAACACTTGCGCTCCTCAATGACTTTCGAATTTTGGACATGGGGAGAAGTTGGTTCGAAGCAGGGCCTTTGAGCTTCAGCAAGTTGCCTACCTTAGCATAAGGGGGCGGCTGGATAGAAGGATGATCCTTCAATTGCGAGGGCTTCTTCTTTTTCCCTATCACCATGTTCTAGCCAAGCTGTGAAGCCTGCAAGTTCTCCACTACGACTGGAGTCGAAGCGGGATCCTGAGTAGGGGCAGGCGGGACTGAGGCAGCCTAATTCAAAACCTCCCCTCTACCCATATTGGCCACAGCAGTGGTAACCTCACACCTATGCCCAAAGGTGCCACAAGACGGATATTCAGCTGGCTTCCATTCAAATTCAATTGCAATTGAGTGTGAGACTCCGTTCAAGACCACATCAACAGTAGAGCATCTAGGTTGATTGGCATAAATTTCAACACAAACTCTTGCAAAGGAAAGCACCTTCGTATGCTCCGTGTATTGGTCCACATAGAGAGGTTTCCCAATGGCACTAGCAATGCTTCCAATAGCCAGAGCCGACCACAAATCAAGAGGGAGATTATTCAACCTAATCTAGACCGGAACGACGGTTTGCTTGTCCTTCTTCAAGTCCATAAGTGGCCTCCATTGCTGCAAAACAAGGGGAATTCTTGCCATCGTGATGGGTCCACCTTCTAGGATCTTCTGCCAGAACACCGGGTCCGGAATATGGAAGAGAAAGAAGCCTTGATTGTCTGCCATCACTTCTACAAGCTTGGAGCCCCAAGTTCGCATCAAAGTTTGTTCTGTTAGTTTGAAGGGCAGCTTCTTGAGATTTTATACCTTATTTTTGGGAAAATCTCAAATACGACCAAAGTGCCCTCCTTTTTTCAAAAGAGGATCTAAAGTGAAATTTATCTTAAATAAGAACCCAAAATAATTATTTAGTCTTAAAGAAGGATCTCAGTTGCCGGCCGATGAATAGTTACATCTCTGATGCATATTCCGGTGGTCTGATTAGGGTATTTTTGTCCAACTTTTTTTTTTCATTTTTGGTTGTCCTACTCATCGTCTTCTTCAGGGCACGTCTCCTTTGATTTCCCCCATGAAACAACGCTGCAATTATGCATTTCGAAAGGCACCCATTTGCTGCCTTCACTTAGGAATACCTACAAACACTGACCGAGCATACACACCATTATATCCAAAATGCACAGAACCCTGAACTGTTCACTCAAGACGGTAATGACACAAAGCAAAGGGGAAGGAAAACGGAGTGCCCACCTTCTTGAGCACCTCTTCTGGTCCGAAAGCCTGGAAATTTGCGCTCGACGCACTTGGTTTGGGTGAGCTCAAGACGGAGAAGAGAACTCAAAGCAGTTGTCCGCAACAAGCCACCGGTACCGTTTCTTCATCATCAGTTGCCTCCTGACAATGACAGTGAGCCAGTTTGCAGCACTGCTGATCGTCCTGGCATCAAAGACCTAGAAGAATTTCTTCAATTCCGGAGATCTTGTAGTGAGTGAACGTAGCGAATTCAATTACGTTCCCCGGAATATGTTTGTCATCTTCGTTTGATTTTCCTGATGCATTTGTTGCAGGTGTGTTCGGTTGTTGAGTTGAGTGGTCTGTTCTTGTGCTTGTTGGGGGCTGCAAGAATCACTCACAGAGCTCAAGGGATTGCCTCTTTGGCCACTAGATGGCACATGCTAGTGACTTCTGCTTCTGCTTCTGGTTTGAACCACCCGAAACCCAAAACCGTGGAAAGAGCCTGCGTTATGCTCTCATTGATGAAGCTCCTCGAGCACAATTTTGGTGAGGTGGCTGAAGGAGGCACTGTCGAGAGGCACCGAAAAGCCGCTATGCGTACCTTTTATGCCTTGGCTTTGGCAGACACTCTCGTCGTCTTGACAGAGAAAATTTACTGGCAGTGGAAGGTTGTCATCTGTAAGCTTCTTGAACAGGTGAACGAGGAATGCGATCTGGAGGCTTCGGGTATGATCTCGACTTGGAGATTTTTCTATGACTCCTATTCAAAATGTATTAATGGGAGCATTTTTGATTGCCTGGGAATGGATTTGGTCACTTTTGGTATGGATCTCTTATGTTCAAACTCCCTGGATGAGCAGCTGATAGAAGCCAGGATTCTTCACCGGTTCTCTACGAAAGAACAGTTTTCAGATGACACGCTTCGGAAGATCAGAACAACTCTGCCAGTCATACAGAGAATGGTGGAGTTCTTGAACTGGAAAGACCCACAAGAGGAAGAAATCAGGCTATCAGCTGCATAAATAGTTTCCAAATTAGCCGGGGAAAAGCAAAACTCCCTTCGCGTTGCTGGAATTCCTGGGGCAATGGAATCAATATAGTCTCTTCTCTCGACAAACGGAAGCCCCAGTTCTGCAGCAGACAAAATTGGCGAACAGAAAATCATCTTTGACCATGAAGACTATGGATACTGGACTTCCAATAATTTGGGACTTCTCATTCTGAAGAAACTAGCCCATGATCATGATAACTGCGGAAAAATTGGAAACACAAGGGGCCTTCTTTCCAAAATCATAGATTTCACTAGTGCTGACAAAAGAATATTGAAGGACTCAACCATTACCACATCGCAGGTTTTGACTGTTAAAAGATCCCTTCAGGTTATAAAGATGCTGGCAAGCACAACAGGTACCATGGGAAAAAATCTCCGGAGAGAGATCTCAGAGATAGTCTACACCATAAGCAATATAAGAGATATTCTACGACATGGAGAGAAACAACCAGAACTGCAGAAACTAGGGATTGTTTTTTTTTTTTTTTTCGGGGGGGGGGGGGCCACGCAGAAACTAGGGATTGAGATCCTTACCAGTTTAGCACAAGACAACAATGCGACAGAGCGTGTAGGAGGGACTGGTGGAGTTCTGAAAGAACTGTTAAACATTTTCTTCCAAGGAGTGCCGGAAAATCAAAGGGATGTGAGGATTGTGGCCAGAGAAGCACTGGCAATGCTGGCTTTCGAGAGCAAGAGTAACTGTCATCGCATCTTGAAGTTAAATGTAGTGGAGAAGCTCCTAAAAGCGTTGGAGATTCCGCTTCTTCATGTTAATGCTGGAAGAATTTTGGGAATCTGTGCACTTACAGTGGGCCAGAGTCCTTCAACCAGCTAAAGGGAGTAACAGCAGCGGCACCAACAGTAAGTGCATCATTTTGCAAAAATTGAACCTGAGCCGGCATCTCAATAACCGGAAAGGGCATCTCATCATGGGTTAGGCACTTCTTGGTTGCCTTCGTCCCCGCACTTAAGTCGAGCCACCATAGCCGGTCCAGCAGGAAGGGCAGCCACACGTCGTCCAACATGGAGGACACGATCGCCCAAGACGGCGACGACAGCAGGTGATCACGGGAGGCGAATGGCGCGCTCGGGTGGTCAGCTTGGTACGTCGGTGGTGGAGGGGACAACAAATCGCATAGAAGAATTACCAAAAAAATCCTAAACTTGTTACAATTGTGCCATTTAGATTATAACGCTTTTTTTTATCAATTAAGTCTTAAATCTTTTATATTTGCAATCCGATCAATTTTAACGGATTAAGCTAACATGACATGGCTAGCACTAACGTTAACATTTTTAATAATATTTTAATTTTTTTAAATTATTTATTCATTTATTTGTTCTCTTTCCTTTTTCACTAAGAGTAAGTGCACCACTTTTGCAAGAAGTGAACCTCAGCCGGTATCTCGATTACCAGAAAGGGCGGTGAGGGACAAATCGACAAATGTGCAGATCTTCACCGATCTGGGCATGGAGGACGAGCTTGAAGGAAAGCGTAAGGCACCAGAGCTAGAAAAGCTTCAATATCTTCTCTGGCACCATTGGACAAAGCAGGCACATCACGTCCATTCTCACTCACTTGTTGAGACCGCGCTTATGCTGCTGAAGAGCGGTCTATGATCAATTAATAGGTTACTGACCAAGTGATGATGCCAAATTGTCCAAGTATGCTGCACTACACATTTCATTCTCTAATCCTATATGTAAAGAAATAAAGGGGAATTGCTCCTTTAGCAACTCCGCCGGCTTAAATCTAATCCAATTATTCTAAAAGTTATCACCTTCTCTATCTATTCGTGCGGAATTTGAGAGATTGATAACATATCACATATACTAAAACATATGAAAAACATGTACATACACCCAAACATTTTTTTCATTTTTTAATTGAAATCCCGAAACATTGAAGCACGTGAGAAATGCATATACGATGATTCTGAGTCACTACTTCAGATATCAAAAGATCAAATTTTTACCATAAAAAATCTTGTTCTACTTAGCAATGAATCGAAAACTAAAGGACAATATAATCTAAGGCAATCGTGACATATTTTCAAATGACTACACAAGAACATAACCCCCAAAAAGGCAATTCATCGTGCAACTAAAGTTTAATAAAACGAAAAGAAAGAACGCATTTCTTACTCTTTGACTATGGAGGGAAATCTCACAATGGATCTATAAATCATCTGAGTTATTCGCTTTTCTAAAACCCCTATACAAGATAAAATAACTTATAGTTAAACAACTCACTCTATAAAACAAAATGCAATGAACTATGGCCATGAACTACAAGAATCGAGACATATTTGTGATTGAATTCGCAGCAACCTCATTACCGGTCAATATCAAGGGGCCTCTATTGAGTTATTTCCCTAGCCCCTCCCCTCGTTGATTCAATATATTTTTCTTGTCTTGCTCCTTATAGTACCCACTAGGCCACCGTGATATTTTACGACACGTGGTCTTGTTTTGTCATAACCTTTTATGAACTTGCTTCGGTCCCAGGTGAAGAACAAATGGTGGAAGGAAGGAAGGACGTGAAAGAACAAATTTGAATTAAAACTGTCAAATAACTATATATGTCCTGGCCAAAACATCATTTATCTCGTTTTTCTTTCTATTTTTGTAAATTACCTTTATTTCTTTTTCTGTTTTACTTACCAATTTCTGAAATAATCACTCAGTTTCTTTCTCTTTTCTTGGAACATTGGAGGCAATAAAGTTTTCCACCATTTTTAGCTATTCGAAATGAAAAGTTCTGATTGATAAAAACAGAAACACATAACCTAAACGTTGATATCTATAGAGGCTTTATTAAAAAAAAAAAAATTTGAGGTGATAGAGATTAAATAAAATATCCAATTTCAAACACACGCTAATAGTAGAGCTTACGATTGTATAATCACGCCTCAAACATTTGATCTTATTTAGGTTCAGAATATATATTTACTCTTTTTTTACAGTAAACAAAAATATATTTGTAATACATGAGTGTGTGTTCAAGCACTCCAAGTCTAATGATCATAAACATACTCTTATACAAAAGAAACACATAATATTCATATAACGTTAATTTTTGAAATTAGCTGCTCTAATCACCGTTAAAGAACCTAACTTTCTGCATTAGGTGGCGTTTGTAATTTAAGCCCTAATTCATCCTTTCGTTGGGCTAGCAAGTTTATGGTTCAAGCTTTTCTAAAAGATTTCTTTGTCTAGGTAGAGAAAAAGCAAATTCGATAATATTTTAGTTTTTGAATTATTAGATAAAAATTATGAATGACTAAATATTAAAATACAATTCATTTAGGTCATCGATATCCAACATCTTTGACTTTTGGAATAGAATATCACGTACTTTAACTTTAAATGCATGTGTTGATATCTATTTGTTTTAAGAACGTGGCTCCCGAGTGCTTGCACATAAGACTACTTTGCAAGCTTCGACAACATTCAACTGACGTAAATATGACGTCCAAGTCATCCGAAAGCCCTGTGAAGAATAATCTCCATAAAAAGAAAAGAAAAACTAATTTCCGGAAACTAACTTAAATACCGATCAGCATTTTTCCCAAAAAAACATAATTTTCCTCAAAAAGCACCGCCAGACTTGAATACGAGAGTTAACCATGCACCGTAAACAAAAAATAATAATTATGATACATATGCTTAGATAGGTGAATTTATTGTTTAAGTATTTGATAATTATATTTTAAAGTCTTGAAATTTGATCATATAAATACATTTTTTAAAAGAAAATTTAAAAAGCGAATAATTTTGGGTTAAATGGCCAAACCGTCCCGGATCAAACCAAGTAATTTTCAGTCTAGGCTTTCGAGTTTTCCATACTAAATAATAAAAGGAGTTGGTTACAAAAATCAAATATTTTTCGTAATCAATCATGATCACTTGGAAAATTAGAAAAAACTTGGATCTCAATATTCTTGGTCGACAAGTTGTACCGACACTGAGAACATGTGTGGTGTTCCCAAGCTTCGATGCAATTTTTTGTGAAATTTATGATGAACTTGATGTTTGGGGAAAATGTTTTCAAACTTGATAATTGACATGCGATAACTTTTCAAATACAATTTTCTTTTCAAATCTTCGGACTCATAAAATTTGATAGTTGACTTTTGATTTTGAAGTGAGGCTCAAGATATTAAAATACGGATATGCAAATTGATATATAAATTTCGTAATATTTTGGAGTTTTCAATGAATTCTTTCTTAAGATTTGAAAAAGAAAAAAAGAGGCGAGTTGTGCAATTTCTTTAAATTAATCCAAACAAACTCTCAATCTATAACGTCAAATTGATGATATAGATAGGTTTGGTTAAAGTTACAGAATTTTAATTTACTAGGAGAAGACCGGAACATGGTAATGGAGCTCATGCAGTCAGAGGAAGGTAAGGGTGCAAAAGAAGTCCAAAAGTCTAGGAAAAAAAAATCCATGGTAGATGATAAAAGGACTTTTTTCAGGTCTCGAGATAATAAAAGAGTTTGATTACACGTTATATAATCGCAAAAAAGGGTATTCACAATATTCAAAGTGAGGTGAAGTAATAAAAAAATAATCATAATAACCTATAATTTCGAAAAAGGACTTGTTTGAAACTTTGTTTGCATCCATGTAATTAATCGTTAATCTCCTGTCTCTTAAGGAAATCACAAAAATTAAAAATCTCTTGACTTCTTGGGGGACAAGTGGCACCGACATAGGGGGCATGTGGGGTGTATCTTCAACCAAGTTTCGATGCAATCTCTGTGAAATTCATGAGAGCAATCCATGCGAATAAGTTGGCCTCCGATCGCAGCTTCTTCCATGCAAATCGCACAATGCGAACTAGTTGAACCTTGATCACCCTCAAACGCCACTTTGTTCAAGCTTTCAATCATCGACTCATGTGCGGCTCCGAAGTTGATCCTCTCTTGGTCCATCGACTCCCTCATGACCCTTATCCGCAACGCAACCTCCGTGTTGCGATCAGGGGTTGTGACTGCTCCTTCTTGCCTCGTTAGATTAAGCGCGGATCGCTGCCCCGAAAGTAGCCGCCGCCATCTCTCCTCCTCTTCGAGGATCCGCGAATGCAGGATCCGCCACTGGAGCCTCCGCCATCGGGCTCGCATCTCGTGCTCCGAGATGGTGACCTTGTGCACAATGCTCACCACCATCTTCGTCCTCTTGCGCCCCTCGCTGCAAGTGTCGTTCACCGCGCGGGACGTGGCCCACGCGATCTGGGACACTAGCTCATCGCGAGTCAGGCACTTCTCGGTCACGTGCGTCTCCGCACTCACGTCAAGCCACCGCAGCCGGTCCAACGGGAAGGGCAGCCGCATGTCGTCCAACATGGAGGACACAATCGCCCGCGACGGTGATGATGGCGATCTGTCGTGGGACGCAAACGGCCCGCTCGGGTACTCAGCTCTGTACCAAAAGCCACCATCGGAAGTACGAGGCGGTAATGCAGCTCCTTCTCCTACTTCGGACTGAATATAGCGACGTCGGACGATGCATGACATGATCACCCGAGGTTGGGGCAAAGACTGATTGTCGGGAATATACGCTGGCATCGCAAAAATCAAAGTATGATCATTCGACATCTTAAAAAGGATCGTCGAGATGGCAAGCTAAATAATCTTGGATTAGGTTTGGATTGGGTATATATAGTGAACATTACTAATCCGAATAGGAAAGAGCACTGTTTCCTACACTGCCTTTGACAAGATTCCTGTGAAAAATTAATTAATTATTTTTTTTTTGCTTTGTTTTATCAAGATTGAAGAGAGTGTCTTATCTTATAACTCGTGAAATCACTGAAATTTATGAAACATAACGCTGGCACTGCAGAGACAGAACTTTGATAGTTATTTAACCATTCAAGTAAAATGTTTCGAGTACTTTCCTCTCAACAAAAATATTCTCTGCTTATTATTAAATAGATTTCCAAGATTTTTTTGAGCCGTTGATCCGGAAAACTTGCTATTGAAAGTGGTGACTAAAATTCAATATCTTAATACGTGGAGATCAGCAAGAGAGATCCCATCGATATATCCAATTGGACCTACCTAAGCTTAAGTTAAAGAGCTGTGCACAAGTATATTTGATTAATCAACTAGCCTAAATCACTAATTCATATGTGATGAAAATGTATAAAAACATTACTAGGTTTACTGCACGGGTTTGGCTTCACGTTTTACCAAAATAAAAATCAGTAAAAGAAAACAAAAACTATTTGGTATTGTAAATGAATGGGGAAATGAAAATAGCTTCTATACTAATTTCCAAAAGAAAAAAAAAACATTAGTTACCATAAATTTCTTCAATTGAAAGAAAACCAGAATCATCAAATTGATAGAACAGTTAGCTTAGCGGGAAAAAAAAAATTTCTGAAATTTGATTAATTCTTCTCCTTAATAGCTAGCGTCAACATTGGATCATGGACTCATGGGCTGCTTCAGGGTTGAGCCTTGCTAATTGGGATAATTACCAAAAAAGTCTTAATCCTATTGCAATCATACAAATTCAGTTCTAAACTTCTTTTGGCCAGATAAGTCATAAATCTTTTATATTTGTGTCAATTCAGTCCATCTAGCCAATGCTGACGTAGCATGACCTATGCTGACATAATCCAGCCGACACTAATGTGGATAATTTTTAATAATATTTTAATATTTTTCAAAATTTTTAATTTATTTTAATTTATTTTCTTTATTTTTCCCTCTTCCTTCTTTCTCTAACCAGTGGGGGAGACCCTTACCCACCCTGTGCTGGATCCAGCAAGGCTTGACCTTGCTGTTTAGGCTCCCTTCACCCAGCGACCACGAGGGCTCGTTTCGCTTATGGCTGGGTGAGTTGCCCTTGCCTAGTGATAGCAAGGTGAGCCTCGCTAGTGGCCAACAATTAGTCCAGCGACTGGGTACAGGAAGAAGAAAGAGGACAAAAAAAGAGAAAGAAAATAAAAGAAAAAAGGAAAAATAGTTAAATTTTTTATAAAAATACTAAAATATTATTAAAATTATCAACGTTAGCACCGTTCGTGCCACGTTAGCGCAAACTAGCCAAATACGGATTAATGGATTGAATTTGCACAAATATAAAAGGTTTAGAATTCATTTAACCAAAAAAAAAAGTTTATGATTGAATTGATACTATTATAATAAGTTTAAGACTTCTTTTGTAATTCTTCCCTTGCTAATTGATTTGTCGACTCCCTCTTCACTCTCTTCCTTAGATCATCTAATTCCAACTTGTGATTAGGGCTTTACTTGTTATGCGGGAGATAAATTATTTTAAAAATATTTTCTAAAATGATCATATATATCCCTTGAAATAATTGGTCAATGGAAAATCTTTATTTTCATATTTTTTTTCCATTTTCATTGTGCGCACTATTTATCCTTCTAGTTACATTAGATCAAACCAAAATTCCTGGTCCAAGGCTCGTATCTTTCTCCCGCTTTCCTCCATTGAGGAAATGGTTGCCCATGACGGCAACGATGGCGAGTGGTCGTCAGATGCAAAGGGCCCACTCGGCTGCTCGAATTGGAAGGAAAAGCTACGGTCGTCGTCCATGATACATGCCGGAGAGTTTGATCCTTGTACATCGGACTCAATATGGTAGCAATTGACATCGCACGATATGATTCGAAGAGCTTGAGACAAAGATCAATCATCTCCTATAAACGCGGGGCTTGCAGAAACTAAAATTTGATAATTCGACATATTAGATGAAAAAATTTTCAAGGCTGATGAAGTGAATATTCTTTAGTGAAACGTGACCTGATTCTACTAAAAATCGGCTCATCTCAGACAAGAAACATTGCCAATCCATAATAGGAAACACAACATTAATATGTTTCCTAAAGTCTCTTTAATCATTGAAGTGAAATTTTAAGTCCTAAACTTTTTTTTCTTCTGGCTTTAGTTTGTCGAGATTGGAGAGAAAATCTGATCGAATCATCAGCATTTACGGAAGATTATGTGTTAGAAATTAATCTGATTATTAGATATAGATTCTCAAGATATTTTGAATAGTCAGTCCCAAACACTTTCCTTTTCCAAACACATGATATCTGAATTAAAGATGCTTAAAGTCACCTGTATTTGTCACACCCCAAAACTTACAAAGAATGGGGATGACACGGCCGTCCTTCCAGACGAAGGACATAGCCTCAAACACAACCAACAAACTCATATCAACTTATATATATCTCAAACCATATATATACATATCAGATAAACCAACAAATTGGTCTTAACATTAGAGTTTCTATAATCCACCAAAAAGAGATATACGTTTAAAACCTAGACAATCCAACCACTAGCAAGGTTCATGTGCACCACTTCTTTAAACCATACCAAAAAAAAAAAAAAAAAAAAAAAAAAAAAATAGAACTCCCCAAAAGTTTCTCACCGACGGCGCTCTCGCTCTATTCGCCGCTAACCGAGGAACCTGAAAAGATTAAAGGAGGAGTGGGATGAGCAACCACAGCTCAGTGAGTAGTACATATCTTCTAAGCAGATCGAACAACCACTATGCATGTATACAAAGCAATACCAAACTTCATAACGCCAACTTAATATATAAAATACATATTGAATCTTATAAGAATTATTTCTTATTATCAAAGCTTTATACTAATATGGAAAACTCATTTAAATCGCCATCAAAAGTCAAGTATCAATGGTCGAATCCATTGAATAATCTCCATCAAAAACTCATATCAATAGTCTATCCATTGATTTATCTCATATCAAACATACATCGATGATCCATCCATCAACCAATCTTTTGCTCAATAATTAACCATGGTCACGACACAACGCCTTGTGACAAGGCGACCAAGATTCCTCCCTTGGCAAGGTCTCCACCTACAAAGCCGATGGCTAGGCCCAGAAGGATATCCTAAACCTGGTATGCATACCCCAAAAACCCTTTACTGGATTCACAGTCATATTGAGCATAAATAACCATTCTCCAATACCAAAAATCCAATTTAGAAATCAATATCTTAAACCAAACAAATAACATTTTGCAACATAGCCCATCATCCATTTCATATCCGTTTCTCAAATCATCATAAACCTTTCCATAAATCAGTCGCAAAGCAATTTCATATGTATTTATTCACAAACCTTGTATAACATGCTTTTCAAAGATTGACAATCAACCAAAGGGTAGCAATTGCTCGATCTTGCTCTTATGCAATAAAAATGCTCTTCTCGATTCAATATATATACATATATACTTCAAGACATGATTTTATAAAACCAAAGAAGATATAGTACCACTCACCTTGTCATCTACGACCACGACGAACGATACTCGTATCGTCGAACTCAAGGCCCTATCAAATAACCGAGAAAAATGTTAAAATCTAATAAAATTCTATCTCCACTACGAAACAACTAAATTACGCCTTAACTCTATCAAAAGGACTTCCACACACTAACAAATCGAATAACCAAAACGATTGTTCAAGCAATTCGTGACGCGGAGTTTACTTCCTCCTCCGAACCCCGTTCCGAACATACTTATAGTCAATAGAGAGCCCTTGACACATATTACAAGAATCTCAACTTGACCGTCTCAAAATCAAGCCAAAAAATGACAAAATACGGGCCCAAAGCTGCTGGACGCGTACTGTTCATTGCGCGCGGGAAATTTTGAAATTCTGTTTTGGACAAACCATAAGCTCAAATCACGATCTGTAAAATCTCACGGCTCCACAACACCCTAAACTACCATTCCTACAAAAATACATGGCTCAACGACTCCAAAATTGGACTTCGCCGCTCGATTTTCCAAAAATTTCGAATTTGAACCCTAAACCCATAAATTACTTCAATTGGACGAACGAGGGGCTTGATCTCTTACCGGGTGCTGCGTTATGGAGTTGAGTCGGCTTGGCGAGGCATCCGAGGCGTGCACGTGCCAAAACCCCTTTCCTTTCTTCCCCTTTCTCTTCTTCTTCTTCTTTTCTTTCTTTTCTTTCTAGTCGAGGACCCCTCAACTTCTATGTAACCGAGACCTCTCCCCTCTCCTTTGTTTTTTTTTTTTTTTACTTTATTGACGTTTCAACTTCTTTTTCTGTTTCTTCTTATGGGGCCCACTAACATAATATTACATTCTACCCTCCTTAAAAAAATTTCGTCCTCGAAATTTGCATGTACTTCAATCATGAAACAAATGAGGGTATTTGTGTCTTGCCTCCTCCTCGAGTTCCCAAGGAGCCTCTCTCTCGGTGTGGTTTTGCCATTGTATTTTCACATAAGGAATAGTTCGTTGCCGCAACACCTGATCCTTCTTATCGACAATGCGAATAGGTTGCTCCTCATATGTCAAGTTCTCCCGTAATCTCAATGGAGTAAAGTCTAGCACATGCTCAGGATTTGGCATATATTTCCGCAACAAAGAGACATGGAACACATTATGGACACCTGAAAGTGCCGGTGGCAAAGCAAATTTATAAGCGACTTCACCAATTTTCTCTAAGATCAAGAATGGTCCCACGTACCTTGGACTTAATTTCCCACGTGTGTCAAATCTCATTACACCCTTCGTAGGAGAAACTTTTAAGAATACGTGATCCCCCACATTAAATTCTAACTTGCTTCTTTTCAGATCTGCATAACTTTTCTAACGACTTTGAGCCGTTCTGAGACGTTCCCGAACCAACCTAACTTTCTCTTCTGATTGTTGAATGAACTCAGGGCCAGTTAGTCTTTTCTCACCAACGTCGTCCCAACAAATAGGACTTCTACATTTTCGACCATATAAAGCTTCAAATGGTGCCATCTTAATGCTGGAGTGATAACTGTTGTTATAAGAAAATTCTGCCAAATGTAGATGTTCATCCCAAGAATCGCCGAAGTCAATGATGCATGATCTCAACATATTCTCTAATGTCTGGATCGTTCTCTCTGACTGCCCATCTGTTTGTGGATGGAAAGCTGTACTCAAGTTGAGTTTAGTGCCCAATGCTCCTTGCAAACTCTTCCAAAAGTTAGACACGAACCTAGGATCCCTATCATAAACAATGCTTACTGGAACTCCATGAAGCTTCACTATCTCATTAACATATCGCTTTGCCATATCTTCCATTGAAAGGCCAAATCGATATGACAAAAAGTGAGCGGACTTAGTCAATCGATCAACAATCACCCATATAGCATTCTTACCACTTGGCGTCCTCGGTAGACTGACTACAAAGTCCATGGCAATATGCTCCCACTTCCATTTAGGTATCTCTAGAGGTTGCAACTGTCCACCTGGTTTCTGATGCTCAATTTTCACTTGCTGGCAAACTAAACATTGATCGACAAATCTTATAATATCCTTTTTCATGTTGATCCACCAAAAGTTTTCTCTCAAGTCCCTATACATTTTGGTGCTTCCCAGATGAATTGAAAATCTAGTACTGTGAGCTTCTTGCAGGATCTCCTTTTTCAGCTTTGAGTCCTCCGGAACACATAGTCGACCACGAAACCTCAAGGATCCATCTACATGTAAACTAAAATCCGCTTGTCTTCCAGCTTCCATACCTTCTCTAATTTTTTTGTAATTGTGGATCTTCATTCTGTTTAGCCTTAATTTTGTCAATCAACATAGGTTGTACTTGAAGATTAGCTAATTGAGCACCAAGTTGCTGCACCAACACCCCAAGTCTAACTTCCTCATATCTTCAAGAATAGATTTCTGAGAAGTGAGCAAAGCTGCCATATTTCCAAAGGATTTATGACTCAAAGCATCCGCTACCACATTAGCTTTACCCGGATGGTAATTAATGGATAAGTCATAATCCTTCAAAAGTTCTAGCCATCTTCTTTGCCTCATGTTCAGTTCTTTCTGAGTAAAGATATACTTCAAACTCTTGTGATCGATAAAGACTTCACATTTTTCACCATACAAATAGTGTCGCCATATCTTCAAGGCAAACACAACCGCCGCTAACTCCAAATCATGAGTGGGGTAGTTCTTCTCATGTAATTTCAATTGTCTAGAAGCGTAGGCAACAACTTTGCTATCTTGCATCAGAACACAACCCAAACCTTCTTTGGATGCGTCGTAGTAGATTACGAAGCCGCCACTTCTAGAAGGTAGAGTTAGAATAGGAGCCGACACCACCCGTCTCTTCAACTCTTGAAAACTACGTTCACATTGGTCTGATCATTCAAATTTAACTTTCTTCTGAGTTAGACGGGTAAGTGGACCAACAATCTTTGAGAACCCCTCTACAAATCGCCTATAGTAGCCGGCTAGCCCAAGAAAACTTCTCACTTCTGTAACATTAGTTGGACGATTCCACTTAACAACTGCTTCAACCTTCTTTGGATCCACTAATATGCCATCCTTCGAGATCACATGACCCAAGAATTCTATATGATCAAGCCAGAAATCACACTTACTAAATTTGGCATGCAACTTCTTTTCATGCAAAGTCTGCAAGACAAATCTCAAGTGTTGTTCGTGTTCCTCTAAACTCTTCGAATACACTAAGATGTCATCAATGAACACCACAATAAATTTGTCTAGATATTCCTTGAACACCCTATTCATCAAGTCCATGAAGGCAGCAGGCGCATTTGTTAATCCAAAAGGCATGACGAGAAATTCATAATGGCCATACCTTGTTCTGAAAGCGGTTTTAGGCACATCATCTATCTTTATCTTCAACTGATGATACCCAGAACGAAGGTCGATCTTGGAAAATACTTGAGCTCCCTGAAGTTGATCAAATAAATCCTCAATTCGGGGCAAAGGATATTTGTTTTTGACCGTAACCTTGTTAAGCTCTCGGTAATCTATGCAAAGCCGCATACTACCATCCTTCTTTTTCACGAATAGAACAGGAGCTCCCCAAGGTGAAACACTGGGTTTGATGAAACCCTTATCCAAAAGCTCTTGCAGCTGCTTTTTCAATTCTTTCAATTCAGTGGGTGCCATCCGATATGGTGCCTTAGAGATTGGTGCTGTACCAGGCATCAATTCAATACAAAACTCAATTTCTCTATCAAGAGGCAAGCTTGGTAAATCCTCAGGAAATACACTTGGAAACTCTCTAACGACAGGAACATCTTCCAACTTTACTACAACCTTACTTGTGTCTTTTACACAAGCTAAATAACCACAACAGCCCTTTCTCAAAAGTTTCCTCGCTTGCAAAGCCGAGATCAACCTTGGAGAAGTGTTTTGACAACTTCCCGAAAAAGAGAATTCGGGTTGATTCGAAAGTCTAAATATCACTTTCTTTGAAAAACAGTCAACAATAGCACGATAGGTAGATAACCAATCCATCCCTATAATAACATCAAAATCTTGAATATTTAACTCCACTATATCCACAGGCATTTCAACATTATTAATCCGAATCACACATCTCTTGAACACATGATGACCAACTAAGAAATCACCAGTAGGAGTATCAACACACAAATCACATTCAAGAGGGTCGGGCAACACATCAAGCTTCTTTGCAAATTCAGTTGAAATGAAGGAGTGTGTAGCACCAGGATCAAATAACGCGTAAGCACATTGCGAGGCAATAGAAATATTACCTGCAACAACTGCGTTAGATGCTGCCGCATCCTCCTTGGTCATCGCAAAAACCTTCCCACTTGTACTTTGTCTTTGTTGGTTCTCTTGGGGCCTACCAATGAAAGGGGTATTCCTTCGCCTGAAACACTGGTGTGCTAGGTGCCCTTGTTGCCCACATAGATTACATGATCTATTGCCAATGGGAGGATTCCTTCGTGTAGGACAATCTCGCAACATGTGTCCCGCTTTCCCACATGAGAAGCATACTCCAGTTTTCCGATAACACTCACCGTGATGATAATTTCCACATGTATTACAGGGGCCCTGGTCACTTGGATTTCCGAACTGTCTACTTGGATTTTTGAACTGTCCTGGCTGGCTGAAGCTTCTTCGCCTTCCACTACCATCAGTATGGTTACCTTGCACATTTGTGGGCTTAAACCTTTTGGGTTGAGGCGCTCCTTGTGTGCCGTGCTTCAGAATGCTTTGTTCCACCTTGATTGCTCATTCTAGCACATCCTTATAAGTTGTTAATACGAAAGGTGCAAGTGCGGAATTAATTTCAGGTCGGAGCCCTCCTAGGAAATGGTCGGCCTTATCTTCCTCATTTGCTACCAAGTGCTCCGCAAATCTACTCAACTGATTAAAGCGGACTGAATACTCCAAAACTGTGGAGTCACCCTGAGATATATGTACAAAGTCACCCTTCATCTTTGCCTGGAATGACTTTGGGAAGAATTGAGCATTAAACGCCTTTTTAAAGTCCTCCTAGGATATAATAACATCCCTACCTCCAAGACTTGGCTTCATTCCATCCCACCAAAACTCTGCTTCACCTTCCAGGTATTGGGTGGCAAATTTAACTTTCTGATCGTCAGGAACCTCTTCAGCTTCAAAGATCCCATCAATCTTTTTAATCCAACGCTCAGCCGCGAGAGGATCAGCTTTCCCATCAAAAGTGGGTGGTTTCGCCTTTCTAAAATGGGCAAAAGTGCCTGAGCCAGTCGCTCCATCTCCAGTTAATTCTTTTGCTTGGCGATACCAATGGATCATTGCTTGTTCAAATTCACCTGAACGGGTTGGCTCTTGATCCTCTTCTCTAACTTCGCGCAAGTCAGGACTCCTATCCAAGTGATCCTCAAGTCTCCTTCTCAAAGACGCACCTCGAGAAGCTTGAGGCATGTCTCTAGCATCAGGGGTAGCGACTCGCTTGCCTTTGCTGCTCCTACGAAGCGAGGCAAGTGTCTCAGAGTCGGTACTCATGATCACCTGAATCCAAGAATGAAACTACACCTTAGAATCTAAAAGACTAACGCAAAAATAAAATCTATCACACAACCTCACAACGTCCCATAACTACATCCAAAAAGATCAAAACCTAGGCTCTGATACCAAAAGATGTCACACCCCAAAACTTACAAAGAATGGGGATGACACGGCCATCCTTCCAGACGAAGGACATAGCCTCAAACACAACCAACAAACTGATATCAACTTATATATATCTCAAACCATATATATACATATCAGATAAACCAACAAATTGGTCTCAACATCAGAGTTTCTATAATCCACCAAAAAGAGATATACGTTTAAAACCCAGACAATCCAACCACTAGCAAGGTTCATGTGCACCACTTCCTTAAGCCATACCAAAAAAAAAAAAAAAACAAAATAGAACTCCCCAAAAGTTTCCCACCGACGGCGCTCTCGCTCTATTCGACGCTAACCGAGGAACCTGAAAAGATTAAAGGAGGAGTGGGATGAGCAACCACAGCTCAGTGAATAGTACATATCTTCTAAGCAGATCGAACAACCACTATGCATGTATACAAAGCAATACCAAACTTCATAACGCCAACTTAATATATAAAATACATATTGAATCTTATAAGAATTATTTCTTATTATCAAAGCTTTATACTAATATGGAAAACTCATTTAAATCGCCATCAAAAGTCAAGTATCAATGGTCGAATCCATTGAATAATCTCCATCAAAAATACATATCAATGGTCTATCCATTGATTTATCTCATATCAAACATACATCGATGGTCCATCCATCGACCAATCTTTTGCTCAATAATTAACCATGGTCATGACACAACGCCTTGTGACAAGGCGACCAAGATTCCCCCCTTGGCAAGGTCTCCACCTACAAAGCCGATGGCTAGGCCCAGAAGGATATCCTAAACCTGGTATGTATACCCCAAAAACCCCTCACTGGGTTCACAGTCATATTGAGCATAAATAACCATTCTCCAATACCAAAAATCCAATTCAGAAATCAATATCTTAAACCAAACAAATAACATTTTGCAACATAGTCCATCATCCATTTCATATCCGTTTCTCAAATCATCATAAACCTTTCCATAAATCAGTCGCAAAGCAATTTCATATATATTTATTCACAAACCTTGTATAACATGCTTTTCAAAGATTCACAATCAACCAAAGGGTAGCAATTGCTCGATCTGGCTTTTATGCAATAAAAATGCTCTTCTCGATTCAATATATATATACATATATACTTCAAGACATGATTTTATAAAACCAAAGAAGATATAGTACCACTCACCTTGTCATCTACGACCACGACGAACGATACTCGTATCGTCGAACTCAAGGCCCTATCAAATAACCGAGAAAAATGTTAAAATCTAATAAAATTCTATCTCCACTACGAAACAACTAAATTACGCCTTAACTCTATCAAAAGGACTTCAACGCACTAACAAATCGAATAACCAAAACGATTATTCAAGCAATTCGCGACGCGGAGTTTACTTCCTCCTCCGAACCCCGTTCCGAACATACTTATAGTCAATAGAGAGCCCTTGACACATATTACAAGAATCTCAACTTGACCATCTCAAAATCAAGCCAAAAAATGACAAAATACGGGCCCAAAGCTGCTGGACGCGTACTGTTCACTGCGCGCGGGAAACTTTGAAATTCTGTTTTGGACAAACCATAAGCTCAAATCACGATCTATAAAATCCCACGGCTCCACAACACCCTAAACTACCATTCCTACAAAAATACACGGCTCAACGACTCCAAAATCGGACTTCGCCGCTCGATTTTCCAAAAATTTCGAATTTGAACCCTAAACCCATAAATTACTTCAATTGGACGAACGAGGGGCTTGATCTCTTACCGGGTGCTGCGTTATGGAGTTGAGTCGGCTTGGCGAGGCATTTGAGGCGTGCACGTGCCAAAACCCCTTTCCTTTCTTCCCCTTTCTCTTCTTCTTCTTCTTTTCTTTCTTTTCTTTCTAGTCGAGGACCCCTCAACTTCTATGTAACCGAGCCCTCTCCCCTCTCCTTTGTTTTTTTCTTTCTTTTTTTACTTTATTGACATTTCAACTTCTTTTTCTGTTTCTTCTTATGGGGCCCACTAACATAATATTACAGTATTTCTCTAAAGTTGCCCGCTTTTATTTTTTCATCCATTTCTTCCTTTTGGGCAACATCCTCCTCTAGTATCGAAGTAATTGTTTTTTTTTTTTCAATATACTAGCAAAAAGGCATATTTGGGGGGGGATAATGAAATTTAAAAGATTTAACAAAAATTGCCTTATAACGTGATATTTGATTTATTAAATAGTGAAACTAGACAAAGAAAAAGAAAAAAATATTAAGATTCAAAACTTTTTTTTTTTTTTGATAAGGGTGTTGATTTAAATTTTAAATTAAGGTATGTGAGAGATAATATAGAATTACTAATTTACACATTTCTCCAATGATAAAATATCTATGTAATAACTTATTGATGATATTTTGGAAAAGAAAATATTTCCATAATTGGAAAAATTAAAATAAAAAATTTAAAGGATCGTTATTTATTGTTTCTATACCTGAACTAAATTATAAAAAATAATAAAGTAGCTATCCGACTTTAAAAAGGCCATTGAAAAAAGTCATGTAATGCTAAAACTGAGGGACCAAATTTGGTTTCTTTTGATCAAATTTGTGAACTTTAAGCGAGTTTATATTAGTTATTTGATGATTGTATTTAGAGTCCTGAAAATTGACGATACACAAATTTTTTTAAGAAACTTCTGAAAATATGTAAAAAAATTAGACTAAAAGCTTTGAATTGGCACAAGACTGCATAATTCCAATCTTGGCTTTCTTTCACCGAATCGAAAGCAAGATGTAGCCTTACAAGAGACGTTTCGAAGAAGAAAGAGAAAAGGAAATCGGATAATATATGATAAAGTGTAATTACAAAGTGGCTTGGGAATCGACTGCTGATCGGAAAAGAATTAAACCCACAAGCAGAAACTTCATTTACATCAAGTGGTGTCCTAGAAAAACCAGAAAAGACTGAGACTTCAAGACATCTTGGCGGGCAAGTCGCAGCGACACAAAGGGCATGTTTGGTGTATCTTCAGCCAAGCTTCGATGCAACCTTGATGAAATTCATGCGAGCAATGCATCCGAACCAGTTGGTCTCCCGTCACAATTTCTTCCGCGCAAATCACGCAGTTCAGTTCACGACTCTCGTGGATCTCGCTCTCCGAGACGGTGACCACGTGCGTCATACTCACCATCACCTTCGTCCTCTTGCACCCCTTGTCGTTCACCTCGCGGACAACACCCTCGCGATCTCAGACACTAACTCGTCGCGGGTCATGCATGTCCTGCCCGCGTACTTCCCCGCGTTCATGTCGAGCCACTGTATCCGGTCCAAAGGGAAGGGCAGCAGCATGCCCTCCATCATGGAGGACACGATTGCCCACCACGGCAAGGACGGCGAGTGGTCGTGGGACGTGAACGACGTGCTCGGATGCTCCGCTCGGTACAAAAAGCTACGTTCACAGATTCGGCCTCCTGTTCCTCCTTGTACTTTGGACAGACTACAGTAGCTTTGGACATTGCATGACAAGATCACACTGGGTTGGGGCAAAGATTCATCGTCATCGTCTGGAACACGCGTTGGTATTGCGAAGACTCGAGTGTAATAATTCGACATCTTTACGAGAATTGTGGAGATGGCAAGTGAAAGCGTTCTTGGGTTGGGTATGTATATATGTACTCAGTCATAGGACCGCCATTGACAGAAATTTCAGGAAACAAGTCGTATAGTTTCCTCTTTTAAGCTTTGGTTCGTCCAGATTATAGAGAGCCTATGTCAAAGATTTTGAATGTTTATCCTAAAAACTTTCCTTTTCTCAACACACGATTTGAGTTACTCGTATTTCTCAATAGTTACCCGATTTTATTTCCTCATTTGATCTTTCGGCCAACTTCCTCTAGTATCGGACCCACGCAAAAAAAACACCTTATAACATAATATTTCACTTATGAACAAAAAAAAAACATAATATTTCACTAATTAAATAATGACATTGCACACAAGTAAGGAAAAAGTTTCAAAATTTGAAATCTTTTCAATAAGGTTGTCCGTGAGATAGAAGTTTCTATGTTCATCTTCTTATACAATCCCATGGAAAAAAAATTCTTATTCATTTTTTCACATTATTTTAAAAATATTGCGAAATTACTAAAGGCTTATACTCAAAGAAGGCAGAGTGACCGCAACACAATGTGATCTACCCCAAACTTAATAGTATTCTTGTCGCACTAAATAAAGAGAATCACCATTTAGCATACCGAGTAACAAGGCTGTATTGGGTGCTGCCAACACAATCTTAAGCTAAGATATGACATCTTTTCAAATGCCAGAAAACTCAGCAGAAAATGATACAGAACATTGTTTGCCATTCTTTTCAGTGGCGCATTGCTCGGGTTAATAAGAAGGGCACAGCTCTCCCTTTGCCTTGACCACCGCCCCAATGAACATCTAATATAATTCCTACTCCTTGGTGACACCAGCCACGAAGGAGTTCTTTCTTGCATTCCTTACTTTGTCTCCTTCAGGGAAAAATCCATTTGACGAATTCGGAAAGAGCTTCAAAGAGAAGGATTAAAGAACATAACGGCACCCATTGAACGACCTCACAAGCCAATCGAAGAGAGACTTTGTCATCAGCCCGAAGATAATCGACCACAGCCTTCAGGTCATCCTTTTGGAGGGGGCAAAAAGAAAGTGAGCTGGAAATTATAAAGAAGAATGATTTTAAAACAACCTGCATAGGGATAATAAGTTCCGAAGCACTGCAACTGAAGCTAACAAATTTTAATAAGACAAATACAGAAACTAGCAAGCCCAATGGCAATAAAGGTTTCAACTTTGAGGAAAGTTACCAAAACAGTTCTAAATCTATTACATACATGTGCTAAATATTAGCAAGCTAGTGGCTGCTTCATTCTACAGCCTCTTCTATGCTAAAAACTTTCCCCAAGACATAAGTATGCCTAGTGCATGGGAAAGTTTCAAATCATCTGTTCTTTTATTTTTTTGCTCCCTGAAACATAAAAACAAAAATATAGAAATTTGTTTAGTAACATCAACTAATTTTTCAATTTTCTGAAATAGAAAAGTAGCAAGCGAATAGATTTGGAATAGAAATAAGAAATAGAAAAAAAAGTTTTTTATTCCCAGGAATAATTTTTAAAAATAAGTCAATTTTTTCTTTTCTTCTTCTTACTTGCCGCTTGCCACCTGCTTCAGCGGGTGGCGGCGACAATAAGCAAGAAGAAGTGGTGAGCATCAAGCAAGAAGAAGAAAAGAAAAGAAAAGAAAAGAAAAAAGAAATCTTAAAAGATTAAAAAAAAATTCTACGTTACAAAAAAATTTGTGAATTGTACCAAACGCATTCCTTTTATTTTTCAATTCTGAGAAAAGAAATTTTATATAATCACCAAATGCATTGTTTTACTTAGAAATTATTTCGAGAAGTAAAAATAGAAAAAAAAAATTATTTTAAAAAAAATTATTTTTCAAAACAAAAATGTTAGCATTTGCAACCCCAGCGAATTCAGCCACAAGCCATGTCACGGTTTTCCTCACATGAAACTTACATATGTGTCAAGTCGAGTTAAAAAGGAGAAAGGCCCGACAAAAGAGTCCAAGGAATACTTTTTGGCCAAGTCTTTAATAAACAAATGCCTGGAAGAAAACACAGAACAGTAGTTACTCCGATTTACTAGTAGAAACTCACTTCGTTCCACCCCCAAAGTCACATGTTCCTTCCCCCATAAAGTCCTGATCCAGTGAAATCGAGGGTAAAAACAGTAACATTTGAAGGAAGCAAAAGTATGGCCGCTTCACCCGCGTCAATTCGACACCCGCTGCCCAAAACTGAGATTTACAAGAGACTGTTGAAACTTTGAAATTATGCTAAATTCATTTAGTATGTATCAAACAGACAATAAACTTGTTCCCATAGCGGAAAATCATGCATGGCAAAGGCTTTCCTTGACCATCAACTACGGGTACATAATTACTACATTTGAGGAATCACGAATATATGCGACCTGAAAAATATGTAGACCAACAGAGAAGAAGTATGCCAAATATGAGACAAGTGTTATGGTCTCGAGGTTCCTGTGATAAAGGATCGTGCTAGATCAATGGAGACCATCCAAGTTCGGCCAGGTTTGCCCTGGGATTTATGGAACATTCTCAGAGACGGGAGATACAGTAATTGAGTCGGGTTCTAGAATTCTCTCGGCTTAAATAGTTGGTAGGACAAAATATATGATCTCGTCCGCTATATCGGATATAAATCAACGGTTGTAATGAGAGGGCTTTTGCTATAAGAAGGGGTGCTCTCCCATCATTTTATTCATCAAAACATTCAATTATAGAGATCCATTCTCTCTGGAGAGCTCTCTCTAGAATTCTCTCTCCACGATCCATGTGAACAAATATCAAAAGACAATCCATTACCCAATCATGGAAATTACATCTTGGTGCTAAAAAAAAAATACAAGGGAGAAAATTTGTCCATTGAAGACACTATTCTACAACTAAAAATAACATTCTTCCATATATGACTGGTTGTTCCTAAAGGTCATAAGTCTATTCGTTGAACCAAAACCTTTCTTCATCTGATTTTATATGAATCAAAAAGATATCAAACTTCAAGAATGACATAAATTCAATTACATCTCATGAGTAAAATATATTGAGATTGACATTGATTCAAATCTTTAAACTTTCACTGATTATAGATTCTATGAAGAAGATAGGTAAGAATAAATGCGACATTTACTACGACACAATGCGCGCTTTAGTTTCTTCCACTTCTGCTGAGAAAGTAAACATCCAAATGGTACTTCAAACCATCCATAATATGGCTCGCCAGCCCTTAGCAACCATCGTTGTGGCTGTCATATGGATGGACATATCCGAACCGGCGTGTGATGCAATCAAGGTCTTTTCCGAAGCATTGCTCCCATCAGAAATCTCTTGGCTCGAATCCATGGACAAAGATGATGATAATATGCTTGTATCTGGACCGAGATGGATGTTTAAATTCTGATGTTGAACTGCATGCTCTAGCGAATGAAGGATAGGATGATTCTTTTTATTGATAGTGGGATTTATCAACTTCTGATAAAAGCAGCACTTGACATTGTAACATCTCTTGAGATAATTAGTTAATTTAAACCTTGTTCTTGATTGTTAGTTTGGGAGAGTAAAAGTCAAACTACTATAAAATCCACTTTTAATATCTTCTATCTCTTTAGTATTGTAATATCTATTCAAAAAGACCATTTGCATTGAATTGTTCCCACATCTATCGAGTTTTAACTTAAATTATACTGCAAAAAAATTCTCTAGCTTTTAAATCAATTTATCCATCCCTCTAACTTGCATTGTTAGCCTCAACGTTTGTTTGGTTTGGATGTGGGAAAAAAAGAAGAAGCAAAAACCAAATCAATTCAGTAATAGATGGAGATTTTTGAAAATCAAAATGGGATAGTCATCAAATGTTTTCCTTAACAAACAATTTTAGCTTCGGACCGAATAATGTTTTTCATGAAAGGATGCACGTTTTTGTCGGGCCATATATAGGTGACGACTTCCCTGAACAAATTCTAAGATAGACTACCCATCTTGTTCATTTCTCATCGGTTTCTTACTCCCACCCTTTTCCTTATTTCATGTCAGCATGAGAAATACTCCTTTGGATAAAAAATTTTCCACCATGTTCTTGCTGTCTCTGTCGTCTCATTGGCTCTATTCTTACCTGGGAAGCACTCAGCGAGCACATAACAGAGGCAAAGTCACAGAGAATGTTCCGGCCTCAGTGCTGCGAGAACCCTCCCGTGATATCTTAAATTTTCGACCCTATCTCGATAATTGAATTGGGCTTTTCATCGACGTGCTTATAGGCATTTTTCTCTGAACTGATCACTCACGAGATAATTAGTCTATCAGGTGAAGCCCTTAAGGGATATAAACATGACAGACTTTAGAATTCAATAAGAAATCGACTGCTCGACCGTGATAATCGGTAAGGGTTAATACGGCACCGTTATAATCGAGTAGTGATTGGATATAGGTCGATTCAATGGGAATGCGCAATTGAATGGTGGGTGATTCCACCTGATCGCAAAATTCACGTCAAACGGCACTAACCCAATTTTCTGTCGATTCTGTACCCAGTACCCATAATTGAAACCTTGAGATTTTTACAACAACCGAGAGTCGCTGACGAGTCGAAGATGCGCAAACGTGGATCGAAAATTATCGACCACGGGTCAAACGCGATAAAATCCCTAAAAGCTACCCGGTACGTTAGGTCGCTAAAATCGTGTTTTGTCGATTTTAACCACGAAATTGAACTCAGTTTCAGGAATTGAACGTTTGAGCGTGTCACGATTTATTTTTAGGACCTCGTCTCATCTTTTGGGAAATTTCCGTCGAGCTCGGAATTTTTACGGAAAATCAAAATTCAGCAAAATTAAATCAAGAAATTCGGATGGGCTACTTTGGCGTGATTTTTGGCCACCAATTTGAATTAGTTTGTGGAGAATTAAAGAGAAATTCGTAGGGGCTGCTCCCTTGGGGTTTTTTGCGTTTAAATTGAGTTGTTTGGTGAGGATTTGGAAAGAATTTGGGAGGAAATTCGTATGGGCAGCAAGGGAGGCAATTTTGGTCACCTATTTGGCTTGTTTGTGAAGCTTTGGGAGGGAAAAATGCTATTGGATGATGCCTTGACTTGGAGGGCAAAAGCCTCTGAGGTTTAGGGGCACTCGAGTGCTAGATATTTCAAGTGGAAGCTCATTGGCGGCATGCAAGACCTTCTTGGCTTCTTGTCCCCCTCCTTCTTCCTTGTTCATGCGTGCACCAACCTGACTGAACACCCCCCTGCTGCTGCTTTCTTCTGTTTCTTTAACCTCCATTTCCTTCCAGCCTTCATGCCCTGCACCACTAGAATAGCCACCGAGCCGAGACACCGGTAGCTCCAGCTCGCCAGCCCCAACTCCAGCCCATGTTCACCAGCACCGAGCCAACCGTCCGCCCGATCTCCAGCCGTCCCCACACTCGACCAGCTCTTCCGTTGCTGCCTCCAGCCGGCCGCCTCGTCACCTTAGCCTACAGTCAGCTCGATCCAGTCCACCAAGTCGAGCCCGAATAGCCCCTTGATCCAGACCGTCCAGCTCAGTCCAGAGCCGACTTCCAACAGCAAGCAGTGAGCTTGCAAGGTTTTTTCAGCCCCTTTCGGCCCTCCATTGGAGACACCGTAGGCCAGGGATCTCATCGCCGTTGCATTGCTGTCGCTGTGAACCCGTTTTCTCACTAATCCGGTGAGTTAACGCTATAATCTTGGATTATGAAGTTAATTGCACTTAATTGGATTAGCTTAAGCTTAATTGAGGCTTAGGGGGATTAGTTAGCCTTAATTAAGATTAGTGTAAGTTAGTTAGCTTAACTAGTTAGTTAGATTATTTAGTTAGACTAACTAGTAGTTAGGCGGTTAGTTAATTTAGTTAGTTAGCTTAGTAGGTTTATGTAGCTAGCCTAATTAAATTAATTTAGTTAGTTCAATTAGGTTACTCCAGTTAGTTTATTTAAATTAATTAAGTGATTCAATTTAAATAATTTGTCATTTATTTAATTAATTTATAATTTAATTAATTAATTTTAATTAGCGTAAATTGTACCAGGATAGTCGGTTTGTAGAATTTTACGCTGATCGTCGTGGTTGCATTGATTTGTGAAATCGAGTGCTAAGTTATGCAATTTGATGCTTGGTGATGATTTTTTTTATTATTGCAAAAATATGATTTTATGGTATTTAATTAGAAAAATATCAGGTGTCGGGTTTTGATGCCAAAAATATTTAATGCACTATATAAAATTATGGAATTTTTAAATGGGAGAGTATCATGTTCTGTAAATCGATTTGACTGTGTGACCACACACAATTATTTTACCGAGTATTATTAATATGAAGAAAATTGGCCAAGTCCATTATTTGAAATGGAAGTATTTGAGTGCAAAGCACGATGTTCTTGGCCGAGCATGGATGTGCATGTGGTCATTATTGGAACCCATCCTAATGCGTTCACGCGGGACGATGCCTGATTAAGTTCAAATGCCCTTGATAACGGATGTCGGTCACAGTGGAAGTTGGATCGATGCTCCTTCGGGAATGCCGTCTAGATGTAGACGTTCGCCCAGTTATGCCAGATGACCGTTGACTGATGAGTTGGCCATGGTTGTTGGGTCGTAAATAATTGGAACACGCTTGAGTGATTGAAATAGCCACGCTTGATTATGGGACAAAATTGTGTGGCATGGAATGGAACATGTCATGACGATTTGGCCTTATAATTGGGACCCTTGTGAATATTTGATTAATGATATGAGGTGTTCCAGTTATTGAATATATTTACTGTATGCATATGATATATGAGATGTACTAATGTGCAGGGAGGTGCTGAGGCAAGGTAAGTCCTATATGGTGCATGTTTAGGCTGCCTCTAGGTAAATTCTCGTCCTAATCGGGGTTTTGTCTCACCCCGTCGTACTTTAAAATTTTCTAGGTCCTTAGATGGAGGTATGCCACATCTATTTTGGGTGGCCACGGGAGACAGAGATCGAGTGTACCCTGCTCCCCATCCACGGGACCACCTGGACTCGTGAGCTCATGGTGACCACCATTTGGGTCGATGAGAGCCTACCTCAATTAGTACCTCATCGCTTCAAAGTGTGATTCTGTAACGGGCCTAACGGGGTTCGGGAGGGTCCCTTAAATGGTTTCGACGGACCTACCGTCGATACCGAGTATGAGGTAGTACTCAACCCCATCGTGGATGTCGATATTTTGGAAGATATCGCGGCGAACCAAGGGCCTAAGGCTAAAGGGCCCGGAGTAGAGGTAGCCGATCCTCTAGACATCGACATCCCAGATGGTGTCGTAGTAGACCCGAATCCCGAGTAGGTAGGGTTTGGGGTAGATTTGGCTTGGTAGCTTCTTTTGGTTATAGGCTCCTATATATAAACCTGATATGTTTATAAAGTGTGTTTTGTGAAAATTGGTTATCCTGCTTTTTTATCTCATGTTTGATTGTGTCTGGAGTTTATTAGTTCGCTTCTGTATGTGCATAAATCAATTGGGTCGGTGACACGTTTTGAGAACGTCGCATTTTAGTCGACTGTCGAGGGGTGTGTGCATGCCCGGGGTTTGGGGCATGACACCTCCAACCCTGACCCAACAAGCGACAAGGCCATGTTGAGAAGCTGGGTGGAGTTAAGAGCTACGTCTCTGGTTCATCCGACTCTAATCTCGCCATCGTCCTCGAGTCTGATGTGTTTGTTACTTACCCTATCCTTCCTTTTCATTGATGAAGTTTGCATTTTGGGTT
The DNA here is from genome assembly GCA_016097605.1 of Eucalyptus guilfoylei. Lineage (NCBI taxonomy): Eukaryota > Viridiplantae > Streptophyta > Magnoliopsida > Myrtales > Myrtaceae > Eucalyptus > Eucalyptus guilfoylei. The sequence goes on from CM027867.1 coordinate 43,549,855, forward strand.
CATAATTGGTGCTTCTGGTTCAATCTACGATGTGGGTCAGTGATTTAAGTTGTATTTTGTCATAATCTCTCGGTCATGGTTGTAATCTGATGAAATGATCCGATTCTTGCTTTGGCACGAGTGGCTATGTTTACGGAGTAGCTTGTTTCTTAGAAGTTTATATTGAGAGTTGGTTCATGATGGCATGTGATTTAGCAATTGAAGGTTACTGAAATAGGAGCGCAAAGAAGGAAAACCTATTTATATGGTTTCATTTCTACAATTTCATCTATTTTTCCTCTTTTCAGAACTAACCATAATTTGGGTGGTTGTATTCATTGTGCAGGATGTGAAGCTCCAAGCTTGAGGTATAGACGATTCCTATATAATCCTTTTGTAGGGAATAATGGATTCCCTAAAAGCGATCCGACACTAAATTGAACCCCTAAAACGAATGCGGAAGACGGGCCTAGGAATCACATGTATCACTGATCAAAGATACACCATGGAATCGAGCGTACCTTATTGTCCACAGATTAAACACCAATGTTCAAGTTCGAGGAAGAATCCTGATCCCGTTCTATTGAGGAGCGTACTGTTGTTATAAGGGGGGAGAAAAAACGTTGTTTTGGGAGCGTACTGTTCTTACGCTTCTTGGAGGGAGAGAGAGACTAAAACAACGTACGTACGTCCAAAAAGTACATTCCCTTTTTTCTTTTTCTCTCTTACATCTTCTCCAAAAGACATATCTCTTCAATGTAAAACGTTTCCTCCAAAAGACACAACCCTTCCTCCATGGGCCCTTAACCTGCAGGCCGAGTTCTTAGGCCCAACATGGGCGGATGGGCCTACTTAGGCCCATCATCACAATTAAATAACCCATCATCTCCCACTCGCACATGGTGGGCTGAACAAGATCATCTTTACCTCTTTGCAACATTCATACCGGTGAATAATCTGTGCAACCAGCATACTTTGAGAGCTCGTTGCCATACATCTGTTAGGAACATATAGCAGCTCATAATGGGCATCATACTCTGAGTAGATTTAGTATGCAGTATCATAGATCTATCGATCACATTTATATCTCTCTTGATCTCTTTTTAAAACAATGACATATTGTATTCACAATTATGATTGTCCCATAAAACAATCATAATTGGTCGACCAGTGAATACAAAACTATAATGTGATTTTACAAATTCGATCTTCCTCTTTACTTGAAACTCTCAATTTCAGTTCAACTTACTTTTCTAGAAATGTCCCATTAGATCGAATCAATTCATAATCATTTGCAACATCCCAAGATAACAAACACTGAATAGAAATCTTGAGAATAAGCAAAAGTCATAAGGGCACTAAATTGAGGAACTCTTTTCCTCAGAGTCTCATACAACATAAAAGTTGAGATCAAACTTTTGCCACTATTATTGGTCATCTCATGCATACGTAGTATGAAATACATATTACGGTATTAACTCCTTTCCCATGGAGCGTATGTCTACACCTTTAATACCGTACAGATGACAGTTCAGACAACCTAATGTCTAACTTGAGTTCACATATCTACTCATTCACAGAATTTATCAGAACTCACATCTAACATCATAGACAAATAAAGTAAAATATGTGAGTTATTTTGCTTTTGGATATAGTAAATATTATGTCATCATCTTAACACTCAGTTAAGGCGACAAATATATTTTTAGCTTGAGCTCTCGTTTATCACCTAAATAATAAGCTTAAAAATCATCTCATCTTTATTTATCACATAGTAAATAGAGACAATTACCCATGTGAGTGGGCTAATCTTTCATCTGTTCAACATATTTTCTCAACTTTATATAATGCACTGAGCATTAAGATGCATAAATGTCAAACAAAGATCCATAGGCATTAATAATGAAAAAACGCAAATTCATTAAATGTGAACACTTCAAGGAAATTACAATATTCAGTACATCAGCCTCTACACAGTCCTAGAGATTTTACATGACCACAAAACACATCTCTAGGTATTGGTTTTGTCATAGGATCTGCTACCATTCTAAACGTAGATATGTGCTGTAAGTTCACATCTTTTCGTGCAACCATATCATTGACAAAATTATACTTGGTATCTATATGTTTGGTCTTGTCATGATATTTTGGATCTTTGGTATACGATATAACTACTTAGCTATCATAGTTAACCAATAATGGATTTGCAACATATCCAATAACACATAAATGATCCAAAAATCTCTTAAGATATGGCACCATTATTCAGTAAGAAAGCAAAACCGGAGGTAGATTTCCTTTCATCTAAATCTCCTCCCTAATCAGCATCTGAATAGCCTTCAAGTCGCAGATCCTTTCCTTGGTAATTCAGCTTGTAATCAACAGTTCCCTTCAGATACCTCAGTATTCTTTTAACGGCTTTCCAATGTGCTTGATCTAGATTGGATTGGTATCTACTCACCATTCCAACTGCAAAACATATGTCAGGTCTTGTACACATCATAACGTACATTAAGCTTTCCATAGCACTAGCATAAGGAACATGTTTCATTTGTTCCTTCTCTTGTGGAGTCCTTGGACATAGTCTATGGCTCAATCCTTCACCTTTTGCAATAGGAGTATCTATGGGTTTACAATCTTACATATGAAATCATTCAAGAATCTTATTTATGTATGTTTCTTGCGAAAAAGATAATGATCTCTTCGAACGATCCCTTGAAATCTTAACTCCAAGAATGTATGCAACCTCACCGATATCTTTCATCTCAAAGTTAGAAGATAACCAACTCTTGACAGTATTAACAAACTCTATATTGCTTCCGACAATTAGTATATCATCAACATATAATGATATGATCACAAATTGATCTTTAGATCTTTTGATACATACACAATGATCCTCATCAATCATTGTAAAATCATATGCCATTATGGCATTATGAAAACGTATATACCATTGTCTCGACCACTACTTAAGGCCATATATCGATTCCAAAAGTCGACATACATTTTCTTCTTGGCTTTCCATAATGAAGCCAGCAAGTTGTTCCATATATATTTCTTCATCTAATTCTCCATTGAGAAAAGCAGTCTTTACATCCATTTGATGTAACTCAAGATCCATACTTGCCACTATTGTCAGAATAATGCAAATCTAAGTAAACCTCACTATAGGAGAAAATGTTTCTTCATAATCAATCCCTTCCTGTTGATTATACCCGTTCGCCACAAGGCGAGCTTTATGCCTTTCTATTGAGCCATCGGCTTTACGTTTTATTTTGAGAACCCATTTGTTCCCAATGACTTTGTGTCCCTTTGGAAGATCAACTAGTTCCCAAACATGGTTTGACTTCATTGACTCCATCTCCTTTTCCATTGCATGCATCCATTTTTCTTTACTAGGGCAATTTAGAGCCTCATCAACATTTCTTGGCTCATCATCATCTTGTGGAGCAATCATAAAAGTTTTCCCTTCAATGTCAAAACGTCGACGGGGAATACTTTTGTGACTTGTTCGCCGTACGGGAGATTGTACACTTTACACATCATTCCCCATCATGCTCCCACTCAGATTAGATAATAACAATATCATCTCATCATGTGGTTGTATTTGAGAGTGACTTGAATTAAATTCATCACTTCTCATGTTACTCCTACTTGGACGAACTCCACTAAATTCATTATCTGGATCCAAGGTTTCAAATAGGGAGTAATCCTCACCTATTTCGCCCTTCTTAAGAAATTCATTCTCTAAGAATGTGACATCCCATGATTCGAATTCAGTTATACTTCCACTTTCCTGCTCACCTATAAACACATACACTTTCGAGTGTTTAGAGTATCTTATGAAAATACTATTCTTTTCTCTGGGACCCAATTTCCCAAACTTGTGAGAGGGCTCATGAGTATAGGCAGCACAAACCCATGGTTTAAGAAAACTTAAGTCCGGTTTTCTACCTGTCTATAACTCATATAGAGTGGAAGTAACTGATTTGGAAGACACCTGATTAAGTATATAGGCAGCAGTTAATAACGCATCACTCCAAAAAGTGATAGGTAAGTTAGTATGCGCTATCAGGGACCTAACCATTTCCAGTATGGTTCTGTTCCTTCTCTCCGTAACACCATTTTGTTGAGGAGTATATAGACTAGACAATTGTCTTTCTATTCTTTTTTCATCACATAATTTTCTAAAGTCATCAGATAAATATTCTCGACCTCGATCGGATCTCAATACTTTTATTTTCTTGTGTAATTGATTTTCTACCAAGTTTATAAACCTTTTGAAACAACTCAATACTTCAGATTTATGAGAAATCAAATAGACATATCCAAATCAAGTATAATCATCTATAAATGTGATGAAATAAACAGCCTCATGCCTTCCTCTCACATTCATCGGACCACAGACGTCAGAATGGATTAAATGCAAAGGAAATTCAGCTCTTTTACCTTTTCCAAATGGTTTCCTTGTCGTTTTCCCTACTAGGTAATGCTCACATATGGGCAAATCGACCTTTTCAATGTTGCCCAACAAGCTCTCTTTGGCTAGCCTATTCATACGTTGTTGGCCAATATGACCAAGTCTAGCATACCACACATTCATATCATTATCATATAAATTAGGAGATGTAAAAAAGGAATAACAAACATTGGCATTACCATAGTCAACATTCAATACAATGAAACCATCTAGAAAATAACCACAACCATAGTAATTTGTATCCAAATACAAATCAACACCACTATTATAGAAGTTCATATTAAAACCAAGCTTAACCAACACTAAAACATACACTAAATTCCGACGAATCTCCAGAGCATACAACACATCATGTAGAAACAAAGTGCGTTCACCATGTATGTTCAATTGACAGATGCCAATTCCTTTCACTTTTGCTCTGGAGTTGTTTCCTACATAGATCCACTTAGTTCCAGTTGGTACTCATCGGAATTCCACGAATGATTCTCTATCATTCGCTACATGGTCTGTTGCTCCTGAATCTATAGTCCACAAAGGATTAGACTCAGTTAAGAATACAGAGCTTGACACATAAGCAAAGTTTTGAAATGTACAAAGGGTGTGTACCTTCTTTGGCTCACGACAATCGCGAGCATAGTGACCCTTCTTGTTACAATTGTAACACTCACCCTTGTTAGCTTCATCATTTGAGGACGCTTTCCTCTTTCATGTTGGTCAACATTTGGTTTCTTTCCTGAAGCACTTGCTCCCTTGCCTTTCCTTTTATTGAACCAGTCAGGATGTTTGCGCTTGGAGCTCGAAGCTCCATGTGAGCTGGAACCAGCATGATAAAGTTCAGTTTCCGGCTTAGCCGCCAAGAGGCGGTCCTCTTCCAGCTCAAGATGACGTGCTGCATTCTCAAAGGTTTTGATATTCTCATTATGAGTCAGGTGCACCATAATATGCTCCAAACTCTGAGGCAATGAACAAATCACTGCTTGCACTTGCTGCTCATCAGTTAGGACATGGCCAGCATCTTTCAGCTCATTAATCATGTTTGACATCTTTCTAAGGTATTGCTTCATGGTCTGACCATGAGGCTTCTTGTAAGAGTCAAACCTAATAATGAGTTATCTCAGTCTGGTCACCGAAGTATAACCAAATCTTGCTGCCAACACTTCCCACATTTCCTTGGCATTCTCAAAACGCATAAACTCTCGCATGACGTCATTTTCCATGCTACTCAGCAACGTAATGCGAACAAGAGAGTTTTTTCTTTTCCATGCAGCAAATGCATCATTATCTCTCTTGTGTTGTGCAGTGTTTCCATCTTCAGGTACTTCCATGGTCAGGTTAAGAGCTTTTAGTGCGTCTTGCTCTTTCAGCACATATTGGATTTTCATGTGCCATATTTCATAGTTATCGCCATTGAGCTTCTCACATTTGTTCAGCTCAACGACTATGCTCTTTGTGACTGAAGCCATCGATCTGAACATATCAAACACATATGCACGAATTATTAATGCCTATCATTTATGCATCCATTTTTGCACAAACCCTTCATATTAATGAATAATTTCAAGTAAGGTTTCAGAATCAAAATGTCACTATGTTTCCAATCATCATCCAGAAATCCTAACTTGGAATTATTATTAATATAATCTTTTATGCAAAATAAATTCTTTGAAGCTACAAAAACTTCTATGAACTACCCACAATAATTAACAGAAGCAAATAATATTTGACATCCAATAATGATAGAATAATAATGCTTTCACATAATGCAACTAACATATTAGTTGCTACACCAACAACAACTAAGTAGAAAACATTTACATAAGATGTCCATAATGTATACTAAACAAAGACCAGTCAAAAACATCTAACACCTAGACAACACATGAACTGGGAAATATTCTTTTTTGTTCAATTTCTTGATCTTTTGTTCTTTAAATTCCTTAGACATTCTAGTTAGCCACGATAAAACAGACGGGTATCCCTTAGGATTTCTTCTTCGTACATTCATCCCTTGCCGGATTGAAGTCATTCCATGGGTCGCAGTCCTTGTGGCTTCAATCTGGTAATGTTCATCTATAAAAGCCATTACTAGGCTCCTATACGTAGTAGCTCTGTTGACCTCCCATAGGCGATTGAACACTCCTTGCCATATCGATGGAAAAGTGTTCATAAAGAACCGCACCATCTCAGAATGTGGCATGGGACGACCATTCCATATGACCTCTTGTATTTATTTGTTGACCTCGAGAACATGATCAATTAAGTCGCCACTCTCCCATCGATAATCAATCAGCTCAGCTATCAACCTAGAAAAACTTTCCTTTTGTTCATCAATAATTGCGTGTTTAAGTGTGCACGCCTTACGGGGAGGCATTGTTCATGCAATAAATGCATAACAAATAATGGATTACATATAATCCACATTGACTTAATTGGGAAAAAAGAAACACGTTATTTTCTTCCTTTTTTTTTTTGGTCAACGGTCAAAGTCAACGGTGAATAGTCAATGGTCATACGGGTCGAGGTCAACAGGTCAACGGGTTGGGTCGGACTGGTGAGGCCGGGTTGGACCGGTCGGGTTGGTCGGGCTGGCCAGGCCAGACGGGCCGAGTCGGACGAACCGACCGGCACATGCCACACGTGTGCGCGGGCACTGCGAGCTGACGTCACGATGACGTCCAAGGGGGATGTTGCACGCACTGACGACCCCAGTTCGTTCCAGCCGCGCGTGGCGGCGCGTCCGGCGGCCCCCAGCGGCAATCCATCACTCGTTTTTCTCGTATCGACGAGACCTTCGACCCTACGTTATCAGAAACAAACTTTGATTTACAAAAAATCAAAAAACGGGGTGAACTGTATGCGGGTGTTAGGATTTTCCGTCCCCAATCGGCCGACAGCAGTGTTTCATGAAAATTCAATCAAAAAACAATTCATAAACATGAAAAGGGGTCAGGAAACATGAACTAGGGCTCTGATACCAATGTAGGGAATAACGGATTCTCTAAAAGCGATCTGACACTAAATCGAACCCTTAAAACAAATGCAGAAGACAAGCCCATGAATCACATGTATCACCGATCAAAGATACACCACAGAATCGAGCATACCTTATTGTCCACAGATTAAACACCAATGTTGAAGTTCGAGGAAGAATCCTAATCCCGTTCTACCGAGGAGCGTACTGTTGCTGTAAAGGGGGAGAAAAAACGTTGTTTTGGGAGCGTACTGTTCTTACGCTTCTTGGAGGGAGAGAGAGACTAAAACAACGTGCGTACGTCCAAAAGGTACGTTCCCTTATTTCTTTTTCTCTCTTACGTCTTCTTCAAAAGACGTATCTCTTCAACGTAAAACGTTTCCTCCAAAAAACACAACCCTTCCTCCATGGGCCCTTAACCTGCAGGCTGGGTTCTTAGGCCTAACATGGGCGGACGGGCCTACTTAGGCCCATCATCACAATTAAATAACCCATCACCTTTCTTGCAACTTGCTTGTTTTTATTTTTCCCAGACCATCTCTGTGCGTCTCTGTTGTGGGCAGTGGAGGAGGCTATGCATGAATGAGACTTCCCTTCTTGTCTTTCTATTGTTTATTTAATTTTTCCTTTTTATCACATTTTGAATTGCTTCACAGTTCATTATGTTATGACTTTCCTCTAGCTTTGTGCATTAAAATTAACAGAAGATTGCTAAGGTCTACATAAGGTGATGAGGTGTTTATTTCTGTCGAACACTAGAGAAGTCAAAGGAACTACTTCTTTGGCAGCTTATCCAATATTACGGTCAGGTCGTTCACTTATGATGAAAATCCTCAAGGTCTGTGACTCTGGGCGCTCTTTCGAGATAGATCTTGAGATGCTCTAGAGTATTTTGGATAGTGGATATTAGAGAAGCTGTGGTATTCAGAATGTCCAATTGGGGGTGAGATTCTTCTGTCTCGACTTAAGTGTCTCAAGAGCATGAGCATGGAGATCTCTGCCGAAAAAGCAGGCCCTTATCATGCAATTTGATATGTCTTTTCATTAGTATTATTGAACTGTTATTAGTCAAGGACCTTCCAATCTTCCACACTGATGAAAGCTTACTGTACGTAATGCTTAAGAATTCCCATATGGTGATCAATCTCTTCAAAATCTTCACTCAAAATGATTTAAGAGAGAGAGCGTGTGGGTGTGTGTGTGTGGGGGGGGTGGGTTGGGTGGGCGTTTGGATTGGGGGGATTTGCTCCTCTTTCGATTACCCCTTTTGCAACCTAATAAACAGCTGTTTGTTTCTATTGTTTAGGAAGCTTGCTGACTTGGTCGCAGCTGCTGATGTAATTGTGCCTGATTTTTTCAGTGAGGATCCTTCTGTGCCTGAAAATGCCAGAAGGCCATCGTAGTAGAGATTTTGTATGAATATGTGACTGTTTCGCTGGTTGATGCATGAGTGAAGATATTTCCAAAAGTTTCCCATGGGTGGACTGTCAAGTATGATGTTGCTGACGAAGCAGTGGTGAAGTTTGCCGAGGCGAATTGGGATATGCTAGAGTGGTTTGCAAAGTTCGTCAAGTCAGTGAAGTCTCTGGCATCAGTTGAAAACCTACTCTCTGGCATGTGACAACTTGTGTAATAAAGTTGACGCTGTTTACTTTCTGCATTCTGCGATTGCCAAGAAAATGGAGATGGCTATTGGGGAATTTGTTACGTTTCTGCATCTCGACTTGAGTTCTGCCATAAAGATTAGACGAAGTAGAATCTCTCCTGATCGATGCTTGTATTCTATTTATGATGACTCAGTAATGCACTTGGGATGAACTTATACCGAGTTTTTTTTTTTGTGTCTGCTTCCATGTGAAGAGAGGATGAATTCACGCTCAACTCACTATTAAAGTAAACAACTATATTTACAATGCATTATGACCCTCAAGGCCTCTTCATTCAGCATTCTTACTCGAAAGCCTTAAAAACTCAAGATTTTTTAGGTGGGTGCAAAGTCAGTTTTGCTTGTCTTGAGGTCCATTTGCTTAGCAACCGTGCATTTAGAAGATTTTTATCACTAGATCTAGAAAATTATCCGCCAAGGTTTGTCGTGTTAGAAGAGCAATGAGTTGGCAAAGAAAAGTCAGCATCTTGCCCTAATCCAAAGTTCGACGCTTGGAACTTGCTATCCGCTTAGGAACTCTCCCAAAATAGGAAACATCAAAGAAAGCGGACATGAAAGTTCTGTGTTTTACAATCACATCAAGCAAAAGAAAACACAGTGAAGAGATGCCACCTTTAAGGTACAAAAGAAATGCCTCAACCGCGCATTTGAATGAAATTGAATAATCATCGATGTGCAAGAAATCGTCAGATAGCAAGCAAGTTGCCATGGAAATCCCAAAAATGTGCCGCCATATAAGAGATTATAATATCACTCCTTGCATGATCATGCCGATATGACACAACATTCCTAAATTATCAGGTACAAGATGTGCCAGGAATTTTAAAATGGTTGGTTCCGTAACCAACTGCTTTACTAAGGAGGAGATTGCTTACAAGTAGTGCTGGACCGACGGATTATACCTAATAAAATCCAGTTGGCCACCGTCTCTCATGCATAAAGAAACCAAAAGAAAAAGGGGACTAAACTCCACGAGGAATTTTCTCGGAAAATTGTCTAGATACATTTTTGCCAAATCAGTCTTAAACATTTTAATTTTGTCATGAACTTACTTCTTGCAAATTGAGTTCATCCGATAAATTTTGGCCTAAAATTGGTGACATAGACGTGGATAGTGCCACATAGGATTGCCGGCATGATATGGACAGTCTTTAATAATATTTTCATATTTTTGAATTTTTTATTATCTTTTTCTTTTTTTTTTTTTTCTTCTTCTTCCTCTAGTGAGTGGTCGGCCTCTGGCCATTGGCCATGCTGGGCCAACTAGGCCCTCCTGTCATAGGCGAGGCACAGCCAAGCAAGCTGGTGTAGCTACTAGCCAATGGAAGAAGAAGTAAAAAAAAAGAGGAATATAAAAAGAAAAAAGAGAAAAAAATAATAAAAAATAATAAAAAATTCAAAATTATGAAAATATTATTAAAAATTATCCACATCGCCGGCAATCTTACGTGGTACCGCTGACGTTTACATTAGCAATTTTCGAACAAAATTGACCGGATTAACTCAATTGGCAAGAAGTGAAAAAATTTAGGATTGAATTAACAAAAATATAATAGATATAGAACTTTTTGGATAATTTTGCCGAATCTTCCCGTCGTTGAAGTTGAAGTCAATGCCTCCAAGGAGCTGTGCATGGCAATGTGGAACTCAGAGCCAGATGATTCATTACGACATCAGAACCTTAAGCATATATTCTTTTGACAGAGTCAACGTTGTCTCAAGACTCTCAACTTGTTCTCTCTTTTATAAAAGGCCTATTCAAGACAAGCCAAAGCAAAGTCGTAACCAAGCAGCAACACGTCACTTCGATAGGCAGAAAGAGATGAATCTTCCTTTCATTCATGGTGAAGTCAATGCCTCCCTAGGAGCTGTGCATGGCAATATAGAACTCAGAGCCAGATCATTCGTTACAACATCAGAACCTTAGGCACTTGTTCCTCTGACAAAGTCAACATTGTCTGAACTTGTCCTCTCTTTTGTACAGGGTTTCTTCAAGACAAGCCAAGGCAAAGTCGTAACCAAGCAGCAACACGTCACTCCGGTTTGTAGAAAGAGATTAATCTTCCTTTCACTGACATTGAAGTCAATGCCACGCCAAGGAGCTGTGCATGTTAATATAGAACTCAGAGACAGATCATTCATTACGACATCAGAACCCTAGGCACATATTCCTCTGACAGAGTCAACATTGTCTCAATTTGCCCTCTCTTTTGTACAAGGTTTCTTCAAGGCAAGCCAAAGCAAAGTCGTAACCAAGCAGCAATGCGTCAGTTCGATATGCAGAAAGAGAGTACAAGATCTTCATCGGGCAATCAAGAAAGCTCCTCAATGGAACTCTAGAAGTAAACGAGCGTACGATGTAGGAATTTGGTTTAAGAGCAAGAAAACTCCCAGGAAAGTTGGCGATAGAAGCTGCTATAACCTTACCTTTTCCTCTGCTAGATCCACTTATTCTCCCCACCTTTCATTCAGGCATAGCTGCTCGCTCTCATCCCAATCCAGGCAATTCATGAACAGAAATTTCAGAAATCGAATTCAGGTTCCATCAAACCATTAGAAGTTCTCCTCAGCTGATTTGACGTGCAAAGAAGTGTGTCTTTTAGCTTCTCCAGACTGCCAAATGAAGGTCAAGAACAGTGCTGAAGGTCAAAGCGGCATTCAACTGGATTTTCCTCAGCTTCAGAAGAAAAATGAAATCATCATTTCACCCACCACAATCTTCGAGCGGCAAACTGGTGCTGGTAGGAGAGATGGAAGAAGGGGAAACTCCGTTTCCCCCACATTACAGGCTGTTCCTGCCCCAGAGAAGAGGGTGACTCTGTTTGCTCTCCGCCTTGCGATTCTCAAAAAAGCCGCCACTGGCCTTGGAGCCCTTGGTTTCATCTGGGCGACGGTTGTTCTCCTGGGGGGCTTTGCCATTACCTTAGAGAACACTGATTTCTGGTTCATCACCGTCATTTTATTAATTGAAGGAGCTCGAATATTCAGCAGGAGTCATGAGCTGGAATGGCAACACCAGTCCACTTGGACAATAGCTGATGTCGGATTTAGCAGTTTCCAAAAGCTCAGATCAAGCTCCAGAACTCTAGTTGAATCCGCGAAGGATATGTTGAGTCCCGTAAGCTCTGGTACAAGGAAGCAAAGTCAACGCAGCAGGGAAGTTTCCGAAACTATGGATGTGACAAGTGTCAGAGAGCAGAAATTGCAAAGGAAGCCCACCCGGAAATGGACTTCGTCGGAAGTTCCTATTCTACCTTATGGAGGGTGGGTTTTCCTTTCGAGAAATATCAGCAAGATTTTCTATTTGCTTCAGCTCTTATCTGCGATAGCCTGCATTGTGCTCTCATTGATGAAGCTCATCAAGCACAATTATGGTGAGGTAGCTAAAGGAGACACAGAAGAGGAACCGGAAAGCTGCTCTGATTATCTTTTATGCCTTGGCTTTGGCAGAAGCTCTGGTCTTCCTAACAGAGAAAATTTACTGGTGGTGGAAGGTAGTCATCTGTAAGCTTCTTGAAGGGGTGAACCAGGAATGCAATCTGGGGGCTTCAGGTATGATCTCAACTCGGAGATTTTTCTATGACTCCTACTCAAGATGTATTAATGGGAGCATTTTTGATGGCCTGGGAATGGATATGGTCACTTTTGCGATGGATCTCATATGTTCAAACTCGCTGGATGAGCAGCTCATAGGAGCCAGGATTCTTCACCGGTTTTCTACAACAGAACGGTTTTCAGATGACACGCTTCAGAAGATTGGAACAACTCTACCAGTTATAGAGAGACTGGTGGAGATCTTAACCTGGAAAGACCCACAAGAGGAAGAAATCAGGCTGTCAGCTGCAGAAATAGTTTCCAAATTAACCAGGAAAAAGCAAAACTCCCTTTGGGTCGCTGGACTACCCGGGGCAATGGAATCGATTTCATCTCTTCTACAGACAAATAGAAGTCCCAGTTCTACAGCAGACCAAATTGGTGAAAAAATTCAATAATTTGGGGCTACTCATTCTGAAGAAACTAGCCCGTGATCACGATAACTGCGGAAAAATTGGAAATACAAGGGGCCTTCTTTCCAAAATCATAGATTTCACTCATGCCGATGAAAGACTATTGAAGGACCCAACCGTCACCATATCGCAGGTTTTGACCGTTAAAAGAGCCCTACAGGTTATTAAGATGCTGGCAAGCACAATGGGTACCATAGAAAAAAATCTCTGGAGAGAGATCTCGGAGATTGTCTTCACCATAAGCAACATAAGAGATATTCTACGATATGGAGAGAAACAACCAGAACTGCAGAAACTAGGAATTGAGATCCTTACCAAATTGGCACAGGATGATGGTGCGACGGAGCGAATAGGAGGGACTGGTGGAGTTCTGAAAGAACTGTTAAACATTTTCTTCCAAGGACTGCCAGAAGAACAAAGGGATGTGAGAATTGTGGCCGGAGAAGCCCTGGCAATGCTGGCTTTCAAGAGCAAGAGCAACTGTCATCAAATCTTGAAGTTAAATGTAGTGGAGAGGCTCATAGAAGCATTGGAGATTCCGCTTCTTCATATTAATGCTGGAAGAATTTTGAGGAATCTGTGCACTTACAGTGGGCCATAGTCCTTCAACCAGCTAAAGGGAGTAACAGCAGCGGCACCAATAGTAAGTACATTATTTTGCAAAAACTGAACCTGAGCCGGCATATCCAAAACCAGAAAAGGCAGTTATGTACAAGTTTAAGATATCCTAGGGAGAATGATATTAATTGTTCCTACCTAACCATATTTTCTCAACTCAGGTGCTCAAGGCAATCTTGTCAGGAGAAGGCAAACTGCAAGAGGTGATGGTTGGGTTAGCGGCACATGCTTTCTAGTTCATGACAGCAGAAGAATCGACTGCCATCTTTGAAAGGGTAGGATTTAAAGAAACTGAATTAGCTTGCGCTTTGGTTGAGATCCTGAGGTGCTACAAATATCCACATATAAAGGTGCCAAGAATGAGAAGGTTTGCTATCGAGCTGGCAATCTGGATGATGATGTTGGTGAAACCTTCCTTCGGTATTTTGAAGCTGACAAAACGTTTCCTAGTCTAAAGACTTCCAGACTCATGTATCAAAGTCTGAAGACTTCCAGACTAAAGATCGCCAGACTCAAGATTTAAGGCTGCCCTCGTTGACAGTTTCTAAATCGTCGAAGAAGTCTTAGCCAAATACGAGGTTATCCTTAAGAATTTGATTTGATTGGTCAAAGATTATCTCACGGTTGGAGAAAGCATATAAAGATTTATTAGTCGTATGACAAGTAAATCAAGTAAGTCAGATATGTGGATTGGCGAAGTAAACTTGGAAGGTTCTACTTATGGAAACCTAGATCCTGATTGTATGGGCGAACAGAATTGGTGGGCTATCTTCATATTCCTTAAATAACACAAGATCTCCCTAATTGATTCGGTCCAACGGGTAGATTGGACGAACTCCTTTGGAAGGTGCCAACGGTTATGTAGGCATGGGGGAGTATAAAAGGAAGACACTCTAGTTGTTCGAGTGTGTGCGAGATAGAAAAATTCCAAAGTCTGAAGCTCCTTACTCTTTGCTAATCCATTTGTTGGACATACATCTATACTCAAAAGAGAGAATTTTGTGAGACCTCGAGGAAGTGTAGTAGAGTCTCTGCACTGTGGAATCGAGAACGTGAGATTGTAACATCTCTTTTGTTTCATAGTGAAATCCAGCTGGTGGGCTGTTAGCGTGGGAGAGTGGACGTAGGCTTGGTCTAAGCCGAACCACTATAAACTCTGTGTTTTAATTCTCTTTCCTTATCTCTTTACTTAATCCGTAGTTTTGTTTATTCATTTATACTATTTCGTATCCTTGTTCTGAATTAAGTCTTTAAAAGAAGCAGAAATTGTTTTTACACCTACTCATTCATTTGAAGTGTTTTTACTTCAAAGTTAAAGATCCATGGCTAGTATGTTGGCTCCAGGATTGGTTGAAAGTCAAAGCAACACAAGACCGCCTTATTTCGATGGAAAAGAATACAACATATGGAAAAACAAGATGAAGGCATTCCTAAGATCAAAAGATCCTTTGGAATGGGATGTGGTAGATAAAGGAATCATTCCTAAAGCTACAATCTCAGAAAGAGAGAAAGAGGTTGCAGAGGCTAGCGACATGACTCAAAAAGAGATAACCAAGAGACAAACTCTTGATGCAAAAGCAATTTACTCCTTATATTGTGCTTTATCTCCTACTGAATATAACAAAATATCTTCCTGTGAAACAGTTAAAGAAGTTTGGGATAGACTGCATATTACTTATGAAGGAACAAATCGAGTAAAAGAAACCAGAATCAATATTCTGCTCGGTCAATATGAAGCCTTCAAAATGAAGCCAGCAGAATCTATTATTGATATATTTAGCCGTTTTACAAAAATTGTGAATGGTCTTGAATATCAATGTCAACCAATTTCAGGACCCATGAAGGTTAACAAATTGCTGCGTGGACTCTCCAAATAGTAGAATCACATAAAGACTTGAATAAAGGAAACACAAAGGATCATACCACTTTCCGTTGATGAATTGGTTGGAACACTTCAGTCCTATGAAGTAGAGCAAATCAATGAAGAAGAAGATCACAAAGGTAAGAAGTCTATTGCTTTAAAATCTAACGAAGATTCTGATGATACGATTCCCGAAGATGACATGGACGATGAAGAACTTGCTCTCATGATAAGAAAATTTAGGAAACTGAATAAAAAGGGAAGAAGATTCAATTGGAAGAAACAAAGCTCTCAAAGATTTCAAAACAAACCAGATGAGGATGATGATTCAAATAAAGATGTGATTTGTTTTGAATGCAAGAAAAAGGGACACATCAGACCCAACTGTCCCTTGCTGAAGAAAAAGAGAGGAAAAGCTGAGAAATACATAAATGCACTAAAAGCAGAAACTTGGAGTGATACTGAATGCGAAGAAAGTGATGATGATTATACCAATATTTGTTTAATGGCAAAATCAGAATCAGACTCAGACTCTAAAATTGATACAAACTCAGATTCAGACAGTGAAATCGAGGTAAGTAATTCAAAAATCCCTGTTAAAGTCTCAAAGTACATTAATGAACTATGTCTTAGTCTCAAAGTCTCTCTTAAGAGGATTTCCGAATTAAAAAGGGAAAATATTACACTGAAGCAACAGGAAACTTTATGGAAAGAAAATTTTGAAAATATGGATAGAAGTTTCATTACTCTAAAAGAAAATGCAGATTCTCTTTCAAAAGAAAACACACTTCTGAAAAATGACATTTCAAGCATTTCAAAAAGATTTTCTATGAGATCTAAAAAATTGGAAAAGATTCTTTCAGTACAAAGACCTTACTTTAATAAATCAGGATTGTGAATGACCTCTGAAACCATTCCTTTAATTGATTTTCGAAAAGTAAAGGAAAGAATCAAACAGAGACCAACAAAAACCTTTTACAATAATCATTTTCAAAAAATCTTTGTAAAACCTGTTGGCCGAAGTGCTCTTAAATGTTCTAAGTGTAGTAGCTCAGAACACTTTGAGAAAGAATGTCCTATGGTTTGGAAGCCTATTAAGAAGGATTAGACAAAGACTGTTTATAGTACTAACTCTACTGGACCCAAGAAAGTGTGGGTACCAAAGAAGCTTGAGTTTCCTTTTTAATTACAGGTCACTATCAAGAAAAAGGTTAAATGGTATTTGAATAGTGGCTGCTCAAGACATGACTGGAGATTTAAATTGTTTTATCAAGCTTACACAAGTAACAGGTGGAAAAGTTTCCTTTGGCGGAAACAGCAAAGTAAGAATTATTGGAAATGGAACTGTAAAAATTGGAAGTCTCATAATCAACAACGTCTCTTTAGTGGAAGGACTCAACTACAACTTGCTCAGCATCAGCCGATTATGCAACACTAGATTCAAGATCAATTTTCAAGAAGGAATATGTTCTAGCACTAGTAAAGATCTTTCACAATCCTTCACTAGGCGAAGGCATGGGAATATCTATCTTTTGGATATTAATCCAAAAAGATTTCAATGTCTAATCTCAATCCAAGATGAAGCTAATGTCTGGCATCGAAAGCTTGGTCATATCAACATGAAGCAAATTGCCAAGATCTCTTCAAATAAGCTTGTTCGTGGACTTCCTAACCTGAAGTATCAAAAATCTGACTTATGCACACCTTGTGTATTGGGAAAACAGGTGAGAAATTCCTTTAAACCAATAAATCAAGTTTTCACTAATCGTGTACTACAGCTCCTACATATGGATTTATTTGGACCAACGAGAACTCAAAGCATTGGTGGAAAGAAATATTGCCTAGTAATAGTGGATAATTATTCACGATTTACTTGGGTTTACTTCTTGGCAAGTAAGTCTGAAACCTTCTCCTACTTTTCAAAGTTTGCCAAGAAAATTCAGAATAAGAAAGGGTATGCTATTTCAAGCATTCGGACAGACCATGGTGGTGAGTTTGAAAATCAAGACTTTACCTCATTTTGTGAAGAATTTGGTTTTAAGCATATGTTCTCTTCTCCTTACACTCCTAAACAAAATGGAGTTGTAGAAAGGAAGAATAGATCTTTGCAAGAAATGGCTAGAACTCTTTTAATTGAAAGCAATATTTCTTCTTGATTTTGGGCTGAAGCTATTTCTACAGCTTGTTATGTTATTAACAGAGTTATTTTGAGGCCAATTCTAGAGAAAACTCGCTATGAGTTATTCAAAGGAAAGAAGCCAATTATTTCTTACTTTCATGTGTTTGGTTGCAAATGTTTTATCTTGAAAAATGCAAATGATCGAATTGGTAAGTTTGAAGAAAAGTCAGACGAAGGAATCTTCCTTGGATATTCAACTTCCAGCAAAGCATACAGAGTATACAACAAGAAGGCTCAATCTGTGGAAGAATCAATGAATGTCAAATTTCAAGATTCATTGCAAAATCAACCAGTCCAGAATCAACTCGAAGAATCTGAACCTGCTCCAAACTCTACAAAGTCTACTTTCTCTAAAGGAGCTTAGACTATAGAAGGACAACATGATTCAAATGCTGAAGAATCAAATGAAGAGGAAGATTAGCAATCTGTCAAACCAACCAGCAACTGGAAACACAAGTCCAATCATCCCAAAGAACTCATTATTGGTAACATTGATGAAGGAATTCGTACAAGATCCAAAAGACATGAAGAGTCTAACGCTGTGGCTCTTATTTCTGAAATAGAACCCAAAAGCATAGAAGAAGCTTTATCTGATGAAAGCTGGATTGAAGCTATGCAAGAAGAGCTCAGACAGTTCAGTGTTAACAAGGTTTGGGAATTAACTCCTAAACCAAAAGGAAAATCTGTTATTTGAGCAAAATGGGTTTTCAAGAACAAGATGGACGAAAAATGAAAAGTTATAAGGAACAAAGCAAGACTCGTGGCCAAAGGATATACACAAGAAGAAGGGATAGACTATGATGAGACTTATGCACCAGTAGCAAGGTTAGAAGCAATTAGATTATTACTTGCTTTTGCTTGTTATAAGAATTTCAAGTTATTCCAAATGGACGTTAAAAGCGTATTCCTAAACTATGTGGAACAACCTCCCGGTTTTGAAGACCCAAAGAAGCCAGATTCAGTATTCAGACTGAAAAATGCTCTATATGGTTTAAAGCAAGCACCTCGAGCTTGGTACGACAGGTTAAGTAATTTCCTAACTCAAAATGGTTTTGCCAAAGATAAAGTGGATACAACTCTGTTTATCAAAAGAGAAGGTAAAAATTTTTGCTTGTTCAAATTTATGTTGATGATATAATTTTTGGCTCTCCTAACGAAAGTCTTTGCAAAAAATTCTCTAAGACTATGCAGGATGAATTTGAAATGAGCATGATGGATGAATTATCCTTCTTTCTCGATTTACAAGTAAAGCAATTGAAGGAATGGATTTTCATTCACCAAGAAAAATATGCTAAAGAACTTGTTAAAAAGTTCGGTTTAGAAAATTGCAAAAAGGTTGAAATTCCAATGTCTAGTTCTTTGAAGCTGGATAAAGATCAAGGAGGAAAGAAAGTTGACCAGAAACTTTACAGGAGTATTATTGGTTCACTTCTTTATCTTACTGCTTCTAGACCTAACATTTTGTTTAGTGTTTGCATGTGTAGCAGATTTCAATCAGACCCAAAAGAATCTCATCTAAGTGCTGCTAAACGCATCATCAAATACGTTGCAACATCTTCAAAGATTGGTCTATGGTATCCCAAAGAAGGAGACTTTACTCTCCTTGGATATTCAGACGCAGATCTAGCAGGTTGCAGAGTTGAAAGGAAGAGTACTTCTGGTACTTGTCAATTGCTCGGTAATAGGACAGTATCTTGGTTTTCAAGGAAGCAAAATACGGTAGCCCTTTCAACAGCAGAAGCAGATATGTGGCTCTTGAAAGTTGCTGTTCACAAATCTTATGGATAAAACAACAACTGAGAGACTTTGGAGTCAAAGATTCTTGCATAGAGATCAAATGTGACAACACCAGTGCTATTAATCTTACCAAGAATCCTATTATTCATTCAAAAGCAAAGCATATACAGATTCGACATCATTTTATTAGAAATCACGTTCAGAATGGAGAAGTAATGATCCAGTTCATTGACTCTAAGAATCAACTGGTAGATATATTTACAAAGTCTCTGGAGAAAAATCTATTTAAGTCTATTCGTACCAGACTTAATATCATATCTCTTATTTAGCAAAGTCTGGATACTGTCAAGACTCAAAATTAAAAGTCTTTAAATGCTCAGACTCAGAAGTTCTTAAGCCTCGACTGTAAGTTATTTCTAATTTTAAATTTGAAAAGGTACGATTATTTATTGGCTGTTGGTTAATTGATTTATTTTTCTTAATTTACTCCTTATTTCAAAAAGGCAATTGTCGATTTTTAAGGAATTCAGTTAAATTCATAAAGGGAAGTTATTATTTTTTGAAAAGACATCTTTTTTATTTCCTTTTATGACGTTTCGTTTACCCCGCTTCACTTACTTTATATACCACTATGTATCGTCTTCTTCACTTTTACTCTGAAACCCTAGAATACAAAATTCTTATTTTCTTCACTTTCACTCTCGATTCGTTCGAAAGTTTTCATCTTTTCGAACAAGTTGGTTATTCTCTCTATTGGAGTGTCAATGTCTTCAAGAAAGTCTTCAAGGATTGCAAGCAGGGGACCACGTCGCATGCCTAAAGGTCCTACCCACTTTGACTTAACCGAAGAAGAAGATTCTCCTATGCGTCCAAGTCAACATCAACCTTCTCAACAGCGTCAACCTCCCTCGAATCAACCAGGCGATGAAGTTATAGAAGAGGTTGAACCTGTAAGAACTCTAACTCCAAAGAATGCTTTCAAACTCTACTCAAATTTGAAGAAAGGAGGAACGCCATTGTCTTTGATTGATGAGTTCTTAAAAGATAGAGGATTCAAGAATGAAACATTGTTTTTGAGAGAGTTGGAGAGGCTAGGAGTTTTGGAGAAAGGATCGGCTGAGAAAACGTTTAAGAATATTCCAAGTGACCCACAATATGGCACTGCGAATCAACCGCAATCTCTGGATGATGATGAAATGTTGTTTTCTCACTTTCAACCTAGATCTGGGGTGGCTGCAAACATCACTGATGATTAGAACCTTTTTAGATCCAAAAATCATAAAAAGGTTTATGCAAGCCTTTTGAAGAGAGGGGTGATGAACCCTAGAACTGTTGATTTCGATTTCCTGGATTCGATAAAAGTTAATTTGAGGGAAAAGTTTGCTCTATTGCAATTGGAACAGTTCTATTCTGAATCCTCTCCTACATTCCCAAAGCTTACTGCTTACTTTCATTCGAATCTATCTTTCATGGATGCACAAAGCTTTGTCTTCACTGTGAAGGACAGGGAATTTTTGGTGACCACAGACATTTTGGCTGACATAATCGGGGTGGAAAGAACGAGTTTCCAGCCAATTAGTGTGTCCATTGCTCATGCTATTCTGTCTTTGGTGAGAGATAGAGATGTTGAAGGAAAACTGTCTTATTCAAGGATGAATGCCTCGAACATTCTGCTGCACAAAATTGTGATTAATTGCATTCGTCCTAAATCGACATCCAAGACAGATGTTTCTCGATCTGAAGCCAAATTGATGTGTGCAATCAATACTAGTTTTAAGTTCTCTCTGCCTTACCCCATCCTGTTCCACATGTATCGAACTGTGACGAAGGATAAGGGACAGCTTCCTTATTCTACTCTTATCACACGACTCTTTAGGCACTTCAAAATTCATATCTCTGCACCATTGAATCTGAAAGCCATCACTCCGATGGTAATTGGGTTTAAAATGGTGACAAAGATGCACTTAAAGAAGCTGAACAAAGTGCTGGAGCGGATGAAGGAGAAATCTCCTCTCAAGGCAAAGCAAGACTCTGCTGCGGCTAAAAGAAAAGGTAAGGAGCCCATGGTTGCTCCTGTAAAGAAGAAAAGAGCTCTCATTCTGGAAGATGAAGAAGATGAGGATGAGCTTACTATATCTGCCTTGAAAAATCTAAAGACCTTTGTCAGTTTTCGTGAAAGAGGAGAAGAGTCAGAGGAAGGAAGAGAGAGAGAAGAATTGGAGAAAGAGGAAGAACAGAGGGAAACAGAGGAAAGAAGAGAAGAAGAAATAGAAGCATAGGAGTCAGAGGAAGGAAGAGAGAGAGAAGAATCGAAGAAAGAGGAAGAACAGAGGGAAACAGAGGAAAGAAGAGAAGAAGAAACAGAAGCAGAGGAGGAAGAGGAAGAAGAAGAGGAGGAAGAAGAAGAAGAAGAGGAGGAAGCATAAGAAGAAGTGGAAGAAAGGGAAGAAGAAGTAGAGAGAGAAGGAGATCAGGGTGCTGCAGACTCCTTCGAGCCAACATTGGCTATCTCTCTGTCTAGTCATTCTGAGATAAAAGGAGAAGAATCTAATGCAGCGCATCACTCTGAGGCTGAGGAAACTTTACCTTCTCCACCTGAGGGCATCAAAACAGGGGGAGCTGATGTACAAAAAGGTACTTCTTCATCCCTTCTTGCTAGTGATGTGAGTCGTTCTGCAATTCTGCAACAGATCCAGAAGAAGTGTATGCCTCACATTATCTAGAAGATAGACCTTCCACTGAGACTCCATCATTTCTCAATTTCCCTGAGTTTCATTCTGCTAGTCCAAGTGATACAACTGCTCAAACAGCAAACTTTTCAAGACTGCTAGAAATTCTTTTGGATGTGCGGAATCAGCAATATGCTATGAGTTTTGAGATGCTAGATCTCAAGAACGCTGTTACGGCCACTTCAGTGTCTCTTCATGAACAGTTAAACACCCTGAAGAATCAAGTTCAGTCTAACATGCAGGGTGAAGAAGTTCAGGCGCTGAAGCAAAGTTTTGACAAGCTTGAAAAGACAGTGCACTCAATGGGAGAATACGAGCTTGTTCGCTTACCCAAGCAGCCTTAACTCTTGATCTTTTCAATCTATCTCTTTTTGTTCGGTCTCCACTTTTTGCTGTTAACAAAAAGGGGGAGATGTTGTTTATGCAGATTTGATGTGTGATTTGATGTGGATTTGATGTGTTTTTTGGACTTTATCTTGTTTGGTGTGTTTTTTTGTTTTGGACTGATTTGGATTATTGAGGCTTGCTAAGTAACTTAAGCTATTATTGATTATGCTAAAGATAGTTGTGATTGGAGGATTAACATGTTTTCTGTGATTGCAGATTCGCTTCTATCTTTTTCTAATCTTTAATAATATTTGTTTAAGAAAATCTTGGTTTGCTTAAGTGTTGCAAGTCAGAGTGTCTAAATCTGCAGGAAAGTTTTGTCACCATCAAAAAGGGGGAGATTGTTGGTGAAATCTTCTTTCGGTATTTTGAAGATGACAAAACGTTTCCTAGTCTAAAGACTTCCAGACTCATCTATCAAAGTCTGAAGACTTCCAGACTGAAGATCGCCAGACTCAAGATTTAAAGTCTGCTCTCGTTGACAGTTTCTAGATCGTTGAAGAAGTCTTATCCAGATATGAGGTTATCCTTAAGGATTTGATTCGATTGGTCAAAGATTATCTCACGGTTGGAGAAAGCATATAAAGATCTATTAGTCGTATGACAAGTAAATCAAGTAAGTCAGATCTGTGGATTGGCGAAGTAAAGTTGGAAGGTTCTACTTATGGAAACCTAGATCATGATTGTTTTTACACCTATTCACCCCCCTCTAGGTGTTCATACTAGCACTTTCAGATGAGAGACAAAATGAAGAATATCCAGATCTTCAGGGATCTTGGCATGGAGGAGGAGCTTGCAGGAGTCTTCAATACGACATCTAAGCTCGAGAGCTTCAATATTTTCTCTGGCAGCGTTGGACTTAGCAGGCACAGCATGACCATTCACTCGCTTGTTGAGACCACACTTATGCTGCTGAATAATGGGTTTGATCAACCGATAGGTCACTGAGCAAGTGACGATGCCAAATTATCCAACAAATGTGAAACACGAAAGTAAGCTAGACTACACGTTTCATTCTCTAATTGCAGAAGCAAAGAAAAAAAGGTAATTGCTTCTTTAGCAACTCTGCCTGGCTTAAGTCTGACGTTCTTGAAGTTGCCACCTTCCTTGTTTGTTTGCACGGAGTTTGTGCGATTTACAGCACACCACGTGTACTAATGCCAAAACATATGCAAGATGTGTATATATACCCACACATTCTTTTATTTCACAATTTGACTCCTGAACATGGAAGCATCCAGGACTTGCATATACCGTGATTCTGATCTCACTACATCTACTAATAAATGATCTTATTTTTCCTTCCAAATCTTGTTCTACTTAGCAACGAATCAAGACTTAAGGACAATATATAGTCCAAGGCAATCGTCACATATGTTGCAAATGACTACACAAGAACAAGAATCCCAAAAGGCAAATCCATCGTGCAACCGAAGTTGATAAATAGAAAGAACGTATAGCTTACTCTGTGACCACGGAAGGAAATCTCACCACGAACCCACAACATTATCTGCTTGGCTCCCCTGAAGTACCCCTAAACAGGACGAGATAAGAACCCGAAGAAAAAAAGGGAACTTGCGGTTGAACACATCACTCTAGAAAGCAAAAGGCAATGCACGAAAACCGAGACATTCCTTTTATTGAATTCGGCGAGAACCTCGCTACCCGTTGAGATCATGGAGTTCCGGAGCTGAGATGAGTGAGGTTTGAGCGTCTTGACGGTGAGCAGGCTCAGTTGCTGCGACTTGCATGAAGAACAAATGGTGGAGGGAAAGGCAAGGAACGGAAAGGACAAAAATTAATTGAAAACTATCTACCCTAAACAAGAAATTGAAAAGGAAACATTACGCAAAAGGAAAAACAACACAAATGATTTTGAACCTTAGCCTAATATGTAATGTGGTCTCTGAACTTTCAATCTGTTAAAGGTGATCTCTGAATATTTGATACATGTTATGGGACAATAGTAAACATTTTTATATAGTTTAGGAACTAAATTGAATATGTACTTAAGTCTAGAGATCTTATTGAACAGATTAAAAGTTTATGAACCACATTGCATATTGAGATATAATTTAAGGATCATATCAAACAAATTAAAAGTTCAGAGACCATGTTATATATTGACTTAAAGTTTAAGGACTATTTGTATCATTATCCCTACTCAAAACAATTTGAAATGATACTCGCACGAATTCACCATATATTCAAAAAAACAAAAAAACACACACATTTTTGTTAAATTACCCTTTCTTTCTTTCGCTTGTCTTCATCCATTTTTCGAACCACCGTTGACTTTTTTTTCGCCAAAATTTTCTGAATTGTCCAAACTTTCTTCACCTTATGCTCACCTACTATACATAATTATTCAATTCCTTTCTATGTGTAATTACTTAATTAAGCACCAGCAAACGCCAGTTGCAACGCCTGCCCATGATTGAATATTAAGGAATACCGGGGACAATAAAAGTTGTGCCCTTTTTCTTCGTTTTGATGACGCCACACATAATAATTTTTCTTTTCAGATAAATGGTTAATGGGTTTTCGAACTTTGGCGAGTAAATAGAAGAAATTTCTCCTCATGCAATAGCCACCCGTCTGGACCTTCGACACAAACCAGGTGGACCATCTGTGTGTCCTCTAGCTCGAGACGAAGACATTCGATAAAATATCTCCAGCAATCTCCAATCGAAATACCAAACTGCACTTAAACACGACATGGGAAGAATCGTCAAGGAGCAAGCAAGTGGCCGTGGAGATCCGAGGATGCGCCTGTCATGGATCGAACGACTATGAATGTTAACAGCACACTTGACCAAGTGATTCTCATGGACAGAGACGCCCAAAGAAAAAGGAGACTCTCAAGGTTCAACTTAATGACTTATCTTCCTTTCGATGAGGTTGACGTCGACCACACCTTTCAGGGAGCTGTGCACGGCGTTATAGAACTCTAAGAACCCTGATAATTCATTATAACATCAGGACATTAAGCATATGTTCTTCAAACAGAGTCGATACCGTCTCACACTTGTCGTCACTCTTGTACAAGTTTTGTCGGCTGCAAGCCAACGCAGTCACCAAGCAGCAAGCGTGTCGCTCCGATATGCAGAAAGAGAGCAGGAGATCATCGGGCAATTAAGAAAGCTCATCAATGGAACATTAGAAGAAAACAATCCAACGATACTGGAATTCGATCCAAGAGCAAGAGAACTTGCAGGAAAGTAGGCAATAGAAGCTGCTTAACCTTCCTTTTCCTCTGCAAGATGCAGTTATAACAACCCCCCACCCACCCTTTCTTTGCTTACAAAGGCATAGCTGCTGTGTCCCATCCCAATCCAGGAAATTTATCGACAGACCGCTAGGTGGAAGTTTTCCTCAGCTGATTTGACGTATAAAGAAGCATCTGTTCCTGAGCCACTCCAGACCGCGAAATGACGGTCAAGAGCTTTGCTGAAGGTCAAAGCAGCATTCATTTGGATATTCCTCAGCGTCAGAAGGAAAATGAAAGCACCATTTCACCCGCCACAATTTTTGAGCCACAAACTAGTGCTAGCAGCGAAAACTATGTATCTCCCACGCTGCCAGCTGTTTCAGCCCCGGAGAAAAAGCTGACTCTGTTTGCTCTCCACCTTGCAGTTCTTGAAAAAATGGCCACTGGCCTGGGAACCCTTGGGTTCATCTGGGCGACGGTTGTACTCCTGGGGGGCCTTGCCAGTACCCTAGACAAAACCGACTTCTGGTTCATCACCATCATTTTATTAATTGAAGGAGCTAGAATCTTCAGCAGGAGTCACGAGCTGGAATGGCAACACCAGTCCTCATGGTCAATAGCTGACGCAGGAATTAGCAGCTTCCGAGCGCTCAGATCGAGCTCTAGAGCTCTAGTTGAATCCGTGAAGGATATGTTAAGCCCTGTAAGCTCTGCTACGAGGAAGCAAAGTCAACACAGCAGGAATATTTCCAAAACTACAGATGCAACAAACATTACAGAGCAGAAATTGAGAAGGAAGCCAACCCGGATTTGGACTTCTTCCGAAGTTCCTATTGTACCTTATGCAGGGAGAGTTTTCCTTTCGAGAAACGTTAGCAAGATTCTGTATTGGCTTCAGCTCTTATCTGCAATAGCCTGCATTGTGCTCTCATTGATGAAGCTCATCAAGCACAATTTTGGTGACATTGCTAAAAGCGACACCGACGAGAGGAACGGGAAGGCTGCTCTGTATATCTTTTATGGCTTGGCTTTGGCAGAAGCTCTGGTTGTCCTGACAGAGAAACTTTACTGGGAGTGGAAGGTTGTCATCTGTAAGCTTCTTGAAGGGGTGAATGAGGAATGCAATCTGGGGCTTCAGGTATGAACTCAACTCGGAGATTTTTCTATGACTCCTATTCGAGATGTATTAATGGGAGCATTTTTGATGGCCTGGGAATGGATATGGTGACTTTTGCCATGGATCTCTTATCTTCAAACTCACCGCAAGAGCAGCTCATTGGAGCCAGGATTCTTCGCCAGTTTTCTACGAAAGAACGGTTTTCAGATGACACGCTTCAGAAGATGGGAACAACTCTGCCAGTTATAGAGAGACTGGTGGAGATCTTGAACTGGAAAGACCCACATGAGGAAGAAATCAGGCTATCAGCTGCAGAAATAGTTTCCAAATTAGCCGGGAAAAAGCAAAACTCCCTTCGGGTCGCTGGGATACCTGCGGCAATGGAATCGATATCATCTCTTCTACAGACAAACAGAAGCCTCAGTTCTACAGCAGACGAAATTGGAGAAAGTAAAATTGTCTTTGACCATGAGGATTATGGACACTGGACTTTCATTAATTTGGGGCTACTCATTCTGAAGAAACTAGCCCATGATCATGATAACTGCGGAAAAATTGGAAACACAAGGGGCCTTCTTTCCAAAATCATAGATTTCACTCATGCTGACGAGAGAATATTGAAGGACTCAACCGTTACCACATCACAGGTTTTGAATGTTAAAAGATCCCTAAAGGTTATAAAGATGCTGGCAAGCACAACAGGTACCACAGGGAAAAATCTGCGGAGAGAGATCTCAGAGATAGTCTTCACCGTAAGCAACATAAGAGATATTCTACGACACGGAGAGAAACGACCAGAACTGCAGAAACTAGGGATTGAGATCCTTACCAGTTTAGCACAGGATAATGATGCGACAGAGCGTATAGGAGGGACTGGTGGAGTTCTGAAAGAACTGTTAAAGATTTTCTTCCAAGAAGGAGTGCTGGAAAATCAAAGGGATGTGAGGATTGTGGCCGGAGAAGCCCTGGCAATGCTGGCTTTTGAAAGCAAGAGCAACTGTCATCGCATCTTGAAGTTAAACGTAGTGGAGAGGCTCCTAAAAGTGTTGGAGATTCCGGTTCTTGATGTTAGTGCTGGAAGAATTTTGAGGAATATGTGCACTTACAGTGGCCCAGACTCCTTCAACCAGCTAAAGGAAGTAACAGCAGCGGCACCAACGGTAAGTGCATTATTTTGCAAAAATTGAACCTGAGCCGGCATCTCAATAACTGGAAAGGGCAGTTATGTACAAGTTTTAAGTTGTCCTGGAGAGAATGACATTAATTGTTCCGACCTAACCACATTTCTTCAACTCAGGTTCTCAAGGCAATCTTGTCAGGAGAAGGCAAACTACAAGAGGTGATGGTTGGGTTAGCAGTGCATGCTTTCAAGTTCATGATGGCAGAAGAATCGACCGCCTTCTTCGAGCAGGCAAGGTTTAGAGAAGCCGAATTAGCTTGTGCTTTGGTCGAGATCCTGAGGAGCCACCAGAACCCACATATAAAGGTGCCGAGAATGAGAAGGTTTGCTATCGAGCTGGCAATCTGGATGATGAGAGAGAAATCAACAAATGCGCAGATCTTCAGGGATCTGGGCATGGAGGAGGAGCTTGAAGGAGTCATGGATACGACATCAGAGCTAGAGAGCTTCAATATTTTCTCTGGCACCATTGGACTAAGCAGGCACAGCACAACCATTCACTCACTTGTTGAGACCGCACTTATGCTGCTGAAGAACAGGTTTGATCAACCGATAGGCTACTGAGCAAGTGATGATGTCAAATTATCCAACAAATGAGAAACATGAAGCGATGCTAGAATACACATTTCATACGCTAATTCCAGAAGCAAAGAAATAAAGGTAATTGCTTCTTTAGCAACTCCCTCAAGTCAGATGAAATGCCTCTGAAACTTATAACCATGTATATTTGTTTCGCACGGAGTTTGTGTGTCATGCGACGCACCACATGTACTACTACCAAAACATATGAATATGAATACGAATACATACACCCAAGCAATTTTTGCTTTCCGATTCAACTCTTGAACATTCAAGCATCCGAGTGTTGCATATCCCCTGATTCTGAGCTCCCTACTTCTGCTATTAAAAGACCGGATTTCCCCTTCCAAATATTTTTCAACTTAGCAGCTACTCGAAGACTTAAGACGGAATAATCCAATGCAGTCATTCCATATTTTCAAACGCCTACACCAAGATGAAGAATCCCAGAAGGCAATTCATCAGGCAACAGAAGTAGACAAAAAAAAAAAGAAAGAACCCATTGCTTACTTTGTGACGGCTTTAGAAGGACATCTCGCAATGAACCCACAAATTATCTGCACCATACGCTTCTCTGAAACTCCCTTTAATAGGATGAGAACCGAAGAACCAAAGAAAAAATGGGAACTCGCGGTGAAGAGCTGACTCCATAAAGCAAAAGTGAATGAAACTAAGATCGTAATCTACGTGAACCGACACTCTTGTGATGCACATCAGGGAGCTTTGGAGCTGAGGCAACCGAGGATTCAGCGTCTCGACGGTGAGCGAGATCAGTCGATGTGAATTGCGAAGATGGAAAAGCAAGAAATGGTGGAGGGGAAGGAAGGAAAAGGAAAGAACGGAAGTGAATTGAAGCTTCGATGCAATTTTTACGAAATTCATGAGCCCAATCCATGCGAACAAGCTGGTCTCCCTTTGCAACTTCTTCCATGCAAATTACGCAACCTAGTTCTTGACTACTTGAGCGTCCATCACCCTTAAGCACCACTTTGTTCAAGCTTTGAATTATCGACTCACGAGCAGCTTCATAGTTGATAGCCGCTTGGTCCAGTGATTCTCTCCTGACCCTTCTCCTCCACACGTCTTCCCCGTCGTGATCAGGGTCCGTCCTGTTGCGCCCCTCGTTGCGCCCCTCATTGCGAGGGCTATTCACAGCGCTGGACGCGACCCTTGCGATCTCAGACGCTAGCTCATCACGGGTCAGGCACTTCTTGGTTGCGTTCGTCCCCGCACTTAAGTCGAGCCACCATAGCCGGCCCAACATGGAGGACACGATTGCCCAGGACGGCAACGACGGCAGGTGGTCGCGGGAGGCGAATGGCGCGCTCGGGTGCTCGGCTCGGTACGAAAATCTCTTAAGACTTTCCTTTTCTGAACGCATGATATTTTTTTTTATTATTATTTCAAGATACTTTGAATTACTTGTATTTTTTTGGAAGTTACCTTTTTATTTCCTTGTCTAGTATTTTTGTTTTAGGCAACTTCCTCTAGTTTTAACCCAGGCGAGCCGACTTTTTCTTATATAATAGTAAAAATACACGTATGTTACGTGAATTTAAAAAAAATTAATAATTAAATATATTTTTCAAAAAATTGTTTTATAACGAAATACTAAAATTTTTATTAAATAATGGAGTTGCACGTTGGAAAGGGATAAAAATTCAAGATTTAAATCTTTTTTGATAAGCTTGTTCATAGGATGGAAAAATTCAAATTTGAAATTGAAGATGTCAGAGAAAATATGAACATATAAAT
Organism: Eucalyptus guilfoylei; assembly: GCA_016097605.1. NCBI lineage: Eukaryota > Viridiplantae > Streptophyta > Magnoliopsida > Myrtales > Myrtaceae > Eucalyptus > Eucalyptus guilfoylei. The sequence goes on from CM027867.1 coordinate 43,580,314, forward strand.
TTATATATTTAGCCCGATAGAATATGGAAAAAAAAAAGGGATTGCGATCGTCTTTACTTCATCTAACAATAAACTTATTACAAAATTTAGAGTGCCAACATTAAGTGGTAAACTTGATGATTGGGGAGCAAAATTTCAATCTGATTTTTAATTACAAAAAACCAATTTCTTCTAACATCCTGTGAAGGAAACAACAAATCACATAGAACAATTAACCAAAAAGTCCTAAACCTATTATAATTATAACAATTCGATCATAACATTTTTTGTTGTCAATTAAGTCTTAAACTTTTTGTATTTTTGCAATCCGACCAATTTTAACGGGTTAAGCTGGCGTGACACAGCTAGCACTAACGTGAACCTTTTTAATAATTTTTTAATAATTATTTATTTATTTATTTATTTATTTATTTATTTATTTATTTATTCTCTTTCCTTTTTCACTAAGAGTAAGTGCACCTCTTTTGCAAAAAAAGTGTTCCTCAGCCGGTACCTCGATTACCAGAAAGGGCGGTGATATCCAAGTTTAAGTCGTCCTCGAGAGAACGAAATTAATTTTAACTACCTCACCTTATTAAGGAGCCGTGAATGAGAATGTTTGCTATTGTGCTGGCGATCTGCATGATGAGAGACAAATCGACAAATGTGCAGATCTTCACCGATCTGCACATTTGTCATAACCTATTGTATTTAGCCACCAATAGAATATTTATAAAATAATGAATTAACGGCATTTTGGGAGAAAGGAAAAAAGAAAGGATTGTGATTGTCTTTACTTTATTTAACAATAAACTTATTACAAAATTTACAGTGCCAAAATTAAATGGTAAACTTGATGATTGGGGAGCAAAATTTCAATCTGTTTTTTAATTACAAAAAACAATTTTCTTCTAACATCCTACTAGGGGGACGACAAACCGCATAGAATAATTACTTAAAAAGTCATAACCTATTGTAATTGTGTCAATTCGATCATAATGCTTTTTTTTATCAATTAATTTTTAAACCTTTTGTATTTTTGTAGTCCGATCAATTTTAACGAGTTAGGCTAATATGACACAACTAGCACTAACGTGGACATTTTTAATAATATTTTAATATTTTAATTATTTATTCATTTATTTATTCTCTTTCCTTTTTCACTAAGAGGTAGTGCACCTCTCTTTTGCAAAAAGTGAACCTCAGCCGATATATCGATTACCAGAAAGGGCGGTGAGGGACAAATCGACAAATGTGCAGATCTTCACCGATCAGGGCATGGAGGACAAGTTTGAAGGAGAGCATACGGCATCAAAGCTAGAAAAGCTTCAATATCTTCTCTGGCGCCATTGGACTAAGCAGGCACAGCACGTCCATTCACTCACTTGTTGAGACCGCGCTTATGCTGCTGAAGAGCAGTCTTTGATCAATTAATAGGTCACTGACCAAGTGATGATGCCAAATTGTCCAAGTAAGCTACACTACACATTTCATTCTCTAATCCTATATGTAAAGAAATAAAGGGGAATTGCTTCTTTAGCAACTCCGCCGGCTTAAATCTAATCCAATGATCCTAAAAGTTTTCACCTTCTTTATATATTCATGTGGAATTTGAGAGACTAATGACACATCACATGCACTAAAACATATGCAAAACATGTACATACACCCACACATTTTTTTCATTTTTAAATTGAAATCTCGAAACATCAAAGCATAGAGAGATGCATATACGGTGATTCTGAGTCACTACTTCAGATATCAAAAGATCAAATTTTTCTTGTTCTACTAAGTAGCGAATCAAAAACCTGAAGGATAATATTATCTAAGGCAATCGTGACATATTTTCAAATGATTACACAAGAACATGACCCCCAAAAGGCAATTCATCATGCAATTGAAGTTAATAAAATGAAAAGAAAGAACACATTACTTACTCTTTGACTATGGAAGGAAATCTGACAATGGATCCATAAATCATCTGAGTTATTCGCTTCTCTGAAATGCACTATATAGGATAGAATAAGAAGTAAAGAAAAAATGGAAACTTGCGGTTGAACAACTCACTCTATAAAACAAAAGGCAATGAACTAAGGCCATAAACTACGAGAATCGAGACATTTTTGTGATTGAATTTGCAATAACCTCGTTACTGATCAATATTGAGGGGCCTTGTTGAATTATCTCCCTAGCCCCTCCCCTTGTTGATACAGTGTCTTTTTCTTGTCTTGCTCTCGATAGTACCCACTATGATATTTCACGGCACGTGGTCTTGTCTTGTCAGAACCTTTTATGAACTTGCTTTGGTCCTAAGTGAAGAAGAAATGGTGGAGCGAAGGAAGGACGTGACAGAACAAAAGTGAATTAAAACTGTCAAATAACTATATATGTCCCGGCCAAAACATCATTTATCTTGTCTCTTTTTTTCATTCTATTTTTGTGAATTACCCTTTATTTCTTTCTCTATTTTACTTATCAATTTCTGAAATAGTCACTCAGTTTCTTTCTCTTTCCTTGGAACAATGGAGGCAATAAATTTGCCACCTTTTTTGGCTATTCGAAGTGAAAAGTTCTGTTCTAATCGAAACGAAAACACATAACTTAAACGTTGGTATCTATAGAGGCTTTATGAAAAAAAAAAAATTGAGGTGATAGAGATTAAATAAAATGTCCAATTTCAAACACGCGCTAATAGTAGAGCTTACGATTGTATAATCCCGCCTTAAACATTTGATCTTATTTAGGTTCAGAAAATATATTTTACTCTTTTTTTACAGTAAACAAAAATATATTTGTAATACATGAGTGTGTTCAAGCACTCCAAGTCTAATGATCATAAACATACTCTTATACAAAAGAAAAACATAATATTCATATAATGTTAATTTTTTAAATTAGCTGCTCTGATCACCGTTAAAGAAGCTAACTTTCTGCATTAGGTGGTGTTTGTAATTTAAGCCCCAATTCATCCTTTCTGTTGGGGTAGCAAGTTTATGGTTCAAGCTTTTCTAAAAGATTTCTTTGTCCAGGTGATAAAATTTTAGTTTTTGAATTATTAGAAAAAAATTATAAATGACTAAATATTAAAATACAATTCATGTAGGTCATCGATATCCAACATCTTTAACTTTTGGAATAGAATATTACGTACTCTAACTTTAAATGCATGTGTCGATATCTATTTGTTTCGAAGATGAACATTACGTGGCTCCCGTGTGCTTGTACATAAATTATTTTGCAAGTTTCAACAACATTCAACTGACGTAAAGATGACGTCCAAGTCATCCGAAAGCTTTGTGAAGAAGAATTTCCATAAAAAGAAAAAAAAAATTCCGGAAACTAACTTAAATACCAATAAGCATTTTTCCCAAAATAACATAATTTTCCTCAAAAAGCACCGCCAGACTTGAATACGAGAGTTAACCATGCACGGTAAACAAAAAACATAATTATGATACATATGCTTACTTAGGTGAATTTATTGTTTCTTTTTTATAGTTGTATTTTAAAGTCTTGAAATCTGATCATATAAATAACATTTTTTTAAAAGAAAATTTAAAAAGCGAATAATTTTGGGTTAAATGCCCAAACCGTCCTGGATCGAACCAAGTAATTTTCGGTCCAGGCTTTTGAGTTTTCCACTCTAAATAATAAAAGAATTTGGTTACAAAAATCAAATATTTTTCGTAATCAATCACGATCACTTGGAAAATTAGAAAAAACTTGGATCTCAATATTCTTGGTCGACAAGTTGTACCGACGCAGAGGACATATGTGGTGTTCCCAAGTTTCGATGCAATTTTTTGTGAAATTTATGATAAACTTGATGTTTGGGGAAAAAGATTTCGAACTTGATAATTGACATGCGATAACTTTTCAAATACAATTTTCTTTTCAAATCTTCGGACTCATGAAATTTGATAGTTGACTTTTTATTTTGAAGCGAGGCTCATGATATTAAGATATGGATATGCAAATTCATATATAAATTTCGTAATATTTTAGAGCTTTCAATGAATTCTTTCTTAAGATTTGGAAAAGGAAAAAAGAGGCGAGTTGTGCAATTTCTTTAAATTAATCCAAACAAACTCTCAATCTATAACTTCAAATCGATGATGTAGATAGGTTTGGTTCAAGTTACAGAATTTTAATTTATTAGGAGAAGAGCGGAACATGGTAATGGAGCTCATGCAGTCAGAGGAAGGTAAGGGTGGAAAAGAAGTCCAAAAGTCCAGAAAAAGAAAAAAAAATCCATGGTAGATAATAAAAATAGCTCAATTATACGTTATATAATCACAAAAAAGGACAAATTTAATATAGCCATAACAAGTATTCACAATATTCAAAATGACGTATATTAATAAAAAAAATAATCAAAGTAACCTATAATTCCGAAAAATGATTAATTTGAAACTTTGTTTGCATCCACGTAATTAATCGTGAATCTCTAGTCTCCTAAGGAAATCAGAAAAGTTAAAAATCTCTTGAATTCATGGGGGACAAGTGGCACCGACATAGGGGGCATGTGGGGTGTATCTTCAACCAAGTTTCGATGCAATCTCCGTGAAATTCATGAGAGCAATCCATGCGAATAAGTTGGCCTTCGATCGCAACTTCTTCCATGCAAATCACACAATGCGAACTAGTTGAGCCTTGATCACCTTCAAACGCCACTTTGTTCAAGCTTTCAATCATTGACTCATGTGCGGCTCCGAAGTTGATCCTCTCTTGATCCATCGAGTCCCTCATGATCTGCACAATGCCCACCAACATCATCGTCCTCTTGCGCCCTTCGCTGCGAGTGTCGTTCACCGCGCGGGACGTGGCCCTCGTGATCTCGGACACTAGCTCGTCGCGAGTCAGGCACTTCTTGGCCACATGCGTCCCCATACTCACGTCGAGCCACCACGGCTGGTCCAACGGAATGGACAGCCGCATGTCGTCCAACATGGAGGACACAATCGCCCGCGACTGCGATGATGGCGATCTGTCGTGGGACGCAAACGGCCCGCTCGGGTACTCAGCTCTGTACCAAAAGCCACCATCGGAGGCACGAGGCGGTAATGCAGTTCCTCCTCCTACTTCGGACTGAACATAACGACGTCGGACGATCCATGACATGACCACCTGAGGTTGGGGCAAAGACTGATTGTCGAGAATATACGCTGGCATCGCAAAAACCAAAACCAAAGTATGATCCATCGACTCCCTCATGACCCCCATCCGCAACACACCCTCCGTGTTGCGATCAGGGGTTGTGACTGCTCCTTCTTGCCTCGTTTGACTAAGCGCGGATCGCTGCCCCGAAAGTAGCCGCCGCAATCTCTCCACCTCTTCGAGGATCCGCGAATGCGGGATCCGCCACTGGAACCTCCGCCATCGGGCTTGTATCTCGTGCTCCGAGATGGCGATGTGCTCAATTCTCACCCTCATCATTGTCCTCTTGCGCCCCTCGCTGCAAGTGTCGTTCACCGCGTGGGACGTGGCCCTCGCGATCTCGGACACTAGCTCGTCGCGAGTCAGGCACTTCTTGGCCACATGCGTCCCCGCACTCACGTCGAGCCACCGCAGCGGGTCCAACGGGAAGGGCAGCCGCATGTCGTCCAACATGGAGGACACAATCGCCCGTGACGGCGATGATGGCGATCTGTCGCGGGACGCAAACGGCCCGCTCGGGTACTCAGCTCTGTACCAAAAGCCACCATCGGCACAAGGCGGTAATGCAGCTCCTTCTCCTACTTCGGACTGAATATAGCGACGTCGGACGATGCATGACATGATCACCCGAGGTTGGGGCAAAGACCGATTGTCAGGAATATACGCTGGCAAAGCAAAAACGAAAGTACGATAGTAAAACATCTTAACGAGGATTGTCAGATGGCAGGCCAAACAATTTTGGATTGGGTATATATAGTGAACATTACTAATCGGAATAGGAAATACGACTGATTCCTACACTGCGTTTGACAAGATTCCTGTAAAAAATTAATTTTTTATTTTTTTTGCTTTGTTTTATCAAAATTGAAGAGAGCGTCTTATCTATAGTTCGTGAAATCACCGAAATTTACGAAATACATGCTAACACTGCGGAAACAGAACCTTGATAGTTATTCAACCAAACAAGTAAAATGTTTCGAGTACTTTTCTCTTGTCGATATATCTTATAACCTATGCAATAACCAACATTTACAAAAAATTGTGTCGTGGAATTTTATCTGATTATTATTAAATAGACTTCCAAGACTTTTTTTGAGCTGTTGATCTAGAAAGTTGCTATTGGAAGCTGCACAACTAAAATTCAATATTTTAATACGTGAAAATCAGCAAAAGAGATCCCATCAATATATCCAATAAGACCTACCGAAGCTTAAGTTGAAGAGATATGCACTAGTATATTTGATTAATCAACTAACCTAAATCACTAATTCGTATGCGATGGAAATGTATAAAAACATTACTAGGTTTATTACACGGGTTTGGCTCCACATATTACCAAAATAAAAATCAGTAAAAGAAAACAAAAACTATTTGGTATTGCAAATGAATGGGGAAATGAAAATAGCTCCTATACTAATTTCACGCATTCAACATTAGTTACCATAAATTTGTTCAACTAAAAGAAAACCAGAATCATCAAACCGATGAAATAGTTAGCTTAGCGGGAAAAAAAGAAAAAAAAGAGGGAATTTCTGAAATTTCATTAATTCATCTCCTTGATAACTAGCTTGAACATTGGACCATGAACTCATGGGCAACTTCGGGTTGAGGCTAATTGGGATAATTGCCCAAAAAGTTTTAAATCTATTATAATCGTGTCAATTCAATTATAAATATTTTTTTGGCCAAATGAATCATAGACCTTTTGTATATGTGTCAATTCAGTCTGTCTAACCAACGCTAATGTGGCATGATCGGCGTTGACATAGCCCGGCTGGTACTAAAGTAGACAATTTGTAATAATATTTTAATATTTTTTAAATTTTTAATTATTATTTTTATTTTTCTTTTCTTTTCTTTCTCTCTTTTTTTACCTCTTCTTTTTTTCTCTAACTGGTGGGAGAGACCCTCACTCACCCCTCACCAGATCCAATGAGGCTCGACCTTGCTAGGTAAGCTCGCTTCACCCAGTGACGACGAGGGCTCGCTTCGCTTATGGCTAGGTGAGGTCCCCCTTGCCCAACAACAGTGAGGCAAGCCTCGCTAATGGCCGACAATTAGTCTAATGACCAGGTACAGGAAGAAGGAGGAGGGGAAAAAAAGAGAAAGAAAAGAAAAGAAAAGAAATTAAAAAAAATCAAAAAATTAAAATATTATTAAAATATTATTAAAAATTATCAATGTCAGCACCGGTCATGCCACATTACCACAAACTAGCCAAATTTGGATGAATGGATTGAATTTGTACAAATGTAAAAGGTTTAGAATTCATTTAGTTAAAAAAAGTTCATGACTGAATTAATACTATTACGACAAGTTTAAGACTTCTTTTGTAATTCTCCCTTTGCTAATTGATTTGTCGACTCCCTCTTCACTCTCTTCCTTAGCTCATCTAATTCCAACAAGAGATTAGGCCTTTACTTTTACTTTCTTTTTTTTCTTTTTTTTTGGTAAGGTAAGAAAGAAATTAGACCTTTACTTGTTACGCGGGAAATGAATTATTTTAAAATGTTTTCTACAATGATCATTTGTATTCCTCGAAATAATTAGTCAATGAAAAATCTTTATTTTAATTTTTTTTTTCCATTTTTCATGAAGTAAACACATCTTGAGTGTATCATTTATCCTTCTAGTTACATTAGATCAAACCAAAATTCCCGGTCCAAGGCTCGTATCTTTCTCCCGCTTTCCTCCATAGAGGAAACGATTGCCCATGACGGCAATGATGGCGAATGGTCGTCAGATGCAAAAGGCCCGCTCGGCTGCTCGAATTGGAAGGAAAAGCTATGGTCGTCATCCACGATACACGCCGCAGAGTTTGTTCCTTGTACATCGGACTCAATATGGTAGCAATTAACATCGCACGATATGATTAGAAAAGCATGAGACAAAGACCGATCATCTCGTATAAAAGCAAGGTTGCAGAAACTAAAATTGATAATTCGACATATTTGATGTAGAAGTTTTCAAGACTGATGAAGCGAATATTCTTTAGTGAAATGTGACCTGATTCTGCTAGAAATCGGCTCGTCTCAGACAAGAAACATTGCCAATCCAAAATAGGTAACACAATGTTAATATGTTTCCTAAAGTTTCTTTAATCATCAAAGTGAAACTTTAAAATCCTAAACTTTTTTTTCTTCTGGCTTTGGTTTGTCAAGATTGGAGAGAAAATCTGATCAAATCATCAGCATTTACGAAAGACTATGCATCATAAATTAATTTGATTAGGGTTGATATCCTCAAAAACTCCAAACCGATACACCTGTGATAAATTTATCCCAAACTGATATTATGACCACTGATGACCCCAAAATAATATATATTTGACAAATTTAATCCAAACTGATACACTTGTGACAAATTTACCCTATATTAATTTATGTTATTAAATTGAATGACACACGACAATTGAATGATGTACTAATTTGGGATTTTACTCTCCATTTATCACAATTATATAATGTTTGTGATTTTTTGTGGTATTAATCCAATTTAACGGATGGTATATTTATCACAAATATACCAGTTTAGGGTTTTCGGTGGTCGAATAAATTATTTTTGGGTAAATTTATCACAAGTGTACCAGTTTGTGGATTTTTTTATGATCAGTTTGGGTAAATTTGTCACATATATACTAGTTTAGGATTTTTCATGATTACAAAATTAGTTCGGGGTAAATTTGTCACACGTATATCAGTTTGAAGTTTTTAATGTATCCATCTGATTATTAGATATAGACTCTCAGGATATTTTGAATTGTCAGTCCCCAAAAACTTTCCTTTTCCGAACACATGATATCCGAAAAAAAAAAAAAAAAATGCTTTAAATTACTTGTATTTCTCGAAAGTTGCCCTATTTTATTTCTTCATTCGGTACTTTCTTTTGGGCAACTTCCTCCTCTTGTATCAAACCCAACCGATCGGTTTTTTTTTTTTTTACAATATACTTGCAAAAAGGCATATACAAGGGGTGAATAACGAAATTTAAAAGATCTAGCAAAAATTGCCTCATAAAGTGATATTTGAATTTTTAATAATGAAACTAGACAAAGAAAAGGAAAAGAAATCTTAAGATTCAATTTTTTTATAAGGGTGTTCATAAAAAAGAAAAATGATTTAAATTTTAAATTAAGGTGTGTGAGAGATAAAATAGAATCATTAATTTACGCACTTGTCCAATGATGAAATATCTTTGAAATAACTTATTGATGATATTTTGGAAAAAAAAAAAAATATCTCTATAATTGCAAAAATTAAAATAAAAAATTTAAAAGAATCGTTATTTAACCTCAACAAAGTTATAAAAAAAATAATAAAGTAGCTATTATACTTTTAAAAGCCATTAAAAAAAAAAAAAGTTCATGCCATGCTAAAACTGAGGGTTCAAATTTCGTTTCTTTTGATCGAATTGGTGAACGTTAAGCGAGTTTATGTTAGTTATTTGATGATTGTATTTTAGAGTTTTGAAAATTGAGGATATACAAATTTTTTGAAAAAAATTCTAAAAATATATATACAAAATTAGACTAAAAGCTTTGAATTAGGGTAGGATCGTGCAATTCCAATCTTGGCTTTCTTTTTCCAGCCGTACTGAAAATCGCTTACTTATTCGTCACGAGCACAGTCCATGACTAGAAACGCACAATCCAATTGTTTGTTTATCCATCACCGAATCGAAAGCATGATGTAGTATTACAAAAGACTTTCAAAGAAAAAAGAGATCATGAAACTAGATAGTATATGATAAAGTTGTAATCATAAAGTGGCTTGGGAGTCGACCACTGATCGGAGAAGAATTAAACTCACAAGCAGAAACTTCATTTACATCAATATAATCCAACATAGTGTCCTATAAAAATCAGAAAAGACTTAGATTACAAGACATCTTGGCGGGCAACTCGCAGCGACACAAAGGGCATGTTTGGTGTATCTTCAGCCAAGCTTCAATGCAACCTTGATGAAATTCATGGGAGCAATGCATCCGAACCAGTTGGTCTCCCATCACAATTTCTTCCGCGCAAATCACGCAGTTCAGTTCACGACTCTCGTGGATCTCGCTCTCCGAGACGGTGACCACGTGCGTCATACTCACCATCACCTTCGTCCTCTTGCGCCCCTTGTCGTTCACCTCGCGGGACAACACCCTCGCGATCTCAGACACTAACTCGTCGCGGGTGACGCATGTCCTGCCCGCGTACCTCCCCGCGTTCATGTCGAACCACTGTATCCGGTCCAAAGGGAAGGGCAGCAGCATGCCCTCCATCATGGAGGACACGATTGCCCACCACGGCGAGGACGGCGAGTGGTCGTGGGACGCGAACGGCGTGCTCGGATGCTCCGCTCGGTACGAAAAGCTACGTTCACAGATTCGGCCTCCTGTTCCTCCTTGTACTTTGGACAGACTACAGTAGCTTTGGACATGGCATGACAAGATCACACTGGGTTGGGGCAAAGATTCATCGTCATCGTCTGGAACACGCGTTGGTATTGCGAAGACTCGAGTGTAATAATTCGACATCTTTACGAGAATTGTGGAGATGGCAAGTGAAAGCGTCCTTGGGTTGGGTATGTATATATGTACTCAGTCATAGGACACCGCCATTGACAGAAATATCAGGAAACAAGTCGTATAATTTCCTCTTTTAAGCTTTGGTTCGTCCCGATTATAGAGAGCTTATGTCAAAGATTTTGAGTCGTTTATCCTAAAAACTTTCATTTTCTCAACACACGATTTGAGTTACCCGTATTTCTCAACAGTTATCCGATTTTATTTCCTCATTTGATCTTTTGGCCAACTTCCTCTAGTATCAAACCCACAAAAAAAAAAAAAAAAAAAAAAAAAAAAAAAAAAAAAAAAAATAAGATTTCACTAATTACATAATGACATTGCACACAAGTAAGGAATAAGTTTCAAAATTTGGAATTTTTTCAATAAGGTTGTCCGTGAGATAGAAGCTTCCATCTTTATCTTCTTATACAATCCCATGAAAAAAAAAAGTTCATTCATATTTTCACATTATTTTTAAAATATTGTAAAATTACTGAACACTTATACTCAAAGAAGGCAGACGACAGTGACTGCAACACAATGTACTTTAGTTTCTTCCACTATTGTTGAGAAAGTAAATATCCCAACGGTATTTCGAATCATCCATTACACGGCTTGTCGGGTACTTACCAAGCATCGTCCTGGCTGCTCTATGGATGGGCATATCTGAATGGGCATGGAATGCAAGCGAGGCCTTTTCTGAAGCATCTCTTTACTCGAATGCATGGATGGAGTTTTAAATGCCGATGACATACTTGTATCAGGAGATGGATGTTTAACTTCTGACGTTGAACTGCGTGCTCTAGTGAATGAAGGGTAGGATGATTCTGTTTCCAAAACTTCGCAACTGGTTGCGACTATAAAACTTTCAAGATCGCCTGCATGTGAAGACTTGGATATACTCGTCGAGCTGTCATCAAGATGTGCTTCATTGTTACGGCGGCGATGCATCTCTCGATCTTGTAATGCCTCTGACATCTTGCATGGACATCTGACGTAGTTGATCAATGTCAACACTCGAGTAATGCATAGTAGGATTTTAAAAGTAAATGATACACCATGTCTTCCTCTTCTGCATTGCATGGGAAACCTTTTAAGTCATTGAGTTCGTATTCCCGGAATTCGGCTATCGTCCATTGAGGTCGGAACATGGGGACCACATGGATGACCATCAAATAACTCAAAGTCTACCGTTCTATGTTAGGAACGGAATTCCTAATGTGGTTTCTTCACCTACGTGGACGCGTAATTTTGAAACATCTATGAGAAGTTTCTACCAGAAATTCAAGCGGAATCTCAAACGCTTTAATTTTGTTTCATATATTGAATGCCATAAAAGGTACAATTTATAGTTTTCGTATATCATAAAAGGAAATGGGAATACTAATAATGCAAATTGACCCGGCTATAATGATAATTGATTCAGCTACTATTTCTCTTCCATTTTAAGCTTCCCTTAATTCTTACTTCCATCCTGATAAATCATCATCCCTTCAATTTTGGTCTAAAAATCTTCATTTACTGTCCCAGATTCCATTTTAAGCTTTCCTTATTTTTGCTTCCATCCCAAGAAATTATCCCCTTTCAATTGTGGCCCCAAAATCTTCACTCTCTATCCTCTATCCCAGATTCTTGCTTTTCATTTTGGATATGTATCTTGATCGTGACATCTCCTCCTCCTCTCCCCCCCCGGCGCCAAAATTGTCCTTGTCCTCAAGGACGAAGAGGTTCGGGAATTGGCCCGAGATTGTGTCATAGTCTTCCATGTGGCGTTAGCTTCGTCCAATCCCTTCCATTGAATGCGAACTTTTTTTCAACCTCGGTGGATTCTATCGGCAATCACGGCCTCCGGCTCAACTTGTAGCAGTCCATCTTCGGCCTCTGTGTTTGGTAGCTCGGCCTCGAGCTTGTCGTGTGCTCCAAGGTGGGGCCTCAATATGGAGACATGAAAACCAGAATGGATTTGGGCAATTGAGGGAAGCTTGAGGTGGTATGCAACCAAGCCAATGCGACCAATGACTTCAAACGGACCACAAAACAGAGGAGATGGCTTGTGGTGTTTACCAATTCGAGCCATCATTTAGTGATAAGGTTGTAAGCGAGCGAAAACCTTATCCCCAACCTGGAATTTCAACTTGCGGTGTCTACGGTCATAGTAGACTTTCATCCGTGCTTATGCATCGCAATCTGCTGTCTAATGGCCGTGAGCAGCCGGTCACAAGCTTCCAAATCGCTGGCGATGGTAGCGCTTTGTGCCGTCCGGGGCACGTAGGTAAGGAGGTTTGGTACGGGCCTCCCATACACCAATTTGAATGGAGTTTTACAGGCGGTGGTGTGGGTACTAGTGTTGTAGCAAAACTCCGTCCATGGCAACCATTGTACCCAACATCGCGAACGATACGATCTCCAGTAAAGCATCTCAAATACATTTCAAGGATCCAGTTGACCGTTTCGGATTGTCCGTTTGTGAGTGGTAGGCTGAATTCATGTTGAATTTAGTCCCTTGTAGTACAAATAATTCCCGCCAAAAGGCACTTGTGAAAGCGGGGTTCCGGTCACAAACAATGGATTTAGGCATCCCATGGAGCCGAAAGACATTTTTAAAAAAATGCCCTTCCCACCGTTAGGGTCGCGTAGGGGTGGCTACTGGCTAAGTATGGTGAAGTAGGCCATCTTTGATAAACGGTCAAAGACGATGAATATAATAGTCTTACCGTTGGAAGCCAGTAATTCCTATATGAAATCCATTGAATTGTCCTCCCAATTTTGCTTTGGGATCGGTAATGGGTGGAGCAATCCCGCGGGCTTGCAATACTCCGATTTATTTTGTTGGCAAACTTCACAATTTCGGATTCTTGCAAGGCTGCCGTCCTCGATATTCCAATTTCTTTCTATCAGGAGGTGAGAGGCCTTCCAAATTAACCTCTTTTTCTCTCCTATGACTAAGTTCCAGGAGACACATTTCCAAGAATCAGAGATATTATCAGATAAGTATATCTCTACCCATACTCTAAATACTTGTCATTGTGCAGGTATTCTCCCTCAAGTGCATCGACACCCATTAGAGAAAGAAAGTTTCCGCATGAAATCTCTAATGACCATGCAATCTCTCTTGTTTTGAGACAAAAAATATATCATTCAGTATATCCCCCAAGTGCAATATTCTCTTTGATTATTTTGATATTTCCTTTGAAATCTTGCAGTCCGCCGCGAAATATGTCACTCAATATATATGTCGCATAAATACATAAAATATTTACCGAATATTAAAGGAATATTACGAATCTTTTCCGAAAATATCAAATCGTCATTTCTTATAAGTCAATTGTCAGTCATCAGAGAACAATGGACTTGGGCCAATTCCCTCTCGTCGCAGGCTTAATCCAACTCGTCTAATTAAAGTTTAGAACCATCAAGTCAAACTTATTTATCACTAGTCCAATGCAAATGCAATAAAAAAAGTTATGCAATTTAATTCTAATATTTTTATTTAGGGGTTAAAATTCAATCCCTAATTTTTAATGCAATAAGTGAATGATTGGATTGTCAAAATTTAGATGTTAACAGCTGCTCTCGTGCCTTTCCAAAAGAGATTAACTTGAAACGTTGGAGGGTTTTGTGAAATTTCTCATGCCCGATGTCGTGTCTCTCTGGTGATGATGGGAATTAATTCCAAAAGTCTTATCCGATATAAATTTTGTCCTTATCGAATAGCACGCCGTCTTTATTTTCCCACAGACCAATTATTTCCCCTGATCGAAGCAGCTCCTGTAGCTGTGGTAACTTGGCTAGCCGTCCATTTTCCTCTTTGATTGTGTCTAGCCATTGCAAAATTGGCCGAGAGATAGAGGATAGACTTCCTTCGGTTTTGTGAGATAAGGCGTCGGCCGCACTATTCTCCTTTCCCTTTTTATATTGAATGAAAAGGTCGTACCCGTACCCTATGAACTTGACAAGCCATCTTTGTTGCTCGTCCGTGTTAATCCGTTGATCCCAAAGATATTTGAGACTACGATAGTCAGTACGCACTATGAATCGTCTTCCCAAAAGATATGCTCGCCATTGTTGCATCGCCAATACAAGGGCCATGATTTCTTTTTCGTAGGTGGATTTTGCGAGTTGTGCGCCAGACCATGCCTTGCTAAAGTACGGTAAGGGACACCCTTGTTGTATCAATACTGCTCCTGCGCCAACCTCGAATGTGTCGCATTCGACCATGAACTGTTCGGAAAAATTGGGTAGACTGAGAATCGATGCATGCGTCATAGCAAATCAGAGATTTTCAAAGGTTTGATTAGTGGCATCCCCCAACTTGAAGACATATTGTTTGAGCAGGGCCGTAAGAGCCGCTGCGATTTGCCCATATCCCTTAATGAATTTGCGGTAATAGCCGGTGAGGCCCAAAACTCCACGGACTGATTTGACATTCGGGGGCGAGGCCGATCAAGGATGGTCTTGACCTTATCTTGCTCTATGCTAACCTATGAAGCACCGACACTCTCCAAGAGTCTTCGTGTCGTGTCCAATACTTCGACATGTGTCCGACACTCTCCGATACTCTTGGACACTCGGTTAACGCGTGTCGGAAAATCCGACACCTAGTCAACTTTTTCGACACTCTGACACTCGAATCAGAATTCCAACATACGAGTTTATGACACGTGATTCTGATATCGATGCCAATTTTAAAAATTTTCAATACATGAGATGTCAAAATGTATATATGTGAAAAAATAAAACACAATAATAAAAATAATAAATGGAAAAATAAGAAAAACTTAGTCTTCTCTTCTCTTCTAACTCTTACTTTCCGTGATACACAATTCACCATTTAAGTCTTTTTTAAAAGACTAAGCAGGCACAACACGACCATTCACTCACTTGTTGAGACCGCACTTATGCTGCTGAATAACAGGTTTGATCAACCGATAGGTTACTGAGCAAGTGACCACGTCAAATTATCGAACAAATGAGAAACATGAAGCGATGCTAGAATACGCATTTCATTCGCTAATTCCAGAAGCAAAGAAATAAAGGTAATTGCTTCTTTAGCAACTCCCTTAAGTCCGACAAAATGCTTCTGAAAGTTATAACCATGCTTATTTGTTTCGCACAGAGTTTGTGTGTCGTGCGACGCACCACATGTACTACTACCATAACATATGAATATGAATACATACACCCAAGCAATTTTTGCTTTCCGATTCAACTCTTGAACATTCAAGCATCCGAGTGTTGCATATCCATTAATTCTGAGCTCCCTACTTCTGCTATTAAAAGACCGGATTTCCCCTTCCAAATCTTTTTCAACTTAGCAGCTACTCGAAGACTTAAGACGGCATAATCCAGTGCAGTTATTTCATAATTTCAAACGCCTACACCAAGATCAAGAATCCCAGAAGGCAATTCATCAGGCAACAGAAGTAGACAAAAAGAAAAAGAAAGAACCAATTGCTTACTTTGCAATGAACCCATAAATTATCTGCACCACACGCTTCTCTGAGACCCCTTAAATAGGATGAGAACCGAAGAACCGAAAAAAAATGGGAACTTGCAGTTGAACAGCTGACTCCATAAAGCAAAAGCGAATGAAACTAAGATCGTAATCTACGCGAACCGACATTCTTGTGCACATCAGGGAGTTTTGGAGCTGAGACAAACGAGGATTCCGCGTCTCGACGGTGAGCGAGATCAGTCGCTGTGAATTGCGAACATGGAAAAGCAAGAAATGGTGGAGGGGAAGGAAACGGAAAGAACGAAAGTGAATTGAAACTGTTGACCCTGCACAAGAAATTACAAAATAAATTATATATATACACACACACACACAGATACATACACATAGATTACCCCCTTCCATTCTTTTGACCAGTCCCCTTTTTTCCCTCACTATTAAATTTTCAGAATTGTCCCAACTCTCTCTCTTCAGCTCACCTACTATGCATACATATTCATTTTCTTTCTATGCATAATTACTTTATTATGCGCACGCAAGTGACGATAGCTGCAACACCTGCCATAACCCTAGTTGCATATTAAAAGATACCGAGGTCAATAGAAATTGCCATAACCTTAGATAAACGTTCCAAAGGTTTTCAAATTTTTGCAAGTAACGACATCTCCAGCAAGCTACAGACTAAAATGCCAAACTGCTCTTTCCATGACACTGCAAGAATCGTCGAGTTGCAAGAAAGCAAGTGGCCACGGAAACCCGAGAATGCACCTGTTATGCGAGAGATTACAATATTACTCAATGCATGAACATGCGGATGCAAAACAGGTTGACAGATTCTGACATAAAGAACTGCTGCAAGTAATGTGGCGATTTCCAGACAGGACCGAATGATGATGACTTGCAATAGTACAGTTGACCCAATGACCCTCGTGCGCAGAGAGACCTGAAAAAGAAGGAGACCTTGAAAGGTTCGACTCCATGACTGATCTTCCTTTTAATGAGGTCGGCACCGATGCCTTACAAGGAGCTGTGCAGGGCGATGTACAACTCAAGAACCCAGATCATTCATTGTATAACATCAAGAGTTTTAAGTACATCTCAAGCGGAGCCGATTTGCCTCGAACTTGTCTTCTCTCTTGCATACGTTTTTTGTTGATTACAAGCCAAAGCAGTTGCCGAGCGGCAAATGGCGTAGCTCCGGTATGCAGAAAGAGAGTATAAGATCTTCAACGGGCAGTCAAGAAAGCTCATCGATGGAACTTCAGATGTAAGCAAGCCAACGATATTGGAATTTAGTCCAAGAACGAGAGAACTTCCAGGAAAGTTGGCAATAGAAACGGCTTAATCTGCTCTTTCTCATCCCATTCCAGGAAATTCATAAACAGAAATTTTGGAAATTGAATTCAGGTTTTATTGAACACCGCTAAGTATAAGTTTTCCTCAGCCGATTCGACGTATAAAGAGGCATCCAATCTTGAGCGACTCCAGACTGCAAAATGAAGGTGAAGAACTCCGCTGAAGGTCCAAGCAGCATTCATCTGGATATTCCTCCGCTTCAGAAGAAAAATGATACCATCATTTCACCCGCAACAATTTTTGAGCCAAAAACTAGTGCTGGTATGAGAGAAAGAAACAGAAAAAACTCCGTTTTCCCTGCTCTGCCAGCTGTTCTGGCCCTGAGAAAAAGCTGACATTGTTTGCTCTTCGCCTTGCAGTTCTCGAAAACGCGGCCACTGGCCCGGGAACCCTTGGTTTTATCTGGGCGACAGATGTAATCCTGGGGGGCTTTGCCAATACCCTAGAGAAAACCGACTTCTGGTTCATCACCATCATTCTATGAATTGAAGGAGCCAGAATATTAAACAGGAGTCACGAGCTGGAATGGCAACGCCAATCCACATGGTCAATAGCTGATGCTGGAATTAGCAGCTTCCGAGGACTGAGATCAAGCTCTAGAGATCTAATTGAATCCGTGGAGGATATGTTGAGCCCCGTCAGCTCTGCTACGAGGAAGCTAAGTCAACACAGCAGGGAAATTTCCGAAACTAAAGATGCGACATATGTCAGAGAGCTGAAATTGCATAGAAAGCTGACCTGGATTTGGATTTCTTCAGAAGTTCCCATTGGACCTTATGCAGGGTGGGTTTTCCTTTCCAGAAATATCAGCAAGATTCTGTATTGGCTTCAGCTCTTATTTGTGATAGCCTGCATTATCCTTTCATTGATGAAGCTCCTCGAGCACAATTTTGGTGAGGTCGCTGAAGGAGACACTGTCGAGAGGCACTGAAAAGATGCTCTGTGTACCTTTTATGCCTTGGCTTTGGCAGATGCTCTGGTCAGCTTGGCGGAGAAAGTTTACTGGCAGCGGAAGGTTGTCATCTGTAAGCTTCTCGAGCGAGTGAACGAGGAATGCGATCTGGGGGCTTTGGGTATGATCTCGACTCGGAGATTTTTCTATGAATCCTATTCAAAATGTATTCATGGGAGCATTTTTTATGGTCTGGGAATGGATTTGGTCACTTTTGCTATGGATCTCCTATGTTCAGACTCGCCGCATGAGCAGCTCATAGGAGCCAGGATTCTTCACCAGTTTTCTATGAAAGAACGGTTTTCAGATGACATGCTTCGGAAGATCGGAACAACTCTGCCAGTCATAGAGACCGGTGGAGGTCTTGAACTGGAAAGACCCACAAGAGGAAGAAATCAGGCTATCAGCTGCAGAAATAGTTTCCAAATTAACCAGGGAAAAGCAAAACTCCCTTCGGGTCACTGGAATTCCCAGGGCAATGGAATCGATTTCATTTCTTTTCTCAACAAATGGAAGCCCCAGAACTGCAGCAGACAGAATTGGTGGAAAGAAAATCATCTTTGACCATGAAGACTATGGATACTGGACTTTCAATATTTGGGACTTCTCATTCTGAAGAAACTAGCCTGTGATCACGATAACTGCAGAAAAATTGGAAACACAAGGGGCCTTCTTTCCAAAATCATAGATTTTACTCACGCTGACGAAAGAATATTGAAGGACTCAACTGTTACCACATTGCAGGTTTTGACTGTAAAAAGATCCCTTCAGGTTATAAAGATGCTGGCAAGCACGACAGGTACCACAGGGAAAAATATGTGGAGAGAGATCTCAGAGATAGCCTACAACATAAGCAACATAAGAGATATTCTACGATACCAAGAGAAACGACCAGAACTGCAGAAATTAGGGATTGAGATCCTGACCAATTTAGCACAAGAACACAATGCAACAGAGCATATAGGAGGGACTGGTGGAGTTCTGAAAGAACTGTTAAACATTTTCTTCCAACAAGTGCCGGAAAATCAGAGGGATGTGAGGATAGTAGCCGGAGAAGCCCTGGCAATGCTGGCTTTCGAGAGCAAGAGCCACTGTCATCGCATCTTGAAGTTAAATGTAGTGGAGAGGCTCCTAGAAGCATTGGAGATTCCGCTTCTTCATGTTATTGGTGGAAGAATTTTGAGGAATCTGTGCACTTACAGTGGGCCAGAGTCCTTCAACCAACTAAAGGGAGTAACAGCAGCGGCACCAACAGTAAGTGCATTATTTTGCAAAAATTGAACCTGAGCCGGCATCTCAATAACCGGAAAGGCCAGTTATATACAAGTTTAAGTTGTTCTTGAGAGAATGATATTAATTGTTCCTACCTAACCATATTTGCTGAACTCAGGTTCTCAAGGAAATCTTGTCAGGAGAAGGCAAACTACAAGGGGTGATGGTTGGGTTAGCGGTACATGCTTTCAAGTTCATGACAGCAGAAGAATTGACTGCCGTCTTTGAGAGGGCAGGGTTTAGAGAAGCCAAATTAGCTCGCGCTTTGGTCAAGATCCTGAGGAGCCACTGGAACCTACATATAAATGTTCCGAGAATGAGAAGGTTTGCAATCAAGCTGGCAATCTGGATGATGAGAGAGAAATCAACAAATGTGCAGATCTTCAGGGATCTGGGTATGGAGGACGAGCTTGAAGGAGTAATGGATACGACATCAGAGCTAGAGAGCTACAATATTTTCTCTGGCACCATTGGACTAAGCAGGCACAGCACAACCATTCACTCACTTGTTGAGACCGCACTTATGCTGCTGAAGAACAACATGATTGATCAAACAAAAGATTACTGACACAGTGATGATTCCAAATTATCCAACAAATGGAAAACATGAAGGCATGCCAGTTCATTCTCCAATCCCAGATGTAAAGAAATGAAAGTAATTGCTTCCTTGGCAACTCTGTCCAGCATAAGTATGATGAAATGCTTCCAAAAGTTAGCACCTTCCTTATTTGTTCACAGAGATTTAGTGTGATTTACAGCACACCACAAGTAGTGCTACCAAAACAAATGCAAAATGTGTACATACACCACATTCTTATAATTTTCAATTCAACTCCTGTACATTCAAGCATCCAAGTGTCGCATATACTGTGATTCTGAGCTCACAACTTCTGCTATTATAAGATGAGATCTTTCCTTCCAAATCTTGTTCTACTTAGCAGCGAATCTAAGAGTTGAGGATGATATAATCCAGGGCCATCATCACATATTTTCACATGACTACACAAGAACAAGCACTCCAAAAGGCAATTCATCAGGCAACTGAAGTTAATTGAAAGAAAATAGATAACTCATTGCTTACTCTGCGACTGTGGAAGGAAATCCATGAACCCATAAATCATCAAAACCGCTCATATATTTCGAAATCATAAGCAGAGTCTATGATTAGAATCGCAGTCTGTTTGCTTATCTGTTCATCAACGAATCAGATGCGAGATATAGCCTTTAGATACATTACATGGGAGGCCGGATGACAAAGTTGATGAACTGCTCCATAGATTTCAGAATTGAAATGAAGACCAACATCCTTTCTCTCTCTGCGCACAGCCTGCAGCGTACGGTGAAAACAACAGAGCGGTAAAAACCAGCTCATACAGAGAGAGGAAGTTCGTTGATGTTTCGAACAAGAAAGAGACCAAGAAACGGATTGTACTTGGTTAAGTGTAATTAAAAAGTGCCTTCATAATCCACTTTGATTTAAATCCTGTTTGGAAAAAAGAAGAAGAAAAGACTTGTGAGCACAGACTTCATTTACAAATCAAACATAATTTCAAACTTGGATGTCATGACTTCTTGGAGGGCAACTTGCAGCGACACAAAGGGCAAGTGTGGTGTATCCTCAGCCTAGCTTCGATGCAATCTTTATGAAATTCATGACCGCAATCCATGCGAACAAGCTGGTCTCCCGTCGCAATTTCTTCCATGCAAATTACGCAATCTAATTCTCGACTACTTGAGCGTCCATCATCCTCAGACACCACTTTGTTCAAGCTTTGAATTATCGACTCCCGTGCAGCTTCAAAGTTGATCGCCGCTTGGTCCAGTGACTCTCTCCTGACCCTTCTCCTCCTCCTCCTCCTCACCACATCTTCCCTGTCGTGATAAGGGTTTGCCACCAACCCTTCTTGCCTCATTAGATTGAGCAGGAACCGCCGCTCCAGAATAGGAAACCGCTGCCCTCTCTCCTCCTCTTCGAGCATCAGAGAATGCAGGTAGCGCAATTCGAGTCTCCGCAGTTGGGCTCGCATCTCGCGGAACTCGTGCTCCGAGATCGCGACCTTGTGAATCATGCTCACCGCCACCTCCGTCCTCTTGCGCCCCTCGTTGCAAGGGTTGCTCACGGCGCTGGACGCGACCCTCGCGATCTCAGACGCTAGCTCATCACGGGTCAGGCACTTCTTGGTTGCCTCCGTCCCCGCACTTAAGTCGAGCCACCATAGCCGGTCCAGCAGGAAGGGCAGCCGCATGTCGTCCAACACGGAGGACACGATCGCCCAGGACGGCGACGACGGCAGGTGGTCGCGGGAGGCGAAGGGCGCGCTCGGGTGCTCGGCTCGGTACGAAAAGGTACGGTGGTCGAGGATGCGAGGCGGGAATTCAGTGCCTCCTCGTACCTCGGACTGAAGATAGCAGAGTTGGACGTGGAATGACACGATCACACGAGGTCCGGGCAAGGACTGATCGTCTGGAACAGGCGTTGGCATTGCAGAGACTAAAGTTTGATAATTCGACATCTTTTCGAGAAATCGTTGAGATTGTAAGTGGAGTGTTCTTGAATTGGCCATTATACATATATACACACACAGCGAAGATCTCTAAAACTTTCCTTTTCTGACCGCATGATATTTTTTTATTTCAAGATACGTTGAATTACTTGTATTTTTTTTGGAAGTTACCTTCTTATTTCCTTGTCTAGTATTTTTATTTTAGGCAACTTCCTCTAGTTTTAACCCAAGCGAGCCGACTTTTTCTTATACAATAGTAAAAATACACGTATGTTGCGTGAATTTTAAAAAATTAATAATTAAATATTTTCCAAAAATTTGTTTAATAACGAAATACTTAAATTTGTTATTAAATAATGGAGTTGCATATTGGAAAGGGATAAAAATTCAAGATTTAAATCTGTTTTGATAAGCTCGTTCATAGGATGGAAAAATTCAAATTTGAAATTGAAGATGCCAGAGAAAATATGAACATATAAATTTATATATTTAGCCGAAAATAGAATATGGAAAAAAAAAAAAAAGGATTGTGATCCTCTTTACTTCATCTAACAATAAACTTATTACAAAATTTAGAGTGCCAACATTATATGGTAAACTTGATGATTGGGGAACAAAATTTCAATTTGATTTTTAATTACAAAAAACCATTTTCTTCTAACATCCTGTGAAGGGGACAACAGATCGCATAGAAGAATTACTAAAAAAGTCATAAATATATCACAATTGTGCAAATTCAATCATAACGCTTTTTTTTTTTTTGTCAATTAAGTCTTAAAGCTTTTGTATTTTTGCAATCCAACCAATTTTAACAGGTTAGGCTGATATGACACGGCTAGCATTAATGTGGATATTTTTAATAATATTTTAATTTCTTTAATTATTTATTCATTTATTTATTCTCTTTCCTTTTTCACTAAGAGTAAGTGCACCTCTTTCGCAAAAAGTGAACCTCAAATGGTATCTTGATTACCAGAAAGGGCGGTGAGGGACAAATCAACAAAGGTGCAGATCTTCACCGATCTGGGCATGGAGGACGAGTTTGAAGGAGAGCATACAACATCAGAGCTAGAAAAGCTTCAATATCTTCTCTGGCACCATTGGACTAAGCTGGCATAGCACATCCATTCACTCACTTGTTGAGACCGTGCTTATGCTATTGAAGAGTGGTCTTTGATCAATTAATAGGTCACTGACCAAGTGATCATGCCAAATTGTCCAAGTACGCTGCACTACAGTTTCATTCTCTAATCCTATATGTAAAGAAATAAAGGGGAATTGCTTCTTTAGCAATTCTGCCAACTTAAATCTAATCCAATTATTCTAAAAGTTATCACCTTCTCTTTCTGTTCGGGCAGAATTTGAGAGATTGATGACACATCACATGTACTAAACCATATGCAAATTGTCATGGTCCGAAGGAAAGCTCGATCCAAGAGGGTTCCGAATGACGGCCGTGACCCATCCGTGGAACAAGCGACCCTCGGCTTGTATCCCCGAGTCCTAAGTTATCCTTGAGTCTTCTAGAATACTCATGGGGGCGGGCAATACGGTAATTGTACACTTATGTAATAAATGCAAGTAGATGGTAGTTGGGGAGATGCGATCTCCACTGTTAAATCGAGGAGAGATCTACGGATATGATTTGTCCTGTAGTTATATATATGGGGGTCTCCTCCCCTCATTGTACTCATTTCATTAACAAGTGAAATACAAGTTCAGAACTTCTCTCTCTAGAGTTTCTCGCTAGATCGATCGGCCCGTGACAAGTGGTATCAAGTTCGTTTCAAACGCAATAGCTGATCCATGTTGACAGAAATTTCAGGAGACAAGTCGTATAGTTCCTCTTTTAAGCTTTGGTGGAATGCAATAGCTGATCCATGTTGACAGAAATTTCAGGAAACAAGTCGTATAGTTTCCTCTTTTAAGCTTTGGTTTGTCTAGATTATAGAGAGCCTATGTCAAAGATTTTGAGTTGTTTATCCTAAAAACTTTCCTTTTCTCAACACATGATTTGAGTTACCCGTATTTCTCAATAGTTACCCAATTTTATTTCCTCATTTGATCTTTCGGCCAACTTCCTCTAGTATCGGACCCACATGAAAAAAACACTTTATAACATAATATTTCACTTATGAACCAAATATATATATATATATATATATATATATATATATATATTTCACTAATTAAATAATGACATTACACACAAGTAAGGAATGAGTTTCAAAATTTGAAATCTTTTCAATAAGGTTGTTCGTGAGATAGAAGCTTCTATGTTCATCTTCTTATACAACCCCATGGAAAAAAATTTCTTATTCATATTTTCACGTTATTTTTAAAATATTGCGAAATTACTGAAGGTTTATACCCAAAGAAGACAGCGTGACCGCAACACAACGTGATCTACCCAAACTTAATAGTATTCTTGTCGCACTAAATAAAGGGAATCACCATTTAGCGTACCGAGTAACAAGGCTGTATTGGACTTTGGGCGCTGCAAACACAATCTTCAGTTTAGATATGACATATTTTCAAATGCCAGAAAACTCAGCAGAAAATGATACAGAAAATTGTTTGCCATTCTTTTCTGTTAAGATATGACATCTTTTCAAATGCCAGAGAACTCAGCAGAAAATGATACAGAAAATTGTTTGCCATTCTTTTCTGTGGCGCATTGATCGGGTTAATAGGAAGGGCACAGCTCTCCCTTTGCCTTAATTACCGCCCCAATGAACATCTAATATAATTCCTACTCCTTGGTGACACCAGCCACGAAGGAGTTCTTTCTTGCATTCCTTACTTTGTCTCCTTCAGGGAAAAATCCATTTGACGAATTTGGAAAGAGCTTAAAAGAGAAGGATTAAAGAACATAACAACACCCATTGAACGACCTCACAAGCCAATCAAAGAGACTTTTTCATCAGCCCGAAGATAATCAACCACAGCCTTCAGGTCATTCTTCTCGAGGGGGCAAAAAGAAAGTGAGCTGGAAATTATAAATAGGGGTGGCAAAATGGGTCTTAGATCCATATAGGTCATGTATGGGTCACTTGTTTTTTGACAAAAAGTAATTAAATGAGTTTAACAATTAGAGAGTTTGATAGGTGGGTCTTAAATGCGTTGGATTTAAAACCTATTTTCACCCAAAACCTCACAATCTCTCTCCTCTCTCTTTAATTTTACAAAAATATTTCTTTTTATAAAAACCGAAATTATTTTTTTTTTTTTTTTTTCTTTCTTCTTCCTCCGGTCACCAACATGGCGATGGCCGGCGACCGGCCAAGCGAGCCTCGAGCTCGTCAGTGTCGAGCGAGCTCGAGCTCGTCGAATCTGGCGAGGCGAAGGCCTTGCTGACACCTAGCAAGGCTCGAACTCACCAGCGTCGGGCGAGGCTCGAGCCTCGCTAGATCCGATGAGGGGCGAGCCTTAGGCTAGGCAGAGGCCTCGCCGACGTCCAGCAAGGCTCGAGCCTCGCAAGATCTGGTAAGGGGTGAGCTCAACCTCGCTCGACGCCGACGAGCCTCGAGCTCGCTGACGTTGGGCGAGCTCAAGGCTCACCTGTGGCCGGCCGCCAGCCGTCGTTGTGGTCAGCGATCGGCCAAAGAAGAAGAAAAAAAAAAAAAAAGAAAAAAGAAAATTAAAAATTAAAAATTATATTTAAAAAATAATTAAAATAACTAAAATTCGATTTTTTAAAATAATTATTTTAAAAATTATAAAAATTGTCCATTAAATTTTTGTTGTATAAAACTATTTTAGCAATACCATTTTTTTTAAATATATATAAAAGCTTTCTTAAGTTTAGTTAAATGGGTCGAGTATGGATCGAGTATGGGTCGAGTCGGGTATGGGTAAAATTTTTTGCATTACAATAAATGGGTCATAAACGGGTTAAATTGATCGATTTAGGTTGGACCATTTATGACTTGACTCGACCCGACCTGACCCGACCCACCCGTTTAACGGGTCTAATTATAAAGAAGAATGATTTTAAAACAACCTGCATAGGGATAATAAGTTTTGGAGCACTGCAACTGAAGCTAACAAATTTTAATAAGACAAATACAGAAACTAGCAAGCCCAGTGGCATTAAAGGTTTCAACTTTGAGGAAAGTTACCAAAACAATCCTAAACCTATTACATACATGTGCTAAATATTAGCAAGCCTAGTGGTTGCTTCATTCTACAGCCTCTTCTATGCTAAAAACTTTCCCCAAGACATAAGTATGCCTAGTGCATGGGAAAGTTTCAAATCACCTGTTCTTTTATTTATTTTTTTTGCTCCCTGAAACCAAAAAAAAAAAAAAAAAAAAACAACAACAACAACAACAACAAAATAAATAGAAATATGTTTGGTAATATCAACTAATTTTTCTATTTTCTGAAATAGAAAAGTAGCAGGCGAATAGATTTGGAATAGAAATAAGAAATAAAAAAAAATAGTTTCTTGTGCCCGAGAACAATTTTTAGAAATAAGTCAATTTTTTTTTCTTCCTCCTACTTGCCGCTCGCGACATGATAAGCAAGAAGAAGTGGTGAGCAGCAAGCATGAAGAAGAAAAGAAAAGAAAAGAAAAGAAATCTTAAAAGATTAAAAAAATTCTACGTTACAAAAAAATTTGTGAATTATACCAAACGCATTCCTATTATATTTCAATTCTACTAATAGAAATTTTATATAATTACCAAATGCGTTGTTTCACTTAGAAATTATTTCGGGAAGTAAAAATAAAAAAAATTAAAATTATTTTTCGAAACAAAAATGTTAGCATTTGCACCCCCAGCGAATTCAGCCACAAGCCATGTCACGGTTTTCCTCACATGAAACTTACATATGTGTCAAGTCAAGAGTTAAAAAGGAGAAAGGCCCGACAAAAGAGTCCGAGGAATACTTTTTGGCCAAGTCTTTAATAAACAAATGCCTGGAAGAAAACACAGAACAGTAGTTACTCCGATTTATTAGTAGAAATTCACTTCGTTCCACCCCCAAAGTCACATGTTCCTTCCCCATAAAGTCCTGATCCAGTGAAATCGACGGTAAAAACAGTAACATTTGAAGGAAGCAAAGGTATGGCCGCTTCACCCGCGTCAATTCGACACCCGCTGCCGAAAACTGTGATTTACAAGAGACTGTTGAAACTTTGAAATTATGCTAAATTCATTTAGGATGTAGCAAACAGACAATAAATTTGTTCCCATAGCAGAAAATCATGCATGGCAAAGGCTTTCCTTGACCATCAACTACGGGTACATAATTACTACATTTGAGGAATCACGAATATATGCGACCTGAAAAATATGTAGACCATTAGAGAAGAATTATGGCAAATATGAGCAAGTGTTATAGTCTCGAGGTTCCCGTGATAAAGGATCGTGCTAGATTGATGGAGACCATCCAAGTTGGGCCAGGTTTTGCCCTAGGATTTATGGAACATTCTTAGAGAGATAGTGAGACAGTAATTGAGTTGGGTTCTAGAATTCTCTTGGCTTAAATAATTGGTAGGACAAGAGATATGATTTCGTCCACTAGATCGAATATAAATCAACGGTTGTAATGAGATGGCCTTTACTATAAGAAGGGATGCTCTCCCATCATTTTATTCATCCAAACATTCCATAATAGAGATCTATTCTCTCCGGAGAGCTCTCTCTAGAATTCTCTCTCCACGATCCGTGTGAACAGATATCAGAAGACAAGGGAGAAAATTTGTCCATTGAAGACACTATTCTACAACTAAAAATAACATTATGACTGGTTGTTCCTAAAGGTCATAAGCCTCTTCATCGAACCAAAACCTTTCTTCATCTGACTTTATATGAATAAAAAAGATATCAAACTTCAAGAATGACATAAATTCAATTACATCTCATGAGTAAAATATATTGAGATCAACATCGATGCAAATCTTTAAACTTTCACTGATTATAGATTCTATAAAGAAGATAGGTAAGAATAAATGCGACATAAACTACGACACAATGCGCTTTAGTTTCTTCCACTTCTGCTGAGAAAGTAAACATCCTTCAAAACATCCATAATATGGCTTGCCAGCCCTTAGCAACCATCATTGTGGGTGTCATATGGATGGACATATTCGAGCCGGCGTGTGATGCAATCGAGGTCTTCTCCAAAGCATTGCTCTCATCAGAAATCTCTTGACTTGAATTTATGGACAAAGTTTTAGATGATGATGATATGCTTGTATCCAGATGGAGATGGATGTTTAACTTCTGATGTTGAATTGCATGCTCTAGCGAAGCGAATGAAGGATAGGATGATTCTTTTTATTGATAGTGGGATTTATCAGCTTCAGATAAAAGCAGCACTTGACATTGTAACATCTTTTGAGATAATTAGTGAATTTAAACCTCGTTCTTGATTGTTACTTTGGGAGAGTAAAAGTCAAACTACTATAAAATCCACTTTTAATATATTCTATCTCTTTAGTATTGTAATATCTATTCAAAAAGACCATTTGCATTAAATTGTTCCCGCATCTATCGAGTTTTAACTTAGATTATACCAAAAAAAAAAAAAATTCTCTACCTTTTAAATCAATTTATCCATCCCTGTAACGTGCATTATTCACCTCAACGGTTGTTTAGTTTGGATGTGGGAAAAAAAAAAAGCAAAAACCAAATCAATTCGATAATAGATGGAGATTTTCGAAAATCAAATTGAGATAGTCATCAAATGTTTTCCTTAACAAACAATTTTAGCTTCGGACCGAATAATGTTTTTCAGGAAAGGATGCACGTTTTTGTCGGGCCATAAATAGGTGACGACTTCCCTGAACAAATTCTAAGATAGACTACCTATCTTGTTCATTTCTCATCGGTTTCTTACTCCCATTCTTTTCCTCATTTCATGTCAGCATGAGAAATACTCCTTTGGATCAAAATCTTTCCACCATGTTCTTGCTGTCTCTGTCGTCTCATTGGCTCTGTTCTTACCTGGGAAGCACTCAGCGAGCACGTAACAGAGGCAAAATCACAGAGAATGTCCCGGCCTCAGTACTGCGAGAACCCTCCAACCCTGACCCAGCAAGCGACAAGGCCATGTTTAGAAGCTGGGTGGAATCAGGAGCTATGTCTCTGGTTCATCCGACTCTAATCTTGCCATCGTCCTCGAGTCTGATGTGTTTGTTACTTGCCCTGTCCTTCCTTTTCATTGATGAAGATTGCATTTTGGGTTCATAGTCGGTGCTTCTGGTTCAATCTGCGACGTGGGTCAGTGATTTAAGTTGTATTTTGTCATAATCTCTCAGTCAACCTTTAAGTCCCGTTTTTTTTTTTTTTTGGTTGTAATCTGATGAAACCATCCGATTCCTGCTTTGGCACGAGTGGCTATGTTTACGGAGTAGCCTGTTTCTTGGAAGTTTATATTGAGAGTTGGTTCATGATGGCATGTGATTTAGCAATTGGAGGTTACTGAAATAGGAGCATAAATAAGGAAAACCTATTTATATGGTTTCATTTCTGCCATTTCATCTGTTTTTCCTCCTTTCAGACCTAACCATAATTCGGGTGGTTGTATTCATTGTGCAGGATGTGAACCTCCAAGCTTGAGGTATAGACGATTCCCATATAATCCTTTCTTGCAACTTGCTTGTTTTTATTTTTCCCAGACCATCTCTGTGCGTCTCTGTTGTGGGCAGTGGAGGAGGTTATGCATGAATGAGACTTCCCTTCTTGTCAAGGAGACTTCCCTTCTTGTCTTTCTATTGTTTATTTAATTTTGCCTTTTTATCACATTTTCAATTGCTTCACAGTTCATTATGTTATGACTTTCCTCTAGCTTTATGCATTAAAATTAACAGAAGATTGCTAAGGTCTACGTAAGGTAATGATGTGTTTATTTCCCTTGAACACTAGAGAAGTCAAAGGAACTACTTCTTTGGCAGCTTATCCAATATTACGGTCAGGTTGTTCACTTATGATGAAAATCCTCAAGGTCTGTGACTCTGGGCACTCTTTCGAGATAGATTTTGGGAGGCACTAGTGTATTTTGGGTAGTGGATATTAGAGAAGCTGTGGTATTCAGAATGTCCAATTGGGGGTGAGATTTTTCTATGTCGACTTAAGTGTCTCAAGAGCATGAGCATGTAGATCTCTGCCGAAAAAGCAGGCCCTTATCATGCAATTTGATATGTCTTTTCATTAGTATTATTGAACTGTTATTAGTCAAGGACCTTCCAATCTTCCATACTGATGAAAGCTTACTGTACGTAATGCTTAAGAATTATTAAGATGCTGGCAAGCACAATGGGTACCACAGGGAAAAATCTCCGGAGAGAGATCTCGGAGATTGTCTTCACCATAAGCAACGTAAGAGATATTCTATGATACGGAGAGAAACAACCAGAACTGCAGAAACTAGGAATTGAGATCCTTACCAGTTTGGCACAGTATGACGGTGCGACGGAGCGAATAGGAGGGACTGGTGTAGTTCTGAAAGAACTGTTAAACATTTTCTTCCAAGGACTGCCAGAAGAACAAAGGGATGTGAGGATTGTGGCCGGAGAAGCCCTGGCAATGCTGGCTTTCGAGAGCAAGAGCAACTGTCATCAAATCTTGAAGTTAAATGTAGTGGAGAGGCTCATAGAAGCATTGGAGATTCCGCTTCTTCATGTTAATGCTGGAAGAATTTTGAGGAATCTGTGCACTTACGGTGGGCCAGAGTCCTTCAACCAGCTAAAGGGAGTGACAGCAGCAGCACCAACAGTAAGTACATTATTTTGCAAAAACTGAACCTGAGCCGGCATATCCAAAACCAGAAAAGGCAGTTATGTACAAGTTTAGGATATCCTAGGGAGAATGATATTAATTGTTCCTACATAACCATATTTTCTCAACTCAGGTGCTCAAGGCAATCTTGTCAGGAGAAGGCAAACTGCAAGAGGTGATGGTCGGGTTAGCGGCACATGCTTTCAAGTTCATGACAGCAGAAGAATCGACTGCTGTCTTCAAGAGGGCAGGATTTAAAGAAACTGAATTAGCTTGCGCTTTGGTTGAGATCCTGAGGTGCTAGAAATATCCACATATAAAGGTGCCAAGAATGAGAAGGTTTGCTATCGAGCTGGCAATCTGGATGATGAGAAACAAAATGAAGAATATCCAGATCTTCAGGGATCTTGGCATGGAGGAGGAGCTTGCAGGAGTCTTCAATACGACATCTGAGCTCGAGAGCTTCAATATTTTCTCTGGCAGCATTGGACTTAGCAGGCACAGCATGACCATTCACTCGCTTGTTGAGACCGCACTTATGCTGCTGAATAATGGGTTTGATCAACCGATAGGTCACTGAGCAAGTGACGATGCCAAATTATCCAACAAATGGGAAACACGAAAGTAAGCTAGACTACACGTTTCATTCTCTAATTGCAGAAGCAAAGAAAAAAAGGTAATTGCTTCTTTAACAACTCTGCCTGGCTTAAGTCTGACGTTCTTGAAGTTGTCACCTTCCTTGTTTGTTTGCACGGAGTTTGTGCGATTTACAGCACACCACGTGTACTAATGCCAAAACATATGCAAGATGACACATTCTTTTATTTCACAATTTGACTCCTGAACATGGAAGCATCCAAGACTTGCATATACCGTGATGCTGATCTCACTACATCTACTAATAAATGATCTTATTTTTCCTTCCAAATCTTGTTCTACTTAGCAACGAATCAAGACTTAAGGACAATATATAGTCCAAGGCAATCGTCACATATGTTGCAAATGACTACACAAGAACAAGAATCCCAAAAGGCAAACTCATCGTGCAACCGAAGTTGATAAATAGAAAGAACGTATAGCTTACTCTGTGACCACGGAAGGAAATCTCACCACGAACCCACAACATTATCTGCTTGTCTCCCCTGAAGTACCCCTAAACAGGACGAGATAAGAACCCGAAGAAAAAATGGGAACTTGCGGTTGAACACATCACTCTAGAAAGCAAAACGCAATGCACTAAGCTCATAAACTACGAAAACCGAGACATTCCTTTTATTGAATTCGGCGAGAACCTCGCTACCCGTTGAGATCATGGAGTTCCGGAGCTGAGATGAGTGAGGTTTGAGCGTCTTGACGGTGAGCAGGCTCAGTTGCTGCGAATTGCATGAAGAACAAATGGTGGAGGGAAAGGCAAGGAACGGAAAGGACGAAAATTAGTTGAAAACTATCTACCCTAAACAAGAAATTGAAAAGGAAACATTACGCAAAAGGAAAAACAACACAAATGATTTTGAACCTTAGCCTAATATGTAATGTGGTCTCTGAACTTTTAATATGTTAAAGGTGATCTCTGAATATTTGATACATGTTATGGGACAATAGTAAACATTTTTATATAGTTTAGGAACTAAATTGAATATGTACTTAAGTCTAGAGATCTTATTGAACATATTAAAAGTTTATGAACCACATTGCATATTGAGATATAATTTAAGGATCATATCAAACAAATTAAAAGTTCAGAGACCATGTTATATATTGACTTAAAGTTTAAGGACAATTTATATCATTATCCCTACTCAAAACAATTCGAAATGATAGTCGCACGAATTCACCATATATTCAAAAAAAAAAAACACACACACACACACATTTTTGTTAAATTACCCTTTCTTTCTTTCGCTTGTCTTCATCCATTTTTCGAACCACCGTTGACTTTTTTTTCGCCAAAATTTTCTGAATTGTCCAAACTTTCTTCACCTTTTGCTCACCTACTATACATAATTATTCAATTCCTTTCTATGTGTAATTACTTAATTAAGCACCAGCAAACGCCAGTTGCAACGCCTGCCCATGATTGAATATTAAGGAATACCGGGGACAATAAAAGTTGTGCCCTTTTTCTTCGTTTTGATGACGCCACACATAATAATTTTTCTTTTCAGATAAATGGTTAATGGATTTTCGAACTTTGGCGAGTAAATAGAAGAAATTTCTCCTCATGCAATAGCCACCCGTCTGGACCTTCGACACAAACCAGGTGGACCATCTGTGTGTCCTCTAGCTCGAGACGAAGACATTCGATAAAATATCTCCAGCAATCTCCAATCGAAATGCCAAACTGCACTTAAACACGACATGGGAAGAATCGTCGAGGAGCAAGCAAGTGGCCGTGGAGATCCGAGGATGCGCCTGTCATGGATCGAACGACTATGAATGTTAACAGCACACTTGACCAAGTGATTCTCATGGACAGAGACGCCCAAAGAAAAAGGAGACTCTCAAGGTTCAACTTAATGACTTATCTTCCTTTCGATAAGGTTGACGTCGACCACACCTTTCAGGGATCTGTGCACGGCGTTATAGAACTCTAAGAACCCTGATAATTCATTATAACATCAGGACATTAAGCATATGTTCTTCAAACAGAGTCGATACCGTCTCACACTTGTCGTCACTCTTGTACAAGTTTTGTCGGCTGCAAGCCAACGCAGTCACCAAGCAGCAAGCGTGTCGCTCCGATATGCAGAAAGAGAGTAGGAGATCATCAGGCAATCAAGAAAGCTCATCAATGGAACATTAGAAGAAAACAATCCAACGATACTGGAATTCGATCCAAGAGCAAGAGAACTTGCAGGAAAGTAGGCAATAGAAGCTGCTTAACCTTCCTTTTCCTCTGCAAGATGCAGTTATAACAACCCCCCACCCACCCTTTCTTTGCTTACAAAGGCATAGCTGCTGTGTCCCATCCCAATCCAGGAACTTTATCGACAGACCGCTAGGTGGAAGTTTTCCTCACCTGATTTGACGTATAAAGAAGCATCTGTTCCTGAGCCACTCCAGACCGCGAAATGACGGTCAAGAGCTTTGCTGAAGGTCAAAGCAGCATTCATTTGGATATTCCTCAGCGTCAGAAGGAAAATGAAAGCACCATTTCCCCCGCCACAATTTTTGAGCCACAAACTAGTGCTAGCAGCGAAAACTATGTATCTCCCACGCTGCCAGCTGTTTCAGCCCCGGAGAAAAAGCTGACTCTGTTTGCTCTCCACCTTGCAGTTCTTGAAAAAATGGCCACTGACCTGGGAACCCTTGGTTTCATCTGGGCGACGGTTGTACTCCTGGGGGGCCTTGCCAGTACCCTAGACAAAACCGACTTCTGGTTCATCACCATCATTTTATTAATTGAAGGAGCTAGAATCTTCAGCAGGAGTCGCGAGCTGGAATGGCAACACCAGTCCACATGGTCAATAGCTGACGCAGGAATTAGCAGCTTCCGAGCGCTCAGATCTGAGCTCTAGAGCTCTAGTTGAATTCGTGAAGGATATGTTAAGCCCTGTAAGCTCTGCTACGAGGAAGCAAAGTCAACACAGCAGGAATATTTCCAAAACTACATGCAACAAACATTACAGAGCAGAAATTGAGAAGGAAGCCAACCCGGATTTGGACTTCTTCCGAAGTTCCTATTGTACCTTATGCAGGGAGAGTTTTCCTTTCGAGAAACATCAGCAAGATTCTGTATTGGTTTCAGCTCTTATCTGCAATAGCCTGCGTTGTGCTCTCATTGATGAAGCTCATCAAGCACAATTTTGGTGACATTGCTAAAAGCGACACTGACGAGAGGAACGGGAAGGCTGCTCTGTATATCTTTTATGGCTTGGCTTTGGCAGAAGCTCTGGTTGTCCTGACAGAGAAACTTTACTGGGAGTGGAAGGTTGTCATCTGTAAGCTTCTTGAAGGGGTGAATGAGGAATGCAATCTGGGGGCTTCAGGTATGAACTCAACTCGGAGATTTTTCTATGACTCCTATTCGAGATGTATTAATGGGAGCATTTTTGATGGCCTGGGAATGGATATGGTGACTTTTGCCATGGATCTCTTATCTTCAAACTCGCCGCAAGAGCAGCTCATTGGAGCCAGGATTCTTCGCCAGTTTTCTACGAAAGAACGGTTTTCAGATGACACGCTTCAGAAGATGGGAACAACTCTGCCAGTTATAGAGAGACTGGTGGAGATCTTGAACTGGAAAGACCCACATGAGGAAGAAGTCAGGCTATCAGCTGCAGAAATAGTTTCCAAATTAGCCGGGAAAAAGCAAAACTCCCTTCGGGTCGCTGGGATACCCGCGGCAATGGAATCGATATCATCTCTTCTACAGACAAACAGAAGCCTCAGTTCTACAGCAGACGAAATTGGAGAAAGTAAAATTGTCTTTGACCATGAGGATTATGGACACTGGACTTTCATTAATTTGGGGCTACTCATTCTGAAGAAACTAGCCCATGATCATGATAACTGCGGAAAAATTGGAAACACAAGGGGCCTTCTTTCCAAAATCATAGATTTCACTCATGCTGACGAGAGAATATTGAAGGACTCAACCGTTACCACATCGCAGGTTTTGAATGTTAAAAGATCCCTAAAGGTTATAAAGATGCTGGAAAGCACAACAGGTACCACAGGGAAAAATCTGCGGAGAGAGATCTCAGAGATAGTCTTCACCGTAAGCAACATAAGAGATATTCTACGACACGGAGAGAAACGACCAGAACTGCAGAAACTAGGGATTGAGATCCTTACCAGTTTAGCACAGGATAATGATGCGACAGAGCGTATAGGAGGGACTGGTGGAGTTCTGAAAGAACTGTTAAAGATTTTCTTCCAAGAAGGAGTGCTGGAAAATCAAAGGGATGTGAGGATTGTGGCCGGAGAAGCCCTGGCAATGCTGGCTTTTGAAAGCAAGAGCAACTGTCATCGCATCTTCAAGTTAAACGTAGTGGAGAGGCTCCTAAAAGTGTTGGAGATTCCGGTTCTTGATGTTAGTGCTGGAAGAATTTTGAGGAATATGTGCACTTACAGTGGCCCAGACTCCTTCAACCAGCTAAAGGAAGTAACAGCAGCGGCACCAACGGTAAGTGCATTATTTTGCAAAAAATTGAACCTGAGCCGGCATCTCAATAACTGGAATGTTGAACGAGTCAATGTTTCTGGTTTGTTTTTTATGTGTTAATAGTCTATTAAGCACTTCTATTATGTGGATTGGTTGCTGTACGTGTGAAGTTAGTGGGCTGTGGTGGTTATTTGTTTGTGTAAAGCCTATATAAAGGCTATGGCGTCAGTTTTTATGAGTGTGGTTCTGTAAACGGTTCCTCTGTTTTTGTGTATATCAGAATCTCCTCTGTTCTCCTCTGTTTTTAACGCTGCTCTTGTGCATATCTGCATCTCCTCTGTTTTTTAACATGGAAAGGGCAGTTATGTACAAGTTTTAAGTTGTCCTGGAGAGAATGACATTAATTGTTCCGACCTAACGACATTTCTTCAACTCAGGTTCTCAAGGCAATCTTGTCAGGAGAAGGCAAACTACAAGAGGTGATGGTTGGGTTAGCAGTGCATGCTTTCAAGTTCATGACGGCAGAAGAATCGACCGCCTTCTTCGAGCAGGCAAGGTTTAGAGAAGCCGAATTAGCTTGTGCTTTGGTCGAGATCCTGAGGAGCCACCGGAACCCACATATAAAGGTGCCGAGAATGAGAAGGTTTGCTATCGAGCTGGCAATCTGGATGATGAGAGAGAAATCAACAAATGTGCAGATCTTCAGGGATCTGGGCATGGAGGAGGAGCTTGAAGGAGTCATGGATACAACATCAGAGCTAGAGAGCTACAACATTTTCTCTGGCACCATTGGACTAAGCAGGCACAGCACGACCATTCACTCACTTGTTGAGACCGCACTTATGCTGCTGAATAACAGGTTTGATCAACCGATAGGTTACTGAGCAAGTGACCATGTCAAATTATCCAACAAATGAGAAACATGAAGCGATGCTAGAATACACATTTCATTCGCTAATTCCAGAAGCAAAGAAATAAAGGTAATTGCTTCTCTAGCAACTCCCTTAAGTCCAATGAAATGCTTCTGAAAGTTATAACCATGTTTATTTGTTTCGCACAGAGTTTGTGTGTCATGCGACGCACCACATGTACTACTACCAAAACATATGAATATGAATACATACACCCAAGCAATTTTTGCTTTCCGATTCAACTCTAGAACATTCAAGCATCCGAGTGTTGCATATCCCCTGATTCTGAGCTCCCTACTTCTGCTATTAAAAGACCGGATTTCCCCTTCCAAATCTTTTTCAACTAAGCAGCTACTCGAAGACTTAAGACGGCATAATCCAATGCAGTCATTCCATATTTTCAAACGCCTACACCAAGATGAAGAATCCCAGAAGGCAATTCATCAGGCAACAGAAGTAGACAAAAAGAAAAAGAAAGAACCCATCGCTTACTTTGTGACGGCTTTAGAAGGACATCTCGCAATGAACCCATAAATTATCTGCACCATACGCTTCTCTGAAACCCCTTAAATTGGATGAGAACCGAAGAACCAAAGAAAAAATGGGAACTCGCGGTGAAGAGCTGACTCCATAAAGCAAAAGTGAATGAAACTAAGAGCGTAATCTACGTGAACCGACACTCTTGTGATGCACATCAGGGATTTTTGGAGCTGAGGCAACCGAGGATTCAGCGTCTCGACGGTGAGCGAGATCAGTCGATGTGAATTGCGAAGATGGAAAAGCAAGAAATGGTGGAGGGGAAGGAAGGAAAAGGAAAGAACGGAAGTGAATTGAAGCTTCGATGCAATTTTTACGAAATTCATGAGCCCAATCCATGCGAACAAGCTGGTCTCCCGTTGCAACTTCTTCCATGCAAATTACGAAACCTAGTTCTTGACTACTTGAGCGTCCATCACCCTTAAGCACCACTTTGTTCAAGCTTTGAATTATCGACTCACGAGCAGCTTCATAGTTGATAGACCCTTCTCCTCCACACGTCTTCCCCGTCGTGATCAGGGTCCGTCCTGTTGCGCCCCTCGTTGCGCCCCTCATTGCGAGGGCTATTCACAGCGCTGGACGCGACCCTTGCGATCTCAGACGCTAGCTCATCACGGGTCAGGCACTTCTTGGAGGACACGATTGCAGGTGGTCGCGGGAGGCGAATGGCGCGCTCGGGTGCTCGGCTCGGTACGAAAATCTCTTAAGACTTTCCTTTTCTGAACGCATGATATTTTTTTTTATTATTATTTCAAGATACTTTGAATTACTTGTATTTTTTTGGAAGTTACCTTTTTATTTCCTTGTCTAGTATTTTTGTTTTAGGCAACTTCCTCTAGTTTTAACCCAGGCGAGCCGACTTTTTCTTATATAATAGTAAAAATACACGTATGTTGCGTGAATTTAAAAAAAATTAATAATTAAATATATTTTTCAAAAAATTGTTTTATAACGAAATACTAAAATTTTTATTAAATAATGGAGTTGCACGTTGGAAAGGGATAAAAATTCAAGATTTAAATCTTTTTTGATAAGCTTGTTCATAGGATGGAAAAATTCAAATTTGAAATTGAAGATGTGAGAGAAAATATGAACATATAAATTTATATATTTAGCTGCGGATAGAATATGGGAAAAAAAAGGATTGCGATCGTCTTTACTTCATCTAACAATAAACTTATTACAAAATTTAGAGTGCCAACATTAAATGGTAAACTTGATGATTGGGGAGCAAAATTTCAATCTGATTTTTAATTACAAAAAACCAATTTCTTCTAACATCCTGTGAAGGAAACAACAAATCACATAGAACAATCAACCAAAAAGTCCTAAACCTATTATAATTATAATAATTCGATCATAACATTTTTTGTTGTCGCGTGACACAGCTAACACTAACGTAAACCTTTTTAATAATTTTTTAATAATTTATTTATATATTTATTTATTCTCTTTCCTTTTTCACTAAGAGTAAGTGCACCTCTTTTGCAAAAAAAGTGTACCTCAGCCGGTACCTCGATTACCAGAAAGGGCGGTGATATCCAAGTTTAAGTCGTCCTCGAGAGAACGAAATTAATTTTAACTACCTCACCTTATTAAGGAGCCGGGAATGAGAATGTTTGCTATTGTGCTGGCGATCTGCATGATGAGAGACAAATCGACAAATGTGCAGATCTTCACCGATCTGCACATTTGTCATAACCTATTGTATTTAGCCACCAATAGAATATTTATAAAATAATGAATTAACGGCATTTTGGGAGAAAGGAAAAAGAAAGGATTGTGATTTTCTTTACTTTATCTAACAATAAACTTATTACAAAATTTACAGTGCCAAAATTAAATGGTAAACTTGATGATTGGGGAGCAAAATTTCAATCTGTTTTTTAATTACAAAAAACAATTTTCTTCTAACATCCTACGAGGGGGACGACAAACCGCATAGAATAATTACTTAAAAAGTCATAACCTATTGTAATTGTGTCAATTCGATCATAACGCTTTTTTTATCAATTAATTTTTAAACCTTTTGTATTTTTGTAGTCCCACAGCTAGCACTAACGTGGACATTTTTAATAATATTTTAATATTTTAATTATTTATTCATTTATTTATTCTCTTTCCTTTTTCACTAAGAGTAAGTGCACCTCTCTTTTGCAAAAAGTGAACCTCAGCCGATATATCGATTACCAGAAAGGGCGGTGAGGGACAAATCGACAAATGTGCAGATCTTCACCGATCAGGGCATGGAGGACAAGTTTGAAGGAGAGCATACGGCATCAAAGCTAGAAAAGCTTCAATATCTTCTCTGGCAACATTGGACTAAGCAAGCACAGCACGTCCATTCACTCACTTGTTGAGACCGCGCTTATGCTGCTGAAGAGCAGTCTTTGATCAATTAATAGGTCACTGACCAAGTGATGATGCCAAATTGTCCAAGTAAGCTACACTACACATTTCATTCTCTAATCCTATATGTAAAGAAATAAAGGGGAATTGCTTCTTTAGCAACTCCGCCGGCTTAAATCTAATCCAATGATCCTAAAAGTTTTCACCTTCTTTATCTATTCATGTGGAATTTGAGAGACTAATGACACATCACATGTACTAAAACATATGCAAAACATGTACATACACCCACACATTTTTTTTCATTTTTAAATTGAAATCTCGAAACATCATAGCATAGAGAGATGCATATACGGTGATTCTGAGTCACTACTTCAGATATCAAAAGATCAAATTTTTCTTGTTCTACTTAGCAGCGAATCAAAAACCTGAAGGATAATATTATCTAAGGCAATCGTGACATATTTTCAAATGACTACACAAGAACATGACCCCCAAACGGCAATTCATCATGCAATTGAAGTTAATAAAATGAAAAGAAAGAAAAATGAAAAGAAAGAACACATTACTTACTCTTTGACTATGGAAGGAAATCTGACAATGGATCCATAAATCATATGAGTTATTCGCTTCTTTGAAATGCACTATATAGGATAGAATAAGAAGCAAAGAAAAAATGGAAACTTGCAGTCAAACAACTCACTCTATAAAACTAAAGGCAATGAACTAAGGCCATAAACTGCGAGAATCGAGACATTTTTGTGATTGAATTTGCGATAACCTCGTTACTGGTCAATATTGAGGGGCCTTGTTGAATTATCTCCCTAGCCCCTCCCCTTGTTGATATAGTGTCTTCTTCTTGTCTTGCTCTCGACAGTACCCACTATGATATCTCACGGCACGTGGTCTGGTCTTGTTAGAACCTTTTATGAACTTGCTTCGGTCCTAAGTGAAGAAGAAATGGTGGAGCGAAGGAAGGATGTGACAGAACAAAAGTGAATTAAAACTGTCAAATAACTATATATGTCCGGGCCAAAACATCATTTATCTTGTCTTTTTTTTTCTTTCTATTTTTGTGAATTACCCTTTATTTCTTTCTCTATTTTACTGATCAATTTCTGAAATAGTTACTCAGTTTCTTTCTCTTTTCTTGGAACAATGGAGGCAATAAATTTGCCACCTTTTTTGGCTATTCAAAGTGAAAAGTTCTGTTTTGATCGAAACGAAAACACATAACTTAAACGTTGGTATCTATAGAGGCTTTATGAAAAAAAAAAAATTGAGGTGATAGAGATTAAATAAAATGTCCAATTTCAAACACGCGCTAATAGTAGAGCTTACGATTGTATAATCCCGCCTTAAACATTTGATCTTATTTAGGTTCAGAAAATATATTTTACTCTTTTTTTACAGTAAACAAAAATATATTTGTAATACATGAGTGTGTTCAAGCACTCCAAGTCTAATGATCATAAACATACTCTTATACAAAAGAAAAATATAATATTCATATGATGTTAATTTTTTAAATTAGCTGATCTGATCACCGTTAAAGAAGCTAACTTTCTGCATTAGGTGGTGTTTGTAATTTAAGCCCCAATCCATCCTTTCTGTTGGGGTAGCAAGTTTATGGTTCAAGCTTTTCTAAAAGATTTCTTTGTCCAGGTGATAA
The DNA here is from genome assembly GCA_016097605.1 of Eucalyptus guilfoylei. NCBI lineage: Eukaryota > Viridiplantae > Streptophyta > Magnoliopsida > Myrtales > Myrtaceae > Eucalyptus > Eucalyptus guilfoylei. The sequence continues at coordinate 43,621,844 of CM027867.1, forward strand.
AATTTTAGTTTTTGAATTATTAGAAAAAAATTATAAATGACTAAATATTAAAATACAATTCATGTAGGTCATCGATATCCAACATCTTTAACTTTTGGAATAGAATATTACGTACTCTAACTTTAAATGCATGTGTCGATATCTATTTGTTTCGAAGATGAACATTACGTGGCTCCCGTGTGCTTGTACATAAATTATTTTGCAAGTTTCAACAACATTCAACTGACGTAAAGATGACGTCCAAGTCATCCGAAAGCTTTGTGAAGAAGAATTTCCATAAAAAGAAAAAAAAATTCCGGAAACTAACTTAAATACCAATAAGCATTTTTCCCAAAATAACATAATTTTCCTCAAAAAGCACCGCCAGACTTGAATACGAGAGTTAACCATGCACGGTAAACAAAAAACATAATTATGATACATATGCTTACTTAGGTGAATTTATTGTTTCTTTTTTATAGTTGTATTTTAAAGTCTTGAAATCTGATCATATAAATAACATTTTTTTAAAAGAAAATTTAAAAAGCGAATAATTTTGGGTTAAATGCCCAAACCGTCCTGGATCGAACCAAGTAATTTTCGGTCCAGGCTTTTGAGTTTTCCACTCTAAATAATAAAAGAATTTGGTTACAAAAATCAAATATTTTTCGTAATCAATCACGATCACTTGGAAAATTAGAAAAAACTTGGATCTCAATATTCTTGGTCGACAAGTTGTACCGACGCAGAGGACATATGTGGTGTTCCCAAGTTTCGATGCAATTTTTTGTGAAATTTATGATAAACTTGATGTTTGGGGAAAAAGATTTCGAACTTGATAATTGACATGCGATAACTTTTCAAATACAATTTTCTTTTCAAATCTTCGGACTCATGAAATTTGATAGTTGACTTTTTATTTTGAAGCGAGGCTCAAGATATTAAAATATGGATATGCAAATTCATATATAAATTTCGTAATATTTTGGAGCTTTCAATGAATTCTTTCTTAAGATTTGGAAAAGGAAAAAAGAGGCGAGTTGTGCAATTTCTTTAAATTAATCCAAACAAACTCTCAATCTATAACTTCAAATCGATGATGTAGATAGGTTTGGTTCAAGTTACAGAATTTTAATTTATTAGGAGAAGAGCGGAACATGGTAATGGAGCTCATGCTGTCAGAGGAAGGTAAGGGTGCAAAAGAAGTCCGAAAGTCCAGAAAAAGAAAAAAATCCATGGTAGATAATAAAAATAGCTCAATTATACGTTATATAATCACAAAAAAGGACAAATTTAATATAGCCATAACAAGTATTCACAATATTCAAGATGACGTATATTAATTAAAAAAATAATCAAAGTAACCTATAATTCCAAAAAAGGACTAATTTGAAACTTTGTTTGCATTCACGTAATTAATCGTGAATCTCCAGTCTCTTAAGGAAATCAGAAAAGTTAAAAATCTCTCGACTTCTTGGTGGACAAGTGGCACCGACATAGGGGGCATGTGGGGTGTATCTTCAACCAAGTTTCGATGCAATCTCTGTGAAATTCATGAGAGCAATCCATGCGAATAAGTTGGCCTTCGATCGCAACTTCTTCCATGCAAATCACACAATGCGAACTAGTTGAGCCTTGATCACCTTCAAACGCCACTTTGTTCAAGCTTTCAATCATTGACTCATGTGCGGCTCCGAAGTTGATCCTCTCTTGATCCATCGAGTCCCTCATGATCTGCACAATGCCCACCAACATCATCGTCCTCTTGCGCCCTTCGCTGCGAGTGTCGTTCACCGCGCGGGACGTGGCCCTCGTGATCTCGGACACTAGCTCGTCGCGAGTCAGGCACTTCTTGGCCACATGCGTCCCCATACTCACGTCGAGCCACCACGGCTGGTCCAACGGAATGGACAGCCGCATGTCGTCCAACATGGAGGACACAATCGCCCGCGACTGCGATGATGGCGATCTGTCGTGGGACGCAAACGGCCCGCTCGGGTACTCAGCTCTGTACCAAAAGCCACCATCGGAGGCACGAGGCGGTAATGCAGTTCCTCCTCCTACTTCGGACTGAACATAACGACGTCGGACGATCCATGACATGACCACCTGAGGTTGGGGCAAAGACTGATTGTCGAGAATATACGCTGGCATCGCAAAAACCAAAACCAAAGTATGATCCATCGACTCCCTCATGACCCCCATCCGCAACACACCCTCCGTGTTGCGATCAGGGGTTGTGACTGCTCCTTCTTGCCTCGTTTGACTAAGCGCGGATCGCTGCCCCGAAAGTAGCCGCCGCAATCTCTCCACCTCTTCGAGGATCCGCGAATGCGGGATCCGCCACTGGAACCTCCGCCATCGGGCTTGTATCTCGTGCTCCGAGATGGCGATGTGCTCAATTCTCACCCTCATCATTGTCCTCTTGCGCCCCTCGCTGCAAGTGTCGTTCACCGCGTGGGACGTGGCCCTCGCGATCTCGGACACTAGCTCGTCGCGAGTCAGGCACTTCTTGGCCACATGCGTCCCCGCACTCACGTCGAGCCACCGCAGCGGGTCCAACGGGAAGGGCAGCCGCATGTCGTCCAACATGGAGGACACAATCGCCCGTGACGGCGATGATGGCGATCTGTCGTGGGACGCAAACGGCCCGCTCGGGTACTCAGCTCTGTACCAAAAGCCACCATCGGCACAAGGCGGTAATGCAGCTCCTTCTCCTACTTCGGACTGAATATAGCGACGTCGGACGATGCATGACATGATCACCCGAGGTTGGGGCAAAGACCGATTGTCAGGAATATACGCTGGCATAGCAAAAACGAAAGTACGATAGTAAAACATCTTAACGAGGATTGTCAGATGGCAGGCCAAACAATTTTGGATTGGGTATATATAGTGAACATTACTAATCCGAATAGGAAATAGGACTGATTCCTACACTGCGTTTGACAAGATTCCTGTTAAAAATTAATTATTATTATTATTATTATTATTTTGCTTTGTTTTATCAAAATTGAAGAGAGCGTCTTATCTATAGTTCGTGAAATCACCGAAATTTACCAAATACATGCTAGCACTGCGGAAACAGAACCTTGATAGTTATTTAACCAAACAAGTAAAATGTTTCGAGTACTTTCCTGCAATAACCAACATTTACAAAAAATTGTGTCGTGGAATTTTATCTGATTATTATTAAATAGACTTCCAAGACTTTTTTTGAGCTGTTGATCTAGAAAGCTTGCTATTGGAAGCCGCACAACTAAAATTCAATATCTTAATACCTGAAAATCAGCAAAAGAGATCCTATCGATATATCCAATAAGACCTACCGAAGCTTAAGTTGAAGAGCTATGCACTAGTATATTTGATTAATCAACTAACCTAAATCACTAATTCGTATGTGATGGAAATGTATAAAAACATTACTAGGTTTATTACACGGGTTTGGCTCCACATATCACCAAAATAAAAATCAGTAAAAGAAAACAAAAACTATTTGGTATTGCAAATGAATGGGGAAATGAAAATAGCTCCTATACTAATTTCACGCATTCAACATTAGTTACCATAAATTTGTTCAACTAAAAGAAAACCAGAATCATCAAACTGATGAAATAGTTAGCTTAGCGGAAAAAAAGAAAAAAAAGAGGGAATTTCTGAAATTTCATTAATTCATCTCCTTGATAACTAGCTTGAACATTGGACCATGAACTCATGGGCAGCTTCGGGTTGAGGCTAATTGGGATAATTGCCCAAAAAGTTTTAAATATATTATAATCGTGTCAATTCAGTTATAAATATTTTTTTGGCCAAAAGAATCATAGACCTTTTGTATATGTGTCAATTTAGTCTGTCCAACCAACACTAATGTGGCATGATCGGCGTTGACATAGCCCGGCCGGTACTAAAGTAGACAATTTGTAATAATATTTTAATATTTTTTAAATTTCTAATTATTTTTTTTATTTTTCTTTTCTTTTCTTTCTCTCTCTTTTTTAACCTCTTCTTTTTTTCTCTAACTGGTGGGAGAGACCCTCACTCACCCCTCGCCAGATCCAATGAGGCTCGACCTTGCTAGGTAAGCTCGCTTCACCCAGTGACGACGAGGGCTCGCTTCGCTGATGGCTAGGTGAGGTCCCCCTTGCCCAACGACAGTGAGGCAAGCCTCGCTAATGGCCGACAATTAGTCCGATGACCGGGTACAGGAAGAAGGAGGAGGGGAAAAAAGAGAAAGAAAAGGAAAAAAAAAATTAAAAAAATTTTAAAAAAAAAATCATTAAAAAATTATTAAAAATTATCAACGTCGACTAAATATGCCATATTACCACAAAGTAGCCAAATTTGGATGAATGGATTGAATTTGTACAAATGTAAAAGGTTTAGAATTCATTTAGTTAAAAAAAGTTTATGACTGAATTAATACTATTACGACAAGTTTAAGACTTCTTTTGTAATTCTCCCTTTGCTAATTGATTTGTCGACTCCCTCTTCACTCTCTTCCTTAGCTCATCTAATTCCAACAAGAGATTAGGCCTTTACTTTTTCTTTTTTTTTTGGTAAGGTAAGAAAGAAATTAGACCTTTACTTGTTACGTAGGAAATGAATTATTTTAAAATATTTTCTACAATGATCATTTGTATTCCTCGAAATAATTAGTCAATGAAAAATCTTTATTTTAATTTTTTTTTCCAATTTTCATGAAGCAAACACATCTTGAGCACATCATTTATCCTTCTAGTTACATTAGATCAAACCAAAATTCCCGGTCCAAGGCTCGTATCTTTCTCCCGCTTTCCTCCATAGAGGAAACGGTTGCCCATGACGGCAATGATGGCGAATGGTCGTCAGATGCAAAAGGCCCGCTCGGCTGCTCGAATTGGAAGGAAAAGCTACGGTCGTCATCCACGATACACGCCGCAGAGTTTGTTCCTTGTACATCGGACTCAATATGGTAGCAATTAACATCGCACGATATGATTAGAAAAGCATGAGACAAAGACCGATCATCTCGTATAAAAGCAGGGTTGCAGAAACTAAAATTGATAATTCGACATATTTGATGTAGAAGTTTTCAAGACTGATGAAGTGAATATTCTTTAGTGAAATGTGACCTGATTCTGCTAGAAATCGGCTCGTCTCAGACAAGAAACATTGCCAATCCAAAATAGGTAACACAACGTTAATATGTTTCCTAAAGTTTCTTTAATCATCAAAGTGAAACTTTAAAATCCTAAACTTTTTTTTTCTTTTGGCTTTGGTTTGTCAAGATTGGAGAGAAAATCTGATCAAATCATCAGCATTTACGGAAGACTATGCATCAGAAATTAATTTGATTAGGGTTGATATCCTGAAAAACTCCAAACCGATACACCTGTGATAAATTTATCCAAAACTGATATTATGACCACTAATGACCCCAAACTAATATATATTTTACAAATTTAATCCAAACTGGTACACTTGTGACAAATTTACCCTATATTAATTTATGTTATTAAATTGAATGACACATGACAATTGAATGATGTACTAATTTGGGATTTTACTCTCCATTTGTCACAATTATATAATGTTTGTGATTTTTTGTGGTATTAATCCAATTTAACGAATGGTATATTTATCACAAATATACCAGTTTAGGGTTTTCGGTGGTCAAATAAATTATTTTTGGGTAAATTTATCACAAGTGTACCAGTTTGTGGGTTTTTTTATGATCAGTTTGGGTAAATTTGTCACAGATATACCGGTTTGGGGTTTTTCATGATTACAAAATTAGTTCGGGGTAAATTTGTCACACGTATATCAGTTTGAAGTTTTTAATGTAGCCATCTTATTATTAGATATAGACTCTCAAGATATTTTGAATTGTCAATCCCCAAAAACTTTCCTTTTCCGAACACATGATATCCGAAAAAAAAAAAAATGCTTTAAATTACTTCTATTTCTCGAAAGTTGCCCTATTTTATTTCTTCATTCGGCACTTTCTTTTGGGCAACTTCCTCCTCTTGTATCAAACCCAACCGATCGGTTTTTTTTTTTTTACAATATACTTGCAAAAAGGCATATACAAGGGGTGAATAACGAAATTTAAAAGATCTAGCAAAAATTGCCTCATAAAGTGATATTTGAATTTTTAATAATTAAACTAGACAAAGAAAAGGAAAAAAAAATCTTAAGATTCAATTTTTTTATAAGGGTGTTCATAAAAAAGAAAAATGATTTAAATTTTAAATTAAGGTATGTGAGAGATAAAATAGAATCATTAATTTATGCACTTGTCCAATGATGAAATTTTTTTGAAATAACTTATCGATGATATTTTGGAAAAAAAATATCTCTATAATTGCAAAAATTAAAATAAAAAATTTAAAGGATCGTTATTTAACCTCAACAAAGTTATAAATAAATAATAAAGTAGCTATTATACTTTTAAAAGCCATTAAAAAAAAAGTCATGCGATGCTAAAACTGAGGGTTCAAATTTCGTTTCTTTTGATCAAATTGGTGAACAATAAGCGAGTTTATGTTAGTTATTTGATGATTGTATTTTAGAGTTTTGAAAATTGAGGATATACAAATTTTTTGAAAAAAATTCTAAAAATATATATATACAAAATTAGACTAAAAACTTTGAATTTGCGTAGGACGTGCAATTCCAATCTTTGCTTTCTTTTTCCAGCCGTACTGAAAATCACTTACTTATTCGTCACGAGCACAGTCCATGACTAGAAACGCACAATCCAATTGTTTGTTTATCCATCACAGAATCGAAAGCATGATGTAGTATTACAAAAGACTTTCAAAGAAAAAAGAGATCATGAAACTAGATAGTATATGATAAAGTTGTAATCATAAAGTGGCTTGGGAGTCGACCACTGATCGGAGAAGAATTAAACTCACAAGCAGAAACTTCATTTACATCAATATAATCCAACATAGGGTCCTATAAAAATCAGAAAAGACGTAGATTACAAGACATCTTGGCGGGCAACTCGCAGCGACACAAAGGGCATGTTTGGTGTATCTTCAGCCAAGCTTCGATGCAACCTTGATGAAATTCATGAGAGCAATGCATCCGAACCAGTTGGTCTCCCATCACAATTTCTTCCGCGCAAATCACGCAGTTCAGTTCACGACTCTCGTGGATCTCGCTCTCCGAGACGGTGACCACGTGCGTCATACTCACCATCACCTTCGTCCTCTTGCGCCCCTTGTCGTTCACCTCGCGGGACAACACCCTCGCGATCTCAGACACTAACTCGTCGCGGGTGACGCATGTACCGCCCGCGTACTTCCCCGCGTTCAAGTCGAGCCACTGTATCCGGTCCAGAGGGAAGGGCAGCAGCATGCCCTCCATCATGGAGGACACGATTGCCCACCACGGTGAGGACGGCGAGTGGTCGTGGGACGCGAACGGCGTGCTCGGATGCTCCGCTCGGTACGAAAAGCTACGTTCACAGATTCGGCCTCCTGTTCCTCCTTGTACTTTGGACAGACTACAGTAGCTTTGGACATGGCATGACAAGATCACACTGGGTTGGAGCAAAGATTCATCGTCATCGTCTGGAACGCGCGTTGGAATTGCGAAGACTCGAGTGTAATAATTCGACATCTTTACGAGAATTGTGGAGATGGCAAGTGAAAGCGTTCTTGGGTTGGGTATGTATATATGTACTCAGTCATAGGACATCGCCATTGACAGAAATTTCAGGAAACAAGTCGTATAGTTTCCTCTTTTAAGCTTTGGTTCGTCCAGATTATAGAGAGCTTATGTCAAAGATTTTGAGTCGTTTATCCTAAAAACTTTCATTTTTTCAAGACATGATTTGAGTTACCCGTATTTCTCAATAGTTACCCGATTTTATTTCCTCATTTGATCTTTCGGCCAACTTCCTCTAGTATCGGACCCACGCAAAAAAAAACACCTTATAACATAATATTTCACTTATGAACAAAAAAAAAACATAATATTTTACTAATTAAATAATGACATTGCACACAAGTAAGGAAAAAGTTTCAAATTTTGAAATCTTTTCAATAAGGTTGTCCATGAGACAGAAGCTTCTATGTTCATCTTCTTATACAATCCCATGGAAAAAAATTTCTTATTCATATTTTCACATTATTTTTAAAATATTGCGAAATTACTAAAGGCGAAATGAAACCTAATTCATTCCAATTTTGATTGGGCTTGGGATTGATGCTTGTGAAAATCCCTATTGTAGCCCATGAAAAAAAAAACGGATCATTTCTCTCGCGAGGTCGTCAAGTCCATGAACATACGCACCTCCAATCGAGCGAAGGACCAATCTATGTCTCAAAAGAAAATTCAGGAAAGACACTATGATCCATCTGCATTAATAATAAACTAATCATGGTTAGCGTGATTAATTATCATTAGAGATAATCACACAAATAATCCCTAAATTTGGACCCAACATGTAATGTGATCTCTAAATTTTTTTAATTTATTCATGGTTCCTGAATTTTAGTCCAATATGCAATATCATTCCTAAACAATGCGGTCTCAATATCAATTTAGTCCATAAACTAGATTAAAATGTTCAATATTATCATTCCATTAATTCGAGTTTAGGGATAATATTAAATATTTTCATGTAATTCAAGGACTAGATTCAACATGTACCAAAAGTTGAAAGACTAAATTGAACAAATTCAAAATTCAAAACCACATTGTAGTTTGGATCATAATTAAGAGACTATTTTTGTCATTGAAATTTGTCGCTGGTTTTATTTTTTTGGGGGCCAGATTTTGGTACCGGGTTTTTTCGAGCATAAGAATCCACAATTTCCCACAATTGAGTATGGCGAAGAGAACTTGGAGTTCGCATGCTCATCTTCATGTCACTCCTAGGCTTTACATGTGCAATGTGCATGATCATTCGGAGCTTTATCTTTAGAATGTCTGATTCCTAGCAATGAAGCAATTAACTTAAACGTGGATTGACGGTCGAGGGTCGAAGATGTCGGGCAAATGCAATGCTCTTATTCATTGGATAGGCCACTTGATTCTAAAGACGTATTGAAGGAAGTAAGAGAAATGATGGGAGCTTTTCCACTACTTGGAGAACCGAGTCGGTTAAAAACGCGATGGACGTGTATAACAAGTGGGAGGTGAGTCAGCTCGCAGAAGTATAACACATGCTACTTTCGTAAGTCAAACTGCCGACATATGCAATGAAAAACAAAGCTACAGCAACCTAGTATTTCTTCTTGTGGACACAAACGAGCTACGAGAAACTATGATTTAAGATGTGCACACGTCTCGACCCTGTCAAATCGATGTTTCTGCAAGAAATGTGGATTGGGTGCGCACTACATGTTCAATTCCCAATCAGACTAAGAACCAACTTGATATGATGGCTCGAGTGCATTCAATGTATGCTCAAAACGGTCGGCCGCATGGCAAAGGGGTCCTAGGTATATACAACGGGCGGGTCGGCATGTGAATGTAGGAATTCGGTTGAACCTGAATGAAGCTCTTCCGAAAGCAACCTGGTCGAGTTACTGGTGTCAATCAGATAGCAAAAGCGAGAGCTGAACTTTATCATGGCGAGAGAAGACAAGGAAGATATGCAATGAGAGGGAAAAAAGACAGATTAGTAATTTTCATTTTATCTCTTGCCATCATTTCAATTTAAAATTTGAATTTTCTTTTTTTTTTCTCTCAGGAACAATCTTATAAAAAAAAGTTCTGCATTTTGAAACTTTTTTCCTTTTCAAATGTGTAATTTCATTATTTAATGATCCAAATATTTCGTTATAAGGCGATTTTCATTAAATCTCTTATAAATTTAATTTTTGAATTAATGCAATACACGTGCATTGTTACTTGGATATAAGTTAAAATCAACTCGTCCGAATTTCAAACTAGAGGAAGTTGCCTATAACAAAAAGGGAAAATTGTCCAAAAAATCCTAAACCTATTACACTTTCGCCAATTCAATCATAAACCTTTCAATTTTATCAATTGAATCTTAAATATTTTCACTTCTTACTAATTGAGTCCATCTGAATAATTTTAGCTGAAAATCACTGACATGGATGATAGTGGTGCCACTAGGACGGCCGGCGCTAACGTAGACAATTTTTAATAATATTTAATATTTTTGACTTTTTTTATTATTTTTTTTAATGATTTTTCTCTTTCTTTTCTTCTTTGCTTCTTCTCCTTCCTTTTGCTAGTGGCTGGCCATCGAAGGTTGGCCATTAGCCATGCCAAGCCGACTGGCCTCGCTTGCTATAAGCAAGGCACATCCAGGCAAGGGCAAGCCCTGGCATAGCCCAGGCGAGACCCCACAAGGGTCGGCCTCTCCTAGGCCAAATCAAGCAAGGCTAGCCCTCGCCCAAGCCAGGGCGGCCTCGCCTGGCATTGCTAATGAGTCCAAGTGAGGCCGACCTCGCCCAAACTAAGTGAGGCAAACCCTTGCCTGATGCCCACCGAGGCCACCTTAGCCTGGCGAGGGTTCCTATCGCCGAGGCATGCCGAGGCTTGCTCGACCGTGTCTCGCTTGTGGCGAGGGAGGCTAGTCTGCCCAACATGGCTGAGGCTCGGCCTCCGATGGCTGGCCACCAGCTAAAGGAAGAAGAAGAAGAAAGAAAGAAAGAAAGAAAGAAAATCATATAAAATAATTAAAATTAAAATTTTTAAAAATATTAAAATATTAGTAAATTTTATCTATTTCAGCATTGATAGTCCTACGTGGCACGAGATAGCTCCCTCGTTAGCGATTTCCGACTAAAAGGATTGACTCAATTGGCAAAAAGTAAAAAAAAATTAGGATTCAATTGGTAAAATTGAAAGATTTAGAACTAAATTGACAAAAATACGGTAAGTTTGGAACTTTTTAGACAATTTTCCCTAACAAAAAATACTGGATGAGGAAATAAAATCAAGTAACTTCCTAGAAATATAGATAATCTCAAAGCATCTTTACGAGAAATCGTGGAGATGGCAACGGAAGTGTTCTTGAGTTTAGTACTTCATGTATATATGCATAGTGAACGTCAATCCCGAATAGGAAACATGAATTTTCCTAAACTGCCATCGATACAATTCAAGTAACAAAATTTCAACTTTCCTTTTTTTTTTCTTCTTTTTTTTGGTTTCTGACTTTGATTTGTCATGATTGGATAGAGAATATCATCCTTTATTTTTTTTTTTGTCGGAGAGAGAATCTCATAACTCATGAAATTATCATCATTTACCGAAGATTGTGTCATAAAATTTGATTTCGTTAAGCACATGATTTTCTGATTCCATGATACTTTGAATCATCTGTATTTCTAAGAAACTTCCTGATTTTATTTCCTCACCTTGTATTTTTTGTTATGGGCAACTTCCTCTAGTTAAAACCCAGACAAGTTGATTTTTATTATATATTAATTAAAATGTCTGTGTATTGCCTGAATTTGAAAAATTAACATTCTGAAATATTTAACAAAAATCACCTTATAACGAAATATTTGGATCTTTAAATAATGAAATCGTACATTGGAAACAGAAAAATAAAAAGTTCAAGATTTAGAAACTTTTCAAGTAGACTATTCGTAAAATTAAAAAAAAAAAAAAGATTCAAATTTTAAATTGAAATTATGCAAGAGATAAAATAAAATTACTAATTTATGCATTTGTTCGTTAATATATATATTTTTAAAAGAAATAATCAATAGTTCTAAAATTAAGCAATAAACTTGATGACTGGGGAACAAAATTCCCAGGGAATAAGTATGCCAAGCGCATTCAGCCACAAGTCGGGTCATGGTTTTTCCTCGCATGAAAACTTACACGTGTCAAGTCGAGAGTAAAAAAGGAGAAAGGACCCACAAAAGAATTCAAGAAATACTTTTTGGCTGAGTCTTTAATAAACAAATGCCTGGAAGAAAACACAGAAAAATAGTTACTCCAGTGTCCTAGTAGAAACCCATTTCATTCCATCCCCAAAGTAACATCTTTCTCCCCCAGAAAGTCCTGATCCAGCGAAATCGAGGGTAAAAACAGTGATAGTTGAAGGAAGCAAAACTATGGCCGCTTCACCCGCGTCAATTGGGCACCCGCTGCACAAAAGAAGAATCTGAGAGCACGGGGACCTTACAATCTGTCATTTACAAGACACCGTTGAAACTTGCAAACTTTGCTAAATTCATTCAGTATGTATCAAATAGACAATAAACCTGTTCCCATGGTGGAAAAATCACATATGGCAAAGGCCTTCCTTGACCATCAACCACAGGACTGTATTTGAGGACTTCACTACAAATATTGGTGACTTGAAAAATATGTAGTCCAACAGAGAAGAGTTATGGCTGAGCAAGTGCTATGGTCTTGAGGTTCTGTGACCAAAAGATCGTACTAAAACGATGAAGATTGTCGGAGATTGCTTAGGTTTCTCCTAGGGTTTCAAGAATGTTCTTAAGAACAGGCGAGACGGTAATTGAGCCAATTTTAGAATTCTCTCAGCTTAAATGTCAGTAGTTGGTAAGAGAGTAGATATGATTTCGTCTACTAGATCGAATATAAATCAACGGTTGTAACAAAAGAGCTTCTAATATGAGAAGAGGTGCCCTCCCTTCATATCCATCCAAACATTCAATAATAGAGATCTATTCTCTTCAGAGTGCTCTCTTTAGAACTTTCTCTCTCTATGATCCGGGTGAGCAAATATTACAAGACTATCTATTACACATTTATAAAAATTATATCATTGTGCTTTAAAAAATACAAGGGAGAAAATCCATAAAACAAACCTCTTTAAATTTAGACAGGTTCCTCTGCTTAAGAGAGAGGACTAAAGACAAAGGTCACATCCTAAAAAAAAATATTTGTGTTGATGTTTGTATTCTTATTTATGTCGTTTTAAGCATTGTTCATTGAAGACACTATTTTACTACCAAAAACTACATTCTCTACTATCAAAAATTACATTCTTCCAAAATATATGACCGGTTGCTCCTAAAGGTCATGTATCTCCTTCCATGCCTCTTTATTGAACCACAACCTTTGAAGACGCTATTCTATCACCAAAAACTACGCTGTTCCAAATATGACCGGTTGCTCCTAAAGGTCATATCTCCATCTGTGCCTCTTCATTGAGCCATAACCTTTCTTGATCTGATTTTATATAATAAAAAAGGAACACTTGGATCTTTGGAGTGTCAAAAGTTGACACAAAGGGACACTTAAGTGCCAAAAGTTATAAAAGTGACACTTAAGTGTCAAAATCGGAACAAAATGAATTACTTAGGTGTCAATCCGGCCAAAATCCGACCAAAATGTTGACGTAGCAATTCAAAACAAAGGGCATCGTTTTGCACGCTGACGTAGCTAGACAATATAAAAACGACGTCATTTTAGTGCTGAAGTAGTAAAAAATTAATATAAAAATTAATTTAATTTAATTTAAAAAACGACGACGACGGCTAAGGACTCGGCCCTCACCGTCGCCACTGCCGCCTCCCTACCCTCGCCCCCGCCCTCGCGGCCTCCGTCACCTCCCCGCCGTCACCGGAAGGTGGGGGAGGGTTGGTCGAGGCCGCTGAGCCTTAGCTAGGGGCTGGCGACCCTAGCCAATCGGCCCGGCCGGGCCAAGGGCCGCCGTTTGCTTGGGGTCGCCTCAACGGGCGGCAGGCCAAGTCCCAACGAGCGACGACCCTTGGCCCGGCTGAGTGAGGGCTGCCGACCCTCATCAGATCTGGGCAAGGGCACGGCAGCCCTCGCCGCCGGTCGACTGGGGTCGTCGGCCCCTAGCCAGGGCTCGACAACCCCGACTAACCCTCCCCCACCTTCCGGCAACGGTAGCGGCAGTGAGGGCTGAGCCCTCGGCCACCGACCGCCTTCCTCCTCCTCCACCACCTTTATTATTATTATTATTATTATTATTATTATTATTATTATTATTATTATTATTATTATTATTATTATTATTATTATTATTTTTTGCTTTAAATTTAATTGAATTAATTTTTATATTAAAATTCAAATTACACCAAAACGACATCGTTTTTGTGTGTTTAGCCGAGTCACCTTTCCGGTGAGCCATGTAAGCGAGAAAATTAATAAAAAAAATGCCACGTAGGATTTTCGACGAGATTCGACTCAAGTGTCTCATTTTTCATAAAAAGTTACATTTAAGTGTCACTTTCGTAAGTTTTGGCACTTAAGGGCTTGTTTGTTTATGTTCTTTATTTCTGATTATGAACACAATTCCTGTTTTTTTGTTCCGAGGAACAAAAAAACAGAAACGAGTTTGTTTATATTTTTGTTCCAAATCTATTTTTTTGTTCCCGGAACAAATTTGGAACAGAAACAAAAACACAAGAAAAACTTGTTTCTTGTTTCTGGAACACTTCGGAGAAACAATTTTTCTCTCCTATTTTTTTTCTTTTCTTTCTTTTCTTCTTCTTTTTTCTTTGGCCGGTCGCCGGCCTCCGACCACGCCATCGAGGGCCAGCGACCTCGCCGGAGGGTCGCCGGCCCCCGGCGAGGCTGAGCGTCACTGGCCCCTGACGAGGCTCGGCCTTGCCGGGCCACCGCCAGGTTGGCGTCGCCTAGCGGTGGCCTGATGAGGCCGAGCCTCGCCGGTGGCTGGGCGAGCTCGGCCTCACCGGATTTGGGCGAGCCTCGCCGTGGCTAGGCAAGGCCGCCGGCCAAAAGGAAGAAAAAATAAAAAATAAAATAAAAATATTAAAAAATCAAAAGAAACAAAAAAATATACAAATTTACCAAACGTGTTCATGTTTTTTTTTTTTATTCCAGGAACAAGTTTACCAAACACCTTTTTATATTCAAAAATTGTTCCCCGGAACAAAAATAGTTTTTTTTTTTTTATTTCTATTCCCTGGAACAATTTTTGAACAGAAACATTACCAAACGCACCATAAGTGTTTCTTTGTATCAACTTTTGGCACTTGAAGCGTTTTTTTGCCAAAAAAAAAAGAAGATATCAAACTTTTAGAATGTGCTTCAAAAGGATAACTCCAGCATTCCCGCTTTAATCGAGCTGTGACCAAACTTCTTCAGAGCTACATACACAAACTACTTTATAAGCATATTAATATGCAAATGAGTGAGGCTTTCCAGTCAAAAGTGACACAAACAGAGGTACATAAATTCAATTACGTCTCATCAGTGAAATATATTGAGATTGACATCAATGCAAATCTTTATACTCTCACTGATTATAGATTCTATAAAGCCGCCTTTACAATCCAGATTAAGCAATGGAACTCAGCATCTGCAACGAAACAGGATAAATTTGTCTCAAAAATTTAGGCGACCTCTATCACTTTCCTTGCACAAGTCAAACATGCATTAAAAGAGAAAGTGCTCGCCTTAACCAAATTAACAAATTATATCTTCAGGATATATCCAAACCCTCTGATCCCACATTTCGGATTAAATTGATCCCTTCGAGCATGGCAGCCGGTTTGTTCCGATTGAAAGAGAAAGTGCTTGCCTTAACCAAATTGAAGGATTGCCATGTGAGCAGCCTGTTGAACTTTTCTCTGTGTTTACTTTGTGCCCATCGGGTTGACTCGAGGGATCATCCTGTCTTTGCTCATCGGTTTTGTTCCGATTGTGTACTGTGTTGCGTGCGCCTAAAAAATGGGAATGGGAGTTTTTGCTTTTCTTAAGCTCTCTGACAAAGGGAAAGATTTGCAGAAGCTGTCACTTATTGGAAGGCAAAGAAGGGTCTGATTTCATTCTCAAGTGGCATTTCTCTTGATATGGTGCAAAGATCAATTAAATTTTATGTTAAGCGAAAATGTGAAGGACTTTGAGGGCATCGAGGGAAAATTAATTCAACGATTCATGAGGAGCTCTGCTCGAGATGGCGAATTCAGTACTGATGCTGCTGTTCTTGCTTGTCTTGTTGGATTCATATGCTTTATTGACCGTGGCTATGGGGCTTTGAACCAAAGTGATCCGAAACAAATGCGGTGCTAGGAAAACTCTATGCTATCTTTGCTTGCGAATCAGGACCAAAAGAAGTTGTCTTCCGGATGGAGGATTGGCGATGCCCAGGTTGAGTAATTGTACAGGCAAAGAAGACCCACTTCCTTTAAATTCTTAAATATTCTGGAACAAAGTTCCACGACCAGAATAGCATCAAAACCATATCCCTTTTCCTCTAGAATGAAGCAAACCCAGCTGGGCGAATTGGAGAGATTGCTTTCAACGGAAGATAGTCCAGTGATTCTTGCAGAGACAGATTAGAATATCATGAATCAATCTGATCAAGAAAGGAAGCAGATTTGATCACTGAAGTCGAGTATATATAACATATACTTGTGCACCTATCTGAATAAGACAGAGAATTTGGTTGAAGGTTTTTTGATCTCTTCTATCTTTCTAAGCCTCAAAAGCTCATAATGGCAGCATCCTTGAAATCAGCGGCATCCATCCTGTTACTCCTCAATCTCCTGATCTACTTCGTTGTGATTGTCATCGCCGGGTGGGCCATGAATCATGCGATTGTGAGATCTAGGGAAACTGGTAAGTATTCCAATTCTATGACCCCGTCGACCTTGATCCTTCAGCCTATAAAGGCACATATTTCCTGTCCTAAAAAATGTTTTTGCCAAAATATTTTGGTCAAAAAAGATTTCAAGATGAACATATTCAATGTTTAATGTGCAAGAAGAATGGGTATAGTTGACTGATCTTTGATAAATTCAGTGATCTAACAATTGTATCTCGATTTTCAGCTTCAGTTTTGACGATCCCAGCCCGTATATTCCCGATATACTTTCCGGTCGGAAACATGGCGACTGGATTCCTAGTCATCTTCTCACTGATCGCAGGGATCGTGGGCATGACGACTTCAGCCACTGGCTACCAGAACATCACTGAAGGGGGTATCTCAAACTTGCACGCAGCTGCCGCCTCTTCTCTCATCACGTTGCTCCTAACTTTTTTGGCTATGGGGTGAGAGGGAGACCCTTCTCTAAGCTCTTATTTTTTTACCTGTAATTTGCTATGTAGAGTTAAGAAAAGAAAAAAGCGATATGAGGTCTATCAGTCAAATGAAGCTCACACCATGACCTGGGTGCTCTTGCAGATTGGCATGTAAGGAAATCGAGATCGGCTGGACTGGTGCGAATCTGGTAAGTGATAAGACATCATAAACTTCTCTGTCAAATGGCGTGAAGAAACTACAGAGATAGTGAAGGCAGTGTTCCAAAGCATCCTGAATGGAAAAACTGAACCTAACCCAGAATATGTCTCTCCTTTTTCCTCTTTTCTTTTTCTTTTTTTTTTTTCGTGACAACTCAGAATATCTTATGTTGTTTATTTGGGGAATTCCAATCGCCCTAGACTGGATTTAGTTTTGCTTTTTTACCTCTTGCTTTTCTGGGTTCTAACAGTTGAGCTGTGCTGTTACTTTCATGTGCAGAGAACCCTTGAAGTGCTCCTGATATTCGTGAGCGCAACCCAGCTCTTCTGCACCAGTGCCCTTCATGTCGGAGTTTCAGAAGTTACAGCGGACCCAAGTGCCTACGGCGTTGGAAGAGTTTGAAGTCGATCCTACCATGTCTGGCCTAAGCTGCTCGAACAAGCTCTTCTTCGAAAACGTCATTCAGTCCCAACCTTCTGTTCTGTAATTCTTTTTGCCCCCCTCTTTTCTTGTATAATCCTCAAGGGGCTGGTTTGGTTATCTGAAGTGAGTGCTTGATCTGACGTATTCTCGTGTGTGTGTGTGTGTGTGTGTGTGTGTGTGAATGTTCATAATCACTGATAAAGAAAGAAACCTGTGCTTCTAAAATCGCGTTGTTTATAACCAGGATGACTCGCTGCATCAAAAGGATGGAGTTCATCAGATTTATGTGCCCGCATTGTTTAATTGAGTCTCGATCTCAAAGGCGCCAAAGTCTCTCGCGCAGCTTCCTATCATTTCCGCAGATACTCACAATCTTTCGATTTTATTCGGCACTGCATTATTTACGATTTGGCCGTCCTTGTCGCCTTCACCTAATATAATTTCAGGTCATGTATCAACAAAAGAATAGATCACATGAATCCTCTCTCCCTACCAAACTCCCCCATCAGTGTAATCTACTCATGCAGATCATAGACATTATCAATGTCAAAAATGACAAGCTAGAACTGACATGAACTCAAAGCATCAGATTAATAATACATGGCAAAGAGTCATGTTAGAATTTGTGACAATAGCAATCGACCATTCCTGATTATCTAATTGAAACAGTCTTTGTCACCTCTAACAGACGATCTTGATCTTGTCTGAATTGCTCTCGTCGATGGAAAGAACATCGGTGGTGGATATTAATTTCGCAAAAGATATCGATCAGTAAGAACAGTGAAGCGATTGCTGCAGTAAAGGTGTTACCATGGCATCTGCACACGCATTAGTTCATTCACTCCTTTTCTTGGTGTTGAAAAATCGCCTATCCTTAGCTGCTACCACGAACGGTTCGAGTCCTCACCAGATTGTCACTAGGCTTATTCACCGAGATTCACTCCTCTCTCCATACTACAACCCAAACGACACCATCACCGATCGTGCCACGCGAATTCTGCAAAGCTCAACCGCAAGATTGGCCTACTTCGAAGCCAAAGTCCTCGAGACGAGCGTTCATCAGCTCAACCTCATCCCCTCCTTCCCCGAGCTCTTAGTCAACTTCTCCCTGGGCCATCCTCCCATTCGGCAACTCACGGTCATGGACACGGGAAGCAATCTCTTGTGGGTCCGATGTGCTCCGTGCAGGAATTGCCGTGGACAAGCCACTCCAGTGCTCGACCCGCTCAGGTCGTCCACGTACTCGAGCGTGTCCTGCAGAACTCCCCACTGCAGCTATGCCCCGGGCAGCAAATGCGACCGGTCCGACTGGTGCATCTACAACCAAACATACTACGATGGCCCCTCGTCAAGAGGAGTGCTTGCCAAGGATCAGCTCACATTCGAAACTTGGGACGACGGAGCAATCACCGTGCCTGATGTGGTATTCGGATGCGGCCATGAGAACGGGAAATTCAGGGACGGGAGGATCACAGGCATATTGGGGCTCGGTGCCCGGATGATCTCCTTGGTATCGAGGCTCGGCTCGCGGTTTTCTTATTGCATCGGCAATCTGATGGATCCAAGCTACGAGTACAACCACCTGATCTTAGGCGAAGGAGCAATATTCGAGGGCTATTCGACCCCGCTCGAAGTCGTCCAGGGGCTCTACTACGTCACGCTCGAGGGCATAAGCATAGGCCAGAAAAGGCTCGACATCGACCGCAATGCCTTCCGAAGGACTAGGCGACACGGCGGGGTGGTCATGGACTCAGGGTCGCCGATGACTTGGCTGGTTGAGAAAGCGGCCCGGGCGGTCCACGGCGAGGTGAGGAGCCTGCTGGACGGGGTCCTGGAGCGAGTCCCGAACGGTCCGTCGTCGCTGTGCTACCGGGGCACGGTGGGGCGGGACCTGGTCGGGTTCCCGGCCACGACGCTCCACTTTGTGGGCGGGGCCGACCTCGGGCTGGAAGCGGCAAGCGTGTTCTACCAGGTGAAGGACGATGTGTTCTGCATCGCGGTGGCCCGGAGCGACGTCGAGGGCCTGTCCATCATCGGGCTGATGGCGCAGCAGTACTACAACATGGCCTACGACGTCGCCGGGAAGAAGCTGTCGTTCCAGAGGATCGACTGCGCTCTTCTTGACGAGTAGCCATTTTTAACGTATTATCTTACCTTGTGTATTACGAAATTATTATATTAAAAAATTAATACCATAAAAAACTTTAAACCGATATATTGTATTTACCTTTTATTAATTTCCATTAAATTAAATTAATACAATGGAAAATCACAAATTAGGCAAGTAAAACCTCAAATCGATACATCACGCACATCCAACTTGGTAATTTGAAGATAAAATTTATTTGAAGGTAAAATTGTTGCAAATTTATCGATTTGAAATTTTTTTTGATAAAAAATTAAAAGAAAATTTCAAATAAGAGTCCCAAATATCATCATTTTCTCTAAAGGAGCCTGAAATGAATATTGTTTCAAATAAGAACCTAAAGATCTTCATTTTCTTAAATAAAGACTTGAAATAAATCTTATTTTAAATAAAGCCATTGAACTCACCAACTATGAAGGGTAGTTTTATCTTTTATATTTTTTATTTTTTTATGTTTTTTTTTTTTTTAGTAAAAAAAAAAAAAAAAAACACAGGAGAGAGAGGCTCGGAGGCACTAAGCGAGGACCACCAAGCCTACATAAGGGTCGGTGACCTTTGCCCATGTTGGGGCGAAAGCAAGCAACCCTCGCCAAAATCTGGGAAGGGTCGTCATCCTCCCACTTCTCATGAGGGTCACCAGCCCTTCCCTAAGCACTGGCGACCATTGGCCTTTGTTGCCACCCCACTAATAATGAGCCTACGGTCGGCCCCCTCCCGCCTATTGTTTCTTTTATTATAAAGTTTTATTTTTTATTTTTTATTTTTTAATCTAATTTAATTTAAATTTAACTTATGTTTGAACGAAAATATCTTTGACAGCTAGTATATTAAGTTAGACTCCTATTTGAAATAGTCATACTCACTTCAAGTCTTTTTTTTTTTTTGAAATAGATATAACTATTTCAAGTCATTATTTAAGAAAATAATAGTTATTCATGATCTTTATTTGAAATTTTCCTAAAATATAATTTATTTACTAATTTTATATTTTTCGTGATATTAATCCTATTAAAAATGAAAATATCTCCCTAATTAATTAAGATTTGGCAGGACCGAATCAAATAAAATTAATGTGACGCGCCTTTGACTTGCCAACAAACTCGAAACGACGTTTCGTCCGTCTGATAATTATCTCGTGACCTCCGACGACATCCGACGGTGCAGATCGGGTCCCGGTCAACCATCCAGATCCACCCGATTTTCTCCCGGCCCTCGACATCACCCACCACCTCTTTCCTCTCTACTTCCTTCCTTCTTTCTCACCAGATTTTCCCGAGAAAATCACAGAGAGAAAGAAAAACCTCACCGCCTAGAGAGAGAAAGAGAGGGAGAGAGAGAGAGAGAGAGAGATGGACGGATACGCGAGGGTGGGCAAGCTGGAGAAGGACCTCGAGCTCGGGGAAGGGGAGACGCTGTACCCGGGCCTCAGCTACGGCGAGAACCAGCTCCGATGGGGCTTCATCCGCAAGGTGTACGGGATCCTCACCGCGCAGATCGTCCTCACCACCGTCGTCTCCTCCGTCACCGTCCTCTACGCCCCCGTCAACGAACTCCTCCGCGGGAACTCCGGCCTCCTGCTCTTCCTCATGTTCCTCCCCCTCGTCTGTGCGTGATCCGCTTCCAGATCTCGCTGTATCTGCTTCTGCCGATGCTTGACTTTGCTTTTCGCGCGTGCTTGTGTGTGATCCGGTGGGAAATTGCATTCATTTCGTCGCGATTCGTGGGTGGTGGTGGTCGGGGTTTCATTGGGTTACCTAGCTGATAGTGAATTGGGATTGCTGATCTTGATGCCTCTGTCTCTGTTTCGCTTGTGATTTTGGGGGAATTGCCTCTGTTTGATTGGGCTCGGCGTAGGTGGATGTTCTGATTATCGGTCGATTTCAAGTAGTGCAGGGAATTGAATTTTGATGAGGTTTTCTTTATGGTGGTGGTGGTGGTGGTGGTGTTGTGTTTTCTAGCGAAATTTTGTATTTGGCGTGGATGTTGGCATTTGACAGGGATCAGTGCTTTACTTTGGGCCGCGCGGGTTGTGGTCTCTATTCCCTGCAGTTGATTCTTTTCTTCTTTCATTGGAGATCTCTCCTGATAAGCATGTGATGTAGCCCCTTGTATTGTACTAGAGTAAAGAATACACATGCTTAGCATCGGTGTTGCAAGCCTGAGGTCAATGATCCAATTGCCAGTGAATTAAACTTGTGATTTTTATTATGTTAGTGTTGCAGTACCGACCTGAGATAAAGTAATATCTTTTGGCATTGGTTCCATGAGGAAACTTTTAAGACAAGCAAATATCTTATTTATCCAAACATAGAGTTCACCAAGGAAGTTTGAATCTGTTTGTCATTGAGTATTAGAACTGTCTCTCTTGACACGATGGGAATGTTTTCAGGTCATTCAGGTGCCATCCACTAATCTAAAACCCAAGTCATCTCCTGAATTAAGTATTTGTCTTCCAGAGTTGTTGCCCTGTTCTTGTCTCTCCAGTTTAATAATCATCTGCACCTTTATTTGTTCAGTAAATACTGGCTATACGTATATACTGGCTTGGAGTTTCACATGGTTTCTGCCCCTCTGTTATGTTTCTTTGGTAGCCTCATGCATTAAGTAATGGAACTGCATTTCCTTTATTGAGTGTTCATGATCGCTGGCAAGTTAAATCTTAAATTCCTGCGGAGGCCCTTTTTCTCTTTGGCTTTTTAGGTTGTGGAAGTGTGGAGGATTATTTTGCTTTAATTTCATTTGTAAAGAGATTTTAATCGTGATATCTCTGCAGTGTTGTGGCCTCTTCACATTTATCAGCAGAAGCACCCATTGAACTTTGTCTTCCTCGGTCTCTTTACCTTGTCACTGAGCCTCACTGTTGGTGTCAGCTGCGCAAATACCGAGGGTTGGTATCTATTCCCTACTCCTTTGTTCGTCTGGGTTCTTCTTGTAGTTTAGATTTTCCCTGGAGCTTCATGTGCAAATACCTCTTGCAGTTTCCATTTTGTCGGAAATTTTCTTGAATATTGTCTGCCTGCAGGAAGAATTGTCCTTGAAGCCTTGATTTTGACCTCATCAGTGGTTTGTGCCTTAACTGGATACACATTCTGGGCTTCTAAGAAGGGCAAGGATTTCAGCTATCTTGGTCCAATCCTCTTTACCGGTCTCATTGTTCTCCTCATGACTAGCTTTATGCAGGTTGGGTTTCTTTAACCACGGATATAATGTGCCTACAACAATCACCTCTCGCGTGTTTTCATGAACTCATTCAAATTTTCATTGTTATGACTATGCAGATGATGTTCCCACTTGGCTCTACATCAGTGGCCATCTATGGGGGAATGGCTGCTGTCATCTTCTCAGGGTACATTGTTTATGACACCGAGAACCTGATCAAGCGCTTTACCTATGATGAGTACATTTGGGCATCCATCACTCTATATCTGGACATCCTGAACCTGTTCCTTACCATCTTGAGGATGCTGAGGCAGGGAGACAACTAGATGTACATTTGATTTCTCAAGCGGCAAAACTATCATGCATTACCAACTCCATATGCATGTGTCCCTGAAAATGCTGAGAAAAATTGTGGGGGTGTACTTGTTTTTATATTTTCTACTTTAGCTGAGAGTTATGGGGGTCTCTCACTGGATTAAATCGTTGGCTCCCTTTCTTTATATCCTTGTTCACTCTGCATGACCAGAATGGATGTGCGCGTTCACTATCAACATGCTTGCTATCTTCAGCTGTGTAAAGTACATGTTGCACTCTGGAAATTGTTATTCTCTATCAAATACTGTGATTTGCTGTTCTGCTAGTGTATGGTGAGTCGGTGACTATGGTCTGATATGACGCTCGGACCAACACAATGGAATGCTTACGGTAAATCGAAGTGAGTGGGCCTAATATGACTAATTGGCAATGCGTCTTCTTCCAGAATTACAAAAATGGAGGCACAGCCTGCACCTTAAAATCCACCTGAAAAGGCAAAGAATGAAGAAGCCTCTGCCTATCTCAACTTTGAAACCCCTAGCCTGGTTGGCACAGCCTGCCAACTGCCAACCACCTAAGACTGGCACAACTGAAGCCATCGTGTTCTGCAGAGTAGGAATCTTTACTTTGAATGTGTTTCTAATGGCCTCTTGCGTCGAGGGAATCAACTCATGCCCTTATGGTTATTAGTACTCGGTTGATTCGGAATAGACAAAGATGTAAACGGTTTCCAGTTAGAATACAGGAAAAGCCCGAGGTTTGGTGCTTCGGCCGCTGTGATAATTACAAAGACAAGGCTAGTGGAATGGACTAATAACAATGATGGAATCCCGAGTGAAGGTCTGATCGATAAGAGCTCTTCTAGCTGGCACCGTAGCGAACAGCAGAAACATCTCTGAAACTGCAGAAATTCATCAAAGCCCCTGATTTTGGCAAATTATACTATTATACTAAGCAAGAAAAGAAAGCCACCAAAGCTGCCATAACCTTGCTCACGAGAGCATCAACAACATCAAGATCAAACCACCGGAGCATTGACCGATGCTTCCAAGAAATTTTACTCTCGCGAAAGGTGCCTCCTCCCAAAAGAGCAATACAAATCTTGTTTTGAGGAAGGCATAAAAGAAAGGACCAGGCTTTTATTTGTAATCATGAATGGACAATTGCACAATTATATAGCTTCCAGCTGAACTCTGAAGAGTATATAAAACGAAGAAAACTATCCACAAGACACGCTGTTGTAACAACACAAATAAATGGCTTTGCGCAAACTAAGATGGACCAAGAGCAATGACATGATATCAAGGGGAACTTAACCCTCAATGCTTATAGTTTCTAAAGGTTTTCAATAGTGAAAGACCATTTACTTCATCACAATTTGGGAGGCTCGTCGTCGTCCTCAATGTCCCAAGTTAAATCCTCCTCTTCTGCCCCGCTCAGGCGCTTTCGCAGATCGATCCGGCCCACGCTGGAAACACTGTCCCTCTTACCCTCGTCGTTGCCAACCATGTCTTCAATCTCGTCCCACCCGAGGTCCGCCACCTCGGGCATCGAGGGCTGCGTCGATATGATCGACACATCGCTGTCCTTGCACGACTCACTGGTGGTATCAGTCTTATCGGTCTTCCCTTCTGTATTCGCTCTCTCGTCGGCTTTAACTTCCGATGCATCACTACCCGACTTCTCCGAATCCGACTTCTCCTCTTCGCCGGCTACACTCTTCTCCCGAGCCTGGACAAGCCCGGCCGATGAAGTCTCCCCAGTGTCCTCCGTTTTCACCGCCTCCTGAGCATTTTTCACCAGCTCGACATTTTCGCTCTTCACCTCCAATGCTGCTCCTCCTTCCTCATCTTCATCCTCGAAATCCCACCTCAAATCCTCCTCCTCATCCCCGGAGATCGCCCGCTTCACGAGCCGAGCCCTGGCATCCTCTGCTACCTTGAGCTTATGCACTCTATAAAAATACCTAGTCCAGAAATTCTCATGATCAACCTCCTCAGGCACAACCTTCTCATACAATTCTCTCATCACCCCACCCTCCCCGATCAAACCCTGAATCTCCTCCCTCTTCTCCTCCAACGAAAACCCTAATTTCCACTCCCCATACTCCTCCGACCCCTCCGGCTCCTCGCGGTACACGCTCGCGTCGCTCCGGATCGCGCGCAGCTGCGCGTCGAACCTGCTGTACTTCTTGAAATCGGGATTCTGAGCGGCGCCGGCGCTGCTCGGCCGCCTGCCGCTGCCGTAATCGGAGGAATCGGAGTCGAGATCCAGCAGGGCCTCCTTCCCGTGCGAGAGGATCTCGGCCGTCGACTTCACCACGGTGGCGCCGATGTCGTCGATGGCCTGCCCGACCGACTCGAGCGACTCCTGGGCAACCGAGGCGCCGGCCTCGAGCGAGGTGGGGAGGTCCTTGACGGCGCGGGAGGCGGCCTCGCGGATGACCGCGGTCTCCTTCCGGAGCCCCGACCCGAACTCCTCGAGGTCGCGGCGGTAGGACTCGATCACCGACTCCGACCGGGTGGCCAGGGTCTTGATCAGGCCCCCGAAGCTCCACGCCCCGCCGCCGCCGGCGGGCGGCGGCGATCCGGGTTCCGGTTCCGGGTCCGGGTCAAGGCGGGGGCTTTGGGGGTTCCCGGGGCGGGGGGAATTGGGTCGTCGGAGAAGACGGATTTGAAGAAATCCATGGGAGGAGAGAGAGGGGGCGGATCTGGAGGATTGTAGAGAGAGAGAGAGAATCGGTGGCGACGGGAGGAAGATGATGACGTTGGGATAACGGAAGGGGGGAAATCTCGGTGGAATGTTCTTTTTACCGGCGTTTGATAGGCTTTTGAGGTTTGACTGGGGAAGGATGCCAGGGCTTTATTGAGATCTTCATGATCAATCTCGGTCAACTCTTTTGCAAATTTTTATGTCGTGATACCCACTCATAGGTAATTGTGATGTTCGGGTTTTACTACCTCATTGTTGATGGAACGAGTTCGACTCTCCGGATGCTCGCCGAGGGAACGAGTTCAACTTTTCGGATGCTTGCGACTTAAGTGGGGGTCATAAAAGTGCTTTATTGGGTTAGCCTCCGAAGGTTTATGTCTAAATAGCAACTTACGGCAAGGCCTTATCGGTTTTACCGAGCATCAGAGGGTCGTATAATCCCCGAAGGATGATATCAGACGGTCCTTGATCATCAAAAAAAAAAAAAAAATGTTATGACGTAACCTTGAAATCTCTCAACTTTTGTCCGTCGTGGTCCAAATTTGCGTGTCTAAAATTTTACCAATTCGATCTTAAAATTTATTGTAGGAACGGCGATTTAGTTTTAATTTTTTTTTTATTTTATCAATGCGATTCTAAATTTTTGTATAATTCCTATGTAATTCTCTTGACTAATTGCGTGAAAAAATTCATGACCTATCCACCTTGACGAGCAAGTTGATGCGGCAATCCAAAATTAATCAACTTTAGTGCTCTATATAGGATGGCCAACAATGACTAGACATCACGATAGCAATTTTTCAACAATAATTGGCTGGAGGGAGTATATTAAGACTTATAACAAATTTGAAAAGTTGTGTTGTAGAATTGACATGTATTCAATAATTTAAAAATCGATTGAATAATTATCTAGGTGCTGATGCATCAGCATCGACTTAATCAATTGATTAAGGACTAAAACGCGCATCTTGAGAGAGGGCAGTGGAATCAGGCAAGGATTTGCAATGAAAAGTAGCTCATGATTCCAATATGACCAACCAAGGACCACCTCCTAAGCCCACTATCCATCGCTATCAAATTAAACCCGTCTCACGGAATTCCAACATTTTGTCAGTGGAGTCGATATTGCGATGCGAAAAAACAAATTGGAACGAATTAGATCGTCGGCAACTTTTCTCCTTTAAATTTAGAAAATTGCGTCAACAAAAAATAAAAATAAAAAATCAGCAAAGTCCCATGGAACAAAGACAAAAGTACAATTAAGGGCATTGGTAACTTGATAAATTTTCGTGAACTCATATATTGGTGATTTAGTACGAAGTAATTAGAGCTTTCAGTTGATGTCTCTCTGATACTATTAAATGTTAGCATGTATCTTGTCTGAAGCTTGGCCGGACTATTTTAGTGGGTTCATTTTCCATATAAAGGGTAATATTAGGGGGAGCACGATTCGAGTAGGACGTTCACACCTTAAAATCGAGAATCACCTAGCCCGGTCCAATTCCCAGGTGAGCTCATGAAACTAATCACATCAAACTTCCCATACTCAGTGTTATGCGGCAAGCCAAAAAAAAAAGAACTTCCCTACTCTTAACTGCAAGATCGGGCCTCCACTCTCAACTTTTATTATGAGCCCAATATATATATATATACACACGCACACGCACGCACCCGCACGCACGCCCGCGCGCGCACACACCGATTTAGTCCTGATGTGTGGGTGGGCAATTTCACATCTAAAATCGAAAACCGAACCGGTACCCACCAGTTCTAAGAAAACCAAATCGATTCTCTTGAGAACCACCGCTTCTAGGCCAATATGGTCTAGTCCCGAGTGGTTCCCGGTTCTTTTGCATATCCTAGATGATATGAGTCCAAGCTAATATGTACTTCTTGCTATCGGTGCTTTGTATCAAATAAGAGGAGCCTCAACAACTCAAAATTGACGGGCTCGATCATTTTACCCTATTGGGCTGGTCGGTCCAAAGAAATAAAACCTAACTTCATTCCAATTTTCAGATTGGGATTGGGATTGATGCCTGTGAATATCCCTATCATAGCCCTTAAAGAGAGGAAGAAAAAAAAAAGATCATTTCTCTCACTAGGCCGTCCAAGTCCATGAACATACCTACCTCAGTCGAGCGGAGGATCAATCCACATCTCAAAAGAAAATTCAAAAAAGACACCATGATCCATCTGCATTAATTATAAATTAATCGTGGAAAGCCCTTTGAAATTGGTTGGATCATGAAATCCGTCTTTTTTGCCAACAATTATGGTAGTAGCTATAGCATGTCATGAGCACAGAAGGTGGGCATTTATAAAGATTGGAAAATTTAATTTGATACTTGATATGCTAGGGGTGGTATTCACGACGATTCTACAAACTTCATTTTTTTCATGAATGGCCTCCTCACCATGCGAAAGGATCTCGACCGTCAACTTCAGGACAGTGGCGCCGATGTCGTCGATGGAAAGTGGTGGGCAGGATTCATCTTCATTTCTTACGTATTATTGATTGATTTAGGAAATTTCGAATAAGACACGTATAAGATTACGAATTGGCATTGGTCTAAGAGTCAAGACATCAAGTTGACCTGAGTCGGATCAGTCCAACCGCAGCTTCAAACGTCATCGTTTCATAGCCTCATAACCTAATGAATATCCCCAGGTCATAAACCCTAGCATCACTCACCAATCTCGAGCCTCACTCTTCTCTTTATCTCTCACTTCACCCTTTTAGTTACATTTAGCGGTCAGAATAAATTTTAAGATAGGATAAAATTTATTCTATCATAAATATGGTGCTTACTTAAGACGGAATTAAATCACATATAAAAATAATGTAATCTTGATAAAATTATTTCATAGAAGAGGTGAGATAAGAAGTGAAATAGTATCCATAAGAGGAAAGTTATTTTGCTCGAATAGTAAACTTCTTAAATTAAGAAAATCAGAATCATGTTTCAATAAAAATAATATTTGAATTCTAATACAAAAATTCAAAATAACAATTTAGTTTTTAAATTCTTTCTTATTTTTATTTATATATTCGAATGTAATTCTATCTCATAGTATAGTTTTTTGGGTCAAATATAATATAAATTCAATATATAATATAAATATATATTTATCTTTATTACATCTTTTAAGTGTACTAATTCAGTTTACTATTGATATGATATATCGCGGAAGAATTTGATATGATGTGAATATATATGTTATGATTTATCAAAGAATTACTTTTCTCAGTCAGACTACACCATAATGGAGTGGTAGGTTAGATTTCGCATAGGTTGAAGGTCCAGCTTGTGATGTGAAAAATGTGATGGTATGGAGAAGTGACTTGTTAGCTTATTATCAAGATGTCAACCATGCTATAGTCACTACCCATCTGGTGAAAAATCTGTGCGTGAACTCATCAACGACGATGCATGGTGAGAAAAACCGTTCATTGTTGACAGATTTAATTGTTATTATGGTGTGAATTTTCCGAATTTGTTGAAAAAATCTTTCTTTGCTGAAGTTTGGATGTAGAATTCGTTACTAGGCTCCACCGACTTGATGGTACCGATTATATAAGTGCATATGCTACTGGCTGGGTTACTTGCGACCACATCGATGACTGGATTCTGGGAACTCCAAATGTACTGGTGCCTTTTTCTTTTTGCTTTTTACTCCATGTAGTTCAGCTTGTTAGCTCGGCCTATTCTTTCAAAACTCTTGTTCTTTGGACTTCACTTTCTCAGGGTACATGTGTTTCCATGGCTGTGTTTCTGATGGCTCTTACAACGTGCCTGCTAGGCTTTTCTACTCCTTCCCAGTAACTTGAGCCAATGGAGAATGGACCATCATGCAAGGTATTGTAGATCCTATATTTCCATTGAAACCAATTACAATCTTCGTTATTCGCATTTTCTGCTGGCAAATTATATCCAAAAACTATTGTTAGTCTACGATATTTTATCTTGCACTTGCTTTCGCATTGCAATAAGATATGGCACTTCAATCTTTCAATTGAAACTGTATTTTTGAGAACTTGTCTTGTCTTTTGGTTAGTCGGCTACCTTGTCCTCCCACGTTATGAATATGACTGGGGAAAATTGTCCAAAAAGTCCTAAACCTATTACACTTTTACCAATTCAGTCATAAACCTTTTTACTTTGCCAATCCAGTCCCAAACCTTTTCACTTTTTGCCGATTCAGTCCATCCGGCCAATTTTGGTCAGAAAATGCTTATGTGGACGCTTGGCGGTGCCACGTAGGACTGCTAGTGCTTTGACGTGAATAATTTTTAATAATATTTTAATATATATATTTTTATTTTTTTGAATTTTTATTATTTTTTTCTGTTTTTTTCAATTTTCTTTTCTTTTCTTTTTGGCTTTTTTCTTTGCCTTTTCAATGGCTGGCCACCAGCCACAGGCGACAGTCGGCCATCGGCCACCGGCCATAGCTAGCTGGCTGGCCTCGCCCGCCATAGGCGAGGCCTGGCCGGGCGAGGAGGAGCTCCGGTGAGGGGAGCCCTCGCCTAGGTGTGGCCTGGCAAGGGTCTCCTGGGCGAGGCCGACCCTCACCCATGCCAGGGTGGCCTCGCCGGGTGTCGGCGACGCCAGGCGAGGCCACCCTGGCTTGGGCGAGGGCCGGCTTCGCCAGATTTGGCAAGGGGAGCCCTCGCCGAGGCTCGCCTAAGCCCAAGCGAGCGTCGGCCTTGCCCAGACCAGATCTGGCGAGGCCGGCCCTCACCCCTGGCCAGCCGACGCCACCCACCCCGATGAAATCACCTCTCTCTCCTCCGGCGTCGATGCCACCATCGTCTTCGTCTTCTCCATTGAGGAAGATGCGCCTCTCGCCTTACCTCTTCGCCCTGCTATCGTTCATCGTCTTTGTCTATGTCCTCTACAACGAGGACCTGGCCTACATCTTCGGCCAACAGCTCCAAGTCCGCCTGAGCTTGGCCAGGGGTGAGGGCTCCCCTCGTCGAGCCGCGCCTGGGCGAGGGCTCCCCTCGCCGGAGCTCCTCCTCGCCCGGTCGGGCCTCACTTGTGGCGGGCGAGGCCAGCCATCTGGCTATGGCCGGTGGCCGGCCGTCGCCTGTGGCCAGTGGCCGGCCACCGGCAAAGGCCAAGAAAGCCAAAAAAATAAAAGAAAAAAGAAAAAATCGAAAAAAATTCAAAAAAAATATTAAAATATTATTAAAAATTGTCCACGTCAGCGCCGACGGTCCTACGTGGCACTGCCGGCATCCATGTCAGCATTTTCCAGCCAAAATTGGCTAGATGGACTTAATCGGCAAGAAGTGAAAATGTTTAGGATTAAATTGGCAAAGTTAAAAAGTTTAGGATTGAATTGACAAAAATGCAATAAGTTTAGGACTTTTTGGACAATTTTCTCAATATGACTGTCTTGTTGATGTAGGTCTTCCAATTGATGAGATCTCCTGGAAGAAGATGGGATTTGACAGTGAAAAACTTAGTTCGGAAGCAGAACTTGCACACTTAAGCCTCTCCTGAATGCCATCTCATATAAGCGCACAGCTCGAGTATCGGGGTAGCTACAGTGTCATGGTCTTCCATGGAGTTCTAATCTATCGCTCGCATTGTCTAGGAATTCTTCCTCTGTGAGGGATTAGTAAAGTGCATTGGCTATGTGTAATGGTTATTTGTTGTTGAAAGAATAAAATTGATACTGTAACAAATAAATGGTGGAGAATTGATGTCCAACCAAGACGAATTGAGAGGCATTGTCATGGATTTCTACAAGAATCCTTTTACTGAAGATGAGCCAACCCCAACCGTGATATTGCAGTCTGACGATTTTTCGAGTCTTGAGTTCTTTTGCAAGCTGCGAATCTAGTTAAGCTAGTCGACAAGGAAGACATCTGTAGAGCACTATATGTCAAGGGACCTTACAAAGCATCGCGGCCAGATGGTTCTCAAAGTACTTTTCTTTCAACATTAGTGGAATCTGGTAGGTAATTTAGTTGTTAATTTTATTGTTGAGGCATTGTCTGGGAATTGTAACTGGGCTGAGGTTAATAGAACTCTCTCAGTGCTGATCTCGAAAGTGAGACAAACAGAGTTAATCAACAACTTTAGACCAATCAATTTGTGTAACATTGTTTACAAAATCTTCACCAAAGTAATTGTTAATAGACTAAAAGAAGTACTTTCACAACTTGCTTTGTTCTTGGTAGACATATCTAGAACAATGTTGTTATTAAACAAGAGGCAATTTGCTCAATGGGCAACTTTCAAGGGAAACGAGAGTATATGACCCTTAAAATTGACCATGACAAGGCATATGATCGACTTGAGTGGTCCTTCATCAGGGAGACTCTTCTTATGTCAAGTATTCCAAGCTCTATTTTTAGCTAATTATGAATTGCTTCACATCATTATTCTTGCAGATTTCGTGGAATGACGAGACCGTGAAGGAATCCTTTCCAAGTAGGGCAATACGCCAAGGAGACTCTCACCATACATTTTTGTGTCATACAAGGTTATCTCATCTTATTGATAATGCAGTAAATTCAAAATAGTGAAAACCTTTTGTTTTTGAAGGATTTGACCACGAATTTTTTATCTAATTTTCATGGATGATCTATTATTTATGGCAAAAGATTCGAGAGGTCAAATGGATGTCATCATGGGATGTTCAAGTGATTTTTTGTAATAGATTAGGGCAGGTTGTGAGCAAAGCTAAAACTAAAATTTTATGTTCAAAGAATATTTTTCTGAGTGCAAAACGAAACTTGAGCGAAATTTCTGATTTTTGTGTATGTTAGGAGCTAGGTATATATCTGGGAATGCCTTTGATTTATGGAAGAACTTCTTCGAGGCAATCAACATTAGAGAGGACGAATACTAGGCTTAGTGGACAAAAAATCTAAAAGCTCGCTGATGGTAGGTTGAATTACTTTAGCTTAGTTTGCGGTTATATCTATTGCGATCTATCACATGCAGTGCACTAAAGTTCCAATTTAAGATTGTCAAGAGATTGAAAAAAAATTGTAGAGCTTATAGGGGAAAAGACAAGTGACAAATGTCGAATACACCTTTTCAACGGGAAGTCCATCTGCAAAGCCCAAGAAATATAGTGGTCTTGGTTTTAGATCCCTTAAGCTAACTAATCAAGGATTTATGATGAAGCTAGCATAAGGCCTCAATTGTCAACCCAACAATCTTTGGACAGGAGTTCAGATTGCCAAATATTGTTCACATTCTGAACAGAGGACCACGACTCGTGCTAAACGCGGTGATTCGATCTTACGAAAGGCGAATGTTGGTCGGCCTTACAGGAAGGACCGCTGTGGAGATTGGGAAATGGTAAACATGTCAGGTTTTGAATAATCAATGCATTCGAGATTGGAGACGCTCAATATCATCGTAATACTCAACTATCTCCTTCAAGATGGATAGAAAAGTCTGTGTTTACGTGCTGAATGTTAGGATTTGGCGCACAAATCATGAAGAAATTGTCACGCCCCAATCCTTGAGCGCGTGCCTATCCTCATTGGTCGATTAAATAGCGACGTCTCAGGACGCATCGCCAACCCTTTCATTTTAATACGCATGCGAAAGCAGATAAAATCCCCAGACAATAAAACAATGGGATAGGAAAGTAGGACCAAATTTCGAACTTTAAAAACCACACTTATATACAATGCAAACCATAATATACAAGGCGAACTACTAAGTCAAGTTCAACTTAAACAAGCTAAAAAAAAAACATAGTCTGCAGACAAGGATGGGGTTTTAATCCTCCTTTGGATCCTCCTCTAGATCCTCCTCTTCCTCAACGATCTCTCCTTCTTCCATGCTCTAGCTAGAGCCCACTGCTGAGCACTTTGGAGAGTCAGGATCATCACCAAGCTTGGGATCCTTCGCATCCACCACTGATCCACCCTTAGGATTTGTTGTTCCCTTCCCGAATGCTACCTCTAAAATGTATAAAGGTACATCAGATTCCAGTACAGGGCCCCTTCGTCCATCATTGTAATGGCGATACCACGACCGATATTTGTAAGGCACCCTTTGGGGTTCACCCACATCAACCTAGACAGTGGATTTTACTAGTATATTTTCCAATCCTTCGAGGTGATGGTGTATTGGAATATGATAACCTATCTCAGTGATTTCCTCCAGTATACCATAATGCTCGAGAGGAGGTGGAGGTGCCGTCATCTATGGACCTGAAATGTTGTCCCACAACGGGGTAAGCACAACATTGTCACCAAGCGTGAGATCCTTCGCATCCACCACTGATCCACCTTTAGGATTTGCTGTTCCCTTCCCGAACGCTACCTCTAAAATGTATAGAGGTACATTAGATTCCGGTACAGGGCTCACCCTTCGTTCATCATTGTAGTGGAGATACCACGATCAGTATTTGTGGGGCACCTTTTGGGGTTCACCCACATCAACCCAGATAATGGATTTCACCAGTACATATTCCAATCCTTCGGGGTGATGGTGTATCGGAATATGATAACCTATCTCAGTGATTTCCTCCGGTTTACCAAAATGCTCGGGAGGAGGTGGAGGTGCTGCCATTTATGGACCTGAAATGTTGTCCCACAACGAGGTGAGACTACGTCTCAGCGAGTTCTACCCTTCTAAGACCCGATTAGGAAGCAAATACGTCTGCCTAAGCACAACATAGGTCGGAGGACTTACCTTTGCCTCCGTTCCTTCCTGCAAGTCAGTATATTTCAAATATACACAAACACACCAATTCACCCAATCAGATCGAACTATCGATCAGTCGACTCGGTCGATTACATGTCACCACGACCTTCCCCTGGTCGGTACATTCAATACTATCTATAAGGTCCTATTAATTCAGGATTGCTCACCCAAAGCTGAAAATAGATAGTATAGCTCGTCCAAAGCTGATAATATAGTATATTATATATATGGTTGCCCAAAAC
This sequence comes from Eucalyptus guilfoylei, assembly GCA_016097605.1. NCBI lineage: Eukaryota > Viridiplantae > Streptophyta > Magnoliopsida > Myrtales > Myrtaceae > Eucalyptus > Eucalyptus guilfoylei. The sequence continues at coordinate 43,656,647 of CM027867.1, forward strand.
TGATAGATTAGGGCCCCCAGGCCATCATAGTATACTATATATGCTCGCCCAAAGCTAATAAATTAGGGCTCCCAGGTCAATATAGTATACCACTTTCACCATATAACCAATTCATCATTTTTATCATACCTGATAAAACTAGCCGTATGTGGATACACGGTCGGCCTTAGCCAAAATACAATAATTTCACTTCCACAATTCCCACCATTTTAAATGGTCCACCAAAATATTTTTGGTGTTGTAAACCAACTCTCGGTTATTTTCCAAACAATTACCAAAATAATTAATTTAGGAATAAAATCCTAAAATCACAATTAAATTAATTTAGCACAAATTATAGCTCAAATAAATAAACAGATTGCACCACAATAACCAGCATAAAATTCTAGTCACCAGCTATCCTAATATAATTTCTGGAAAATAATTAATTAATTAAATAATTATGGAAAATATTAAATAAATGTCAATAAATCCAACTTAGGCCCATAATACCTAATTGGACGCCGAAACGGACCTGGAAAAATTTAGAGGTTCGTTAAATAAATACTAGAACGTGTTTACTCGCTAATTGCACTAACTAACCACCTAACATGCATCGACAAGTAATTAAATTCACTAATCTAATCTAATCTAACCACCTAATCCATCTTAGCCTAAACTAATCAACCCCTAAACGTGATTAACATACTAAGCGAGGATTAGTGAGTTAATCTCACTTGTTTGGCGAGCCGAGCGGCTCAAATCGTTGAGGACGCGACGAGGCTCACTTCTCTCAAAAGTGGGCCTAACTTTCGGGGTTGGGATCGACCTTAAAACGGGCCTCACAGCAGCCACAAGACCCACACTTTTCTGTTATGATCTTGGCTGGAAAAGACAAGCCGAAGGCTCGGGTGAAGCAACAACAGATTGAGAAAGGCTAAAGAGACCAAATCGGGTTCAAGTGGGGACTCACGGAGGTCGAAGGGTGGCCGGTAGCAGCTCACGGTGGCAGGGACGAGCTGGACAGCTCTCGAACAGCCAGGGACGATAGCGAGTTGGGCGCGGCAAGGCGGGCACACACATGCGGGCGGCGAGGCGTGCGAGGACGGCGAACAGCGGAGGCGGTGGCGTCGTGCGGCTCCGGGGGCTGTTGGCTGGCTTCGGTGGCTCTTCTTCAGCTGCTGTTGGCGAGGAGGAGGGCAAGGGTGATGGTCGGCCAGCTTGAGGGAGAGAGAGGGGGCAAGAGGGGGCCACATGGTCATATTTTCTCTTCCAATGTCCCCTTGACTAATCCTCAGCCATAGCTGCCTTCCTTGGCCTCAAAATAGCCACCAAGGCTCTTCTTGCAACCCTTGAAATGGTCCAAAAACTATAGGTAAAGGGGAGATACGAATTTGCTTGAATTCCCCACCAATTGGACACTTGTTCTTACTCAATTCAACACAAACTGGCATTTATAAAATTAATCGATACCACACCGATCCAATTGGTATTTTTCCTCACCAACTGATCTCACTCGCGTCCCAAATTCACGATAAAAAACAATCCCCGAAATTTTCTAGACAAAAACGGCCCTAGGACGATTTTTTTCCCAAAAAGTCTCGGTTTGCAGAAAAATCTTCTGAAACTGAGTCGACACTCCTAGAATTAATTGTGACACGATAAAATTTTCAATTTCTGAAATCGGATTCAAATTTGCGGTTAATTTCACTCAGGCGCATTTTTAGCGTGACCTAGGCTACCGGGTAGGTTTCAGAAATTTTTAATGCAAATGACCTGTGGTCAATTTTCTTTGAGCCACAATGAACCCACTCGACACATTGGTGACTCTTGATTGTTGTGAAAGTCTCAAGAATTCAAATACGGACACAAGGTACCAAAACGATAGAAAAATCAGTCTAGTGTCGGCCGACGAGAATTTTCCAATTTAGTGGAGTCACCCATGTTTAGCCACACATCTCAGTCGAATCGACCTATCCCTGATCTCAAATCGATTTTTAACTATGCCGTAATGACCTCTAAAGATGAGCACGGCCGAATAGCCGATTCCTGGTCAAATTCTCAGGTCTATCGCATTAAAATTCCTTAATGGCTTCCTTGAATAGTCTAGTTATCTCGAGAGTAATCAGCTCTAAGAACAGCCCTATAAACGTGTCGATGAAAGGCCCGATTAATTTAATTGAAAGTAGAAGTGAAAATCTGAGATGTCATAGAAATAGAGAATAAAAGCAAGAAAAAAGAAATCGAGACATAATATTTTTATCCCGGTTTACTCTTAAATCAAGGTTACGTCTAGCTGTGGATTATACTATGATAAACACCTTGCATGTTTATTTTACAACCCTCAGTTTACAATATAAAAATATCATATATACCCAATGGCTATTCATGGGACCTCGAGCCTTCTTGTCGATGAGGCGTATTAACCACACCCCAACACTAAATTAGAATTGGGAGTATACGGAGGAATTTTACTATAAGAAATAAATTTTAAAATTTGGGTTGTCAAACCTCTTTTGGCCTCCAACAAGGAAGATGGTCCTTTGTGAAAGGGTATTAGTAGCTGGTCTTTCTTTGTCAAGCCAGTGTGCGAGGTAATCAATAGAGTAGATGATCAAGAATTTGATAGTATAAGAGCCTTCATGAAGTCTGCCTAGGACAGAAGGGTTCGAAACCCAGCGTACGCAACTTGGGGTCTTAATTGTGATGCCGGGGTGGTGGGTCCTCCACTAGCGTCTCCCCAGGTTTGCTCGGCCGACTATTGGTTGTACGGGGTTCCTAGGTCATAACAAAAATAAAAATAAAAAATTTGATAGTATATGGTCCATGATTTGGAAGTGGAAGGGAACTCAACATATTAAAACTTTCTTCTAGCTAGCCACTCACAAGCGACTAATGATCAACGAAATGAAGATGTCTCGTAACTTGGGAGGAAACCCATATTGCGTGAGATGTGAGTCTTATATGAAAAAACAGTACATGTTCTAAGGGATTATCCAATAGCTTGTAAGATATGGCTTGAATTTGTCCCACAACAACACTTCTCAACGAATTTGTTTAAATGGTTGAAGTCAAATCTTACTGGTAAAGGGCAATCGAATTTCCATCATGATTGGAATATAACTATTGGAGTGAGTGTGTGGGTTTTTGGGCAATGGAGAGATCGGTCACTTTCCAAGAATTTTTTTTCCTCATCAAGGCTTTTTGTAAATAACTCGATGTTAAGTGGACCAAGCACTTCTCTAATTTTGATGCTACTTAACATTAGCAGGTATTGATTTTAAATCAATATGCTACATTGCAGGAGTTAAGTTTGCTCATTACAATCTATATGTTAAATTGAATAGTTAAGTCATTCCTAGCGAGAAATAAAAGAACCTGGATTTGGTTGAACATTGAATGGAAAGGACAAGACAAATGTGATCCATTGAATAATTTTTGCACTGCAAAAAATACCAAAAAAGTCATAAACCTATTGCATTGGTATTAATTCAGTCATAAACATTTTAATTGGACCACTTTAGTCGTAAACCTTTTTGTATTGGTAGTAATTCAGTCTATTAGACTAATTTAGGCTAGAAATTGCTGACGTTGGTGCTTACAGATGTGACACTATTGACACTGGTTCTGACGTGGAAAATTTTTATAATTTTTAAATATTTTTTTCAGAATTTTTTTATTTATTATTTTTTCTCTTTTCTATTCTTCCTTTTTTCCCCTTTTTCTTTACTCTTTGGCTGACAAGGTTACTGACCGACCATCGTCGGCCATAGATGATAGCCAACGACCCTCACCAGTCACGGATGAGGGTGTCAGCCCTCGCCTAGATCTAAGGAGGCCTGAAAACCTCGCCTATTGGTCGGCGAGGGCCGACGCCCTGGCCTATGGCCGGTGAGGGCACAAGGGCCCTCGACAAGACCAAGTGAGGGTTGCTAGCTGTCATCTATGGCTGGCGAGGTCGTCGGCCAAAGGGTAAAGGGAAAAAAAGATAAAGAAAAGAAAAGAGAAAAAAGAGAAAAATATTAAAAATTCCAAAAAATATTAAAAATTATAAAATTTGTCTACATTAGTGCCAGTCATGCCATGTAAGACTACTGGCACACATGTGAGCAATTTCCAACTTAAATTGGCTAGATGTACTAAATTGGTACCAATACAAAAAAATTTAGGATTAATATAATCGAATTGAAAGGTTTATAACTAAATTGATATTAATGAAATAAGTTTAGGACTTTTTTTGTTTATGATGAATTTCGAAAGTTGGTAAACCATTTGCCTTTAGTATGGGAGTCATCGACCACAACATTACAATTAAGAGATTCCGGAGTTATCTTTCTATTCAAGACCTCCTTTTAAAGGAAGGGGGAAAAAAGTGTTGGTCAAAGTTGACCATTGACGGGTCAACAATGACCAAACACTGACCAAACACTGACCAAACACAGAAGCAATAAAATCTGAAATGAATGAATGAGACCGTGGCTCGAGCGAAATGACGTTCCACAACGAAACCGAATATGCTGTTTCCAGAACAGTGGGCGTAACACCAAAAGGTATTTGAAGTTTTTTCCTGTTGTAGTTTTACAGGGTTCAGGTTAATTTGGAAGAGACGATCTCTTCACGAATGAACTCTTTCATTCATTTCGCCGGATCTATAGATAGATCAAATGATTTGGAAAAGGTCGGGATGATTATTATTGCTTCTCGTGTCCCTTGTCTTCTTCTCCTTCTCGAATATTATGTGGATTCGAATTCATAGCCGAACCACACTGTGGAGTGCACCATCGTGATTTTATGAGGCATGTATATTAAAGGTTGTATTTCCACTGAAATTTTTGCACTGTAGCGGGGAAATAACCATCATAAAGATAATTTTCGGGAAGTGTTTTGCCTCAATTTGATTGTTCCTTGATTTCTTCTTCCAGTTTTGTTCCACTTAAATCCATGGCCTTTTTGGGGAAAAGAAAAAAAATCCATGGCCTTTGCTCCATGTGGATAGGGGCAACCGGCGCAACTACCTTCGAGGAGTTACCATGTGGGTGCCACACATGCCATAAAATGTTTTCTGGAGCCATAATCGTTCTGTCCACCCTTAAATATATGAGCCCGTCACGATGGCCTCGTTAGCACGTCAGAAGGCGGGAAGTTTCTCCACATAAGTTAGCAAATACCCAAGCACAAGTTGGTTAGAAATTTGCTCACGATGTGACTTGTACTTGCGACCTCGTACCCTGGGCTACCACGGTAAGTTCACGTGTGTCTGCCTCCTCTTTGAATAACGGTAAGGGCAAGAAAAACCAGAACAGGAAAAAACAAGAAAGAAGATAGATATCGGTGTCTTTACCCACAGAATAGGCTTTCAAGCACGCAAAGGTAATTAAGTAGTAGCAGGATTTCCACGTTTGGGATTCGCCATCTTTTAACGGGTGATATGCCAATGATTATCTTGTTAAAGTAGAAAATAAAGGTGAAAGTCTAGAATCTCTACTGACATTCATAGCTAATAAGCCATAACCTTGAGTTGTACGCAAAAGATTTTCTGAGATAGCAACCCCGAACTTTTAATTTCTGAGGTTACATGCTCTGAAGTTGCTGTAATTCTATAATGAGTTCTGCAAGATGGGTAATGTAGAGAAAGGATCGTTCCATCCTAATGACCTCTACGCTTTGTAAGATGAAGTTTCCCACAAAATAAGATGAACAGAAAAATCATGGCTGATGGTCACATGGCTTTAATGGCCCTTCTTGTCGATGAAGTTTCCCAGAAGATAAAATGAACAGAAAAATCATGGCCGATGGTCACATGGCTTTAATGGCCCTTCTTGTCGATGAAGTTTCCATCCTAATGACCTCTACGCTTTGTAAGATGAGGAGTAGTATCCCATAAGTCGACTTTTCTATTTTTTGGTCCGTGCAGTGAGATATCAAAATTCCAAGTAATGAGAGAAGATTTGTTCATCTCCTTCATTTGTTGAACTTGATTATGATGGTTTGAACCTCCTGAAAGTGACAGTATCGACATTGACAGTGACTACAATCTCTTACTCGCAAATTATTTGTGTGGGTATTTGTTTCACTCCAAATTAGATTCCGTCTGTCTGAAAGTCCTTCTGGCTTCAGGAGATGATGAAACAACTTCATCTGCTCTTCCAAGTGGAGCATTCAGGTAATGTAGGACTCAAGTTCACATTGTTCCCCCAAACATGCAGGAAGACTCATGGAGTCATCTTTTTCTACGGACATCAACATGGTGTGGGATGTGCAAGCATGATGTCTACTCTTATTAATAGATTTAACTATTAACTAGCATAAAACAAGAGAAGGATGAATGTCCTTGCTCCATAGCTTTATTAGACAAATACGGACTCGCATGTATGCCTTTTTTTAAAATTGTCCAAATATACAGCACAGCTACATGGATGACAGCATCATTCCTAATACTTATATCTTCTTACACACCAACTTGTCTCAGAAGAAAAATTGAAACACGCCTTTGTTCTTCACGGTCTAAACTATTCGTAGTCTTTATCAGAACTCGATTCAACAACCTCACTATACATTAGAGAAGGATGCCCAAGTTTGCATAGGAGATGAAGACCTCCTGCCACCTCTTTGTATCTCCCGAAGAGAATGAAGACATTGTCATTGACTTTGAGTCAACTAAAGGTTCCCATGTGCCTAATTCCTTGGATGACTTCACTATTTTTCCAACCACACTTTGGTTCTGCATAACGACTCTGTTACCTCTGTGGCTCCATCTTCACATTACTAGAAAACTGAGTTTATCTAGATTGGAAAAAAAAAATGCTTTTAGTCATATGCTTGTCTATGCATGAGCTCTTTAGCTTGGCATAATATCGTAGGAGGTACTAGAAAACTTACTGCTTCAGAATATCGCCTACCCTTATAAACCGGCTACGTAAAGTTTGTCCCTAATCGAATTTAGTTGAGCTGATGCATCTGTGATGCTCATCCGTTCTCTGGGGACTCCAAATGAGCAGGCGATCCCGATTCCGTAGACCTTTAGCAGACAATCCCGGGTTGTGCTCTTTCTTCTTTGACCTGCATCCCTCTCTACTTCTTGAACTATAGTGGGATCGGTAATCTCTAAGGCGAAGCTTCCTTAACAAAATTATGAAGGTTCAAGTTCTCTTTGAATATCTCAACCATGGGACTAATTCCTGTATACATTTCTAGCAAGAGAATGCCATAACTATACACATCGCCTTCAATAGAAACCACACTTCCCATTCCATATTCTGCACTTGTAAAGAACCACAAATGATTGAACTATTAAAAAAATAGTATGTGCACATTCTCATAATGAAGTTCAAAGTTTAGTGAAAAGATGGATCAACAATTTTGTGATGACCAAATTCTTCATTTGAGGGGGTTGGGGACACAATGGGGCATACCTGGAGCAGCATAACCAATTGTTCCTCTCAAACTAGTTGAGCTTATATTTGTGTTCATATAAGATGTGGATTCAAGGACGATCTTTGCCAATCTAAAGTCGCTGACATGTCCAACCATCTCAACATCTAAAAGGACATTGCTTGGCTTTAGATCGCAATGAACTATGGCGCTATGGCATTTGTCACGCCCCGAACCTCGGGCACGCACACATCTCTCGGCGATCGACTAAAATGCAACGTTCCCAGGACGCGTCGCTGACCCATTCGTTTTATGCACATGCGGAAGCGAACCAATAAACTCCAGACAACAATCAAACATGTGATAGAAAAACAGGACAATCAATTTTCACAAAACACGCTTTATAAACATGTCGGGTTAATATACAGGAGTCTAGATCTAAAAGGAGCTACTAAGCCAATCCTACCCCGGACCCTACCTACTCGGGATCCGGGTCTACCACAACACCATCTAGGATGTCGATGTCTAAAGGATCAGCTACTTCAACTCCGGGCCCTTCAGTCTCGGGCCCCGCGTTCACCTCGATATCTTCCAAAATATCGGCATCCACGATGGGGTCGAGTACCTCAAACTCCGTATCGACGTCAGGCTTGTCAAAACCCTCCAAGGGGCCCTCCCGAACCCTGTTAGGCCCATTACGGAACCACGCTTTGAAGCGATGAGGTACCAATTGAGGTAGGCCCTCATCGACCTAAATGGTGGTCACCACGAGCTCACGGGTCCAAGTGGTCCCGTGGATAGGGAGTAGGGTATGCTCGGTCTCAGCCTCCCTTGGCCACCCAAAATGGGCGTGGCGCACCTCTATCTAAGGACTTGAAAAATTTTAAACCACGACGAGGTAAGACAAAGTCTCAGTGAGTCTACACCATAAACCCCAATTATGACGAGAATTCACTTAGAGGCAGCCTAAACATGCACTAAATAGGACTTACCTCACCTCAGCACCTCCCTGCACATTAGTACATCTCATATATCATATGAATACAGTAAATGCATTCAATAATTGGAACACCTCATATCAATCATCAAATATTCACAAGAGTTTCGATTATAAGGCCAAATCGTTATGAGACGTCCCATTTCGTGTAACACAATTTCGCCCCATAATCAGGCGCGGCTATCTCAATCACTCAAGCGTGTTCCAATTATTTATGACCTAACGGCCATGGCCAACTCATCAGTCGGCGGTCATTCGGCATAACCGGACATCGTCCCACTTTGTCGGGCACGGCAACGTCTACATCTAGACGGCATTCCCAAAGGAGTATCAGCCTAGCCTCCACTACGACCGGCATTCGTTGTCAAGGGCATCCGAACTTAATCAGGCATCACCTCCCCGACTTTCATTGGGTGACTGGTTCTAATAGCGACCACATGCACATTTATGCTCGGTCAAGAATATCGTGCTTTGCACTCAAATACTTCCATTTCAAATAATAGACTTGACCAATTTTCTTCATATTAAAAATACCCTGTAAAATAATTGTGCGTGGTCACACAGTCAAATCGATCCACAAAACGTGATACTCTCCCATTTGAAAATTCCACGATTTTATAGAGCACCTAAAATATTTTTGGCGTCAAAATCCGACACCCGGTATTTTTCTAATTAAATAGCATAAAATCATATTTTTGCAATAATAATTAAAAATCATCACCAAGCACTCAATTGCACAATTTAGCACTCAATTTCACAAATCAACGCATCCACGACGATCAACGTAAAATTCTGATAACCGGCTATCCCGGTATAATTTACGCTAATAAAAATTAATTACATAAATTACAAATTAATTAAATAAATTGCAAATTATTTAAATTAAACCACTTAATTAATTTACATAAGCTAATCGGGCTAATCTACTTAAGCTAATTAAACCAATTTACTAAGCTAACTACATTATCTAATTAAGCTAACTAAATACCCTAACTAACCACCTAACTAACTAATTGGCCTAACTAAATAACCTAACTAACTAGTTACACTTAGGATTAACACTAATTCTTAATTAACCTAAACTAATCATACTAAGTGTAATTAACCCCCTAATCAGATATTAAGATGCTAACTCACTGGATTAGCGAGGCGACGAGTCCATGGCGACAACAGTGCGATGGCGGTGAGATCCCGTGCCTACGGCGACTCCAACAAGAGCCCGGGAGATGCTGAAAAATAGCCCAACACGGCTCAGCCTAAGGCTGAGATCCGGTTCGGCTTGAGTTGGATCGAGGGGTGAGGAGTTGGTCGGGCTTGGCTGGTCACGGCGCGGGGACGGAGGGGCAGTTCGGTGGCACGAGCAAGCGAGCGGCGGATGGCAGCTTGAGCGGGCTAACGTCGGACTGGAGCTAGACACGGCGGACGCGGGCTGGTCGGCCTGGGGATGGGTTGGTTGCGGGGGATTGGGCTTGTGGTGGCTGGTCTGGATGGTCACTGGACACGGCTAGCACAAGCGGCGCGGGTTGGGGGTCAATCGGTGAGGCGCAGTAGCAAGGAATGAAAATGGAGAATGCAGAGGCTGAAATGAAAAAGAAGCTGAAGAAGAAGAAGAAGCAAGGTTCTACTGGAGTGGGGGGGGTGGGGTTTGGTCGCACAAGAAGAAGTATAAGAAGAAGAAGGGAGAGAGAGGGGGGACAAGGGGGCCAAGAAGTCCACCATGCAACCAATCCCCTTCTTCTTGAAATATCTAGCACTCAAGTGCATGGACACCAAAGTCTTCTGCCCATATTTGTCAAGGCTCCAACCAATGGCTGATTTCTTCACATTTTCCTCACAAACAAACCCAAATTGAAGGCCAAATAAGCCCCTTGTAGCAGCCCTACGAATTTCCATCTATTTCCTTCTTAATTCTCCACAATTAACTCCAATTTGATGGCTAAAATTGCTGAGGAGGTTGCCCATACGAATTCCACAATTTCCTTCACAAATTAATTCATTTCGAAGGCTAAAAATCCACTTTAAATCCACATAAAAGTGGCTTTCCGAATTTCCACCATTTTAATTTGCCGAATACAATTTTTCCGCCAAAATTATGGGCTCAACAGAATTTCCCCAAAAGATGAGACGAGGTCCTAAAAATAAATCGTGATACGCTCAAACGTTCGATTTCCGAAACCGAGTTCAATTTCGTGGTTAAAATCGATTGGACACGATTTTAGTGTGATCCGACCTACCGGGTAGCTTTTAGGGATTTTATCGCGTTTAACCCATGGTCGATAATTTTTTATCCACGTTTGTGCATCTCCGACTCATCGGCAACTCTCGGTTGTCATAAAAGTCTCAAGGTTTCAATTACGGGTACCGAGTACAGAATCAACAGAAAATTGGGTTAGTACCGTTCGACGCGAATTTTTGCAATCAGATGGAATCACCCATTATTTAATTATGACATTCCATTGAATCGACCTATATCTGATCACTAATCGATTATAACGGTGTTGTATTGACCCTTGCCGATTATCACGGTTGACTAGTCGATTTATAATCGAATTCTCAAGTCTATCACATTTATATCCCTTAACAACTTCACCTAATAGATTAGTTATCTCGTGAGTGATCAGCTCCGAGAAAAAGGGCCATAGGCACATCGACGAAAAGCCCATTTCATAAAATTGGGACATGGTCAAAATTCAGGATGTCATAATATTGGTTATGAAGATAATCAAATGCAACAACAATGTCAATGGAAATCTTTATCCTTTCAATGAGACTCAAATTTTTTTAAGGGTCCATCCGCATCATTTGGTATCAGATATGGGTGCAACCTCTTTCTAAGGCTACCATTGACCATCAACTCATAGACCAACGCCTTAAAGTCATTTTGGTCATAATCAATACCTGATTATACTGTTAGTACCTTCAAAAGATTTCTATGTTTGATACTCTTTAGAGCCTCACACTCAGCTTTAAAGCCTTTTAGAGCACCATGACATGTTAAATTAGGTACTTTCATAGCAATGTTAGTCCTATTCTCCTACAATACTCCTTTGTAAATAGATAAAAAAAACTTCCAACACCAATCAAATTAGTTGAAGAAAAAACCATTAGTTGCTTTACGGAGAGTCCCATAAAACAATTTTTGCAAGGTATCAGCTACGGAACTTGAAGTTGGTTCTTTTGTTTTCTTCTTCTTCAACCAACGTACATACACAAAAACCAAAACAGGAATTGCCCCTAGAATCCAAAAATAATAAAGAGCATGAGTTTCAATTTATGAACAACTCCTTTGCTCTTGGAGCATCTAGAGATGCATTTAGGGAGCCGAAATTCCGAGATTCCTCCATAGATCTTGTTGTTTCCAGTAATAAAATTGGCATTGGCATTCTTGAAGACTCCTTCAATTGGTAACGGGCCTTCAAAATTGTTATAGGATAAATCCAGAGTTTGAAGGAAGTCAAATGCCTCTAAGAACTTTGATTGATTGAGGAATGAATCCTTGGAAGTGGTCGTCGTTCATTGAAAATACCATTAGCCCATCAAAATTCCCTAAAGTGGTCGGAATTTCGCCACCATACATGTTGCTTGAGATGTCCAAACCAATTAATCAGTCAATTTGTCCTACTTCCGCTTGAAGAGCCCCCTTCAATTGGTTGTGAGACAAGTTAAAAAAGATGAGAGTTTTAACCACTGGAAATATGGAACCATTAAGATTGATGTTCGAAAGATCGAGGTGCATCAAACTTTGACACTTATCTAGATAGGAAGGAATGTGCCCGTGAAAGTGATTTCCGGCAAGATATAATTGGATCAATTTCTTGAACTTTTGCAAGGAGAATGGAATTATGCCCAATAGATTGTCATTAGAGCGACTCAGATATATTAGATCTTGGAGATTTCCCACATCAAACGAGATAGCACCTAAAAGAATGGTATTGTTTATTTGCAATAATTCCAAGTTCACAAGATTGCCGATTGCTAAAGGAATCTCACCAAATATGGGATTAACGCCCAATGCCAAATATTTGATAGCAACCAAGAAATTACCAATGCATTTTGGCAGCTGCCCACGGAGTCTATTATAAGAAAAAGTCAAGTGGGTTAAGCCATTGATATTGGTTAATGAGCAAAAAAAAGCTCAAGTCACTAGATCCCCCACTTCCAAGGTGGTTGTCGGAAAGTATCAACCTTCAAAGGTCATGCAAACTGTCATGCCCCGATCCTCCAAGTGCGTGCCCATCCCTTTGTGGTCGATTAAATAGCGACGTCCCAGGACGCATCACTGACCCATTCATTTTAAATGCACATGCGGAAGCAAATAAATAATCTCTAGACAACAACGAGATGGGATAGGAAAGTAGGGCTACAATTTTGAAAGCCAACAACACACTTATATATACATATCATAGCAAGTCATACACAACCCAAGCCGATATATATATATATATATATATATATATATATATATATATATATATATATATATATATATATATATATGTCAGGTCTACAAAACAAGGGGGGTTTGCAAACAACCACTCATCTTCCTCTTGCTCCACATTCTCGTCCTCATTGGAGCCTTCAGCTGAGTACACTAGGGACTCAGGTTCTTCAAGATCCGGGTCTACCCGGTCTACCACCAAACCTCTTGAAGCATCTGTTGTGCCTTTCCCAAAAGCAACCTCCAGCACATATACCGGTACCTCAAATTCAGGTATGGGATCCTCTCTCCATCCATGACGCTCACGACGATACCATGATCTGTATCAATGAGGTACCTTATGGGGTAGAGCCTTATCGACCCAGACCATGGACTTCACGAGCTCATAAACCAGACCCCTTGGGTGCCCATGGATCGGAATGTAGGCTACCTGCTCTGTGACCTTCTTCGGCTGACCAAAACGCTCGGGAGGAGTTGCCATCTATGGACCCATAATGATCTCTGCAGATGAGCACAGTCAAGTAGTCAATTCCTGATCGAATTCTCAAATCTATTGCATTAAAATCCCTTAATGACTTTCCCATATAGTCCAGTTATCTCGAGAGTAATCAACTCTGAGAATAGCCCTATAGGCACATCGATGAAATGCCCGATTAATTTAATTGAAAGCAGAACTGAAAATTTAGGATGTCACAACTCTTCCCCTCTTATAAAAATTTCGTCCTCAAAATTTAAACTATTACAAATTTAAACAAAAATGTGGGGGTACAACTGTCTCATCGACTCTTCGCTCTCCCAGGTTGCTCCTTCAGTGCCGTAGTGTTGCTAGACCACTTTGACCAATGGAATGGTCTTAGTATGCAAAATTTGTTCCTTCCGATCCACAATCTGAACCAGGTTTTCAACATACGACACACGGTTGTCCACGTCCAATTCCTCGAAATTAAGCACGTGAGTCGGGTTAGGCTCATACTTCCTCAACATCGACACGTGAAAGACGTCGTGCATTTGTACCAATCTCCGCGGCAACGCAAGACGATACGCTAAGGTCCCAATTCTCTCAAGAATTTCAAACGGACCTACATACCTCGGAATTAGTTTTTTCTTCTTGCCAAAGCGCGAAGTTCCACTCATTGGTGACACCTTCAGAAAAACGTGATCACCAACTTGGAATTCCAATGATCTCCGGCGCTTATCTGCATAACTCTTCTGTCTGATTTGAGCGATCTTTAATCTACCTCTGATCACTGCAACTGCATCCACTAACTGCTGAACCAACTCTAGGCTGTAATCTTTCTTTCCCCAACTTCATCCCAACACACGGGCGTTCTGCACGCTCTGCCATACAACACTTCGAGAGGTGCCATTTGAATACTCTGCTGATAACTGTTGTTGTAGGCAAACTCGACGAGATGAAGTTGTTCTTTCCAATTTCCCTTAAAATCTAGTACGCAAGCTCACAGCATATCCTTGAGGGTCTGAATTGTCCTCTCAGACTGGCCATCTGTCTGTGGATGATATGCCGTACTATATTGCAGTTTGGTACCTAAGGCACTCTGCAAGCTCTTCCGAAAAACAGTTGTGAATCTCAGGTCTCGATCTGAAGTAATCATAACCGGCACTCCATGCAGACGAACTATCTGACGCATGTATAACTCTGGGTGTTTGTCCAAACTGAGGTTCTTTCGTACTACAATAAAGTGAGCCGACTTTGTCAACCTATCGACTACTACCCAAATAGAATCATTACCTCTCTGACTTCTTGGTAATCCAGTAACGAAATCCATCGTGATATGCTCCCACTTCCACTCTAGGATCTCGAGAGGTTGCAGAAGTCCTCCCGGCTTGCAATGTTGAGCTTTGACCTGCTGACATGTCAAACACTTGGCGACATGCTTGGCAATGTCCACCTTCATACCTGACCACTAGTAGCGTTGATGCAGATTCTGATACATCTTGGTACTACCAGGATGAACGTTGTAACCGCTACGATGAGCTTCTGATAAAATATCATCTCTAAGCTCCACATCGTTAGGTACAACCAATCATCCTCGGAACCTTAGTGTTCCATCATCATAAACCTGAAAGCCAGCCTTCCTCTTATCAGTATCTTCTTGCAAAATCTTCCGAACATCTGGGTCTGTCGGTTGAAGTAGCTTGATCCTAATCTGAACATCTGGCTCAATTCTGAGGGTGGCCATAAGATTCGAAAGGTGGCCTACCTCAAACTTGAACACCGAATCTCAAGCTCTCTCGATTAAATTCCACTCTTTAATTAGTATGTGAGCGACTGACGATTTCCGACTCAAAGCGTCGGCGACCTTATTCTCCTTTCCTGGGTGATATAGAATATCACAATCGTAATCTTTCAGAAGTTCCATCCATCGGCGCTGTTTCATATCCAATTCCTTCTGAGAGAATAGATACTTGAGACTTTGATGGTCCATGAAGATCTGGAATATTTCTCCGCACAGATAATGCCTCCAAATCTTCAACGCAAAAATGATAGCTGTGAGTTCCAAGTCATGCGTCGGGTAATTTTGTTCATGAGGCCTCAACTGACGGGAGGCGTATGCAACCACTCTGCCATGTTGCATCAGCACACAACCCAATCCTCTGAACGATGCATCACTGTAGATCTCGTATCCTCTAGAACCAGATGAAATGGTCAGCACAATTGCGGTAGTCAACTTCTACTTAAGCTCTTGAAAACTACACTCACACTTGTCTGTCCAAACGAATTTCTCTTCTTTCTTCAGGAGTTTAGTCAACAGTAGCGCCAAGGCTGAAAATCCTTCCACAAATCGTCTATGATAACCTACCAAACCCAAAAAACTTCTGATCTCTATCACTGTAGTTGGTCTCGGCCAGTTGATCACTACTTCTATCTTAGACGGGTCCACGAAGATTCCTTCGCCTGAAATCACGTGACCTAAGAAAGTAACACGAGTCAACTAAAACTCGTACTTGCTGAACTTGGCGTACAACTGATGAACTCTCAGAGTCTGCAATACTAATCTTAGATGACTCTCATGCTCTTCCTCACTTCTCAAATACACCATAATATCATCAATGAACACGATCACAAATTGATCCAGATATTCCTTGAACACTCGGTTCATCAGATCCATGAAGGCAGCTAGAGCATTCGTCAACCCGAATGGCATCACAGTGAACTCATAATGACCATATCGAGTACGGAATGCTGACTTCGGAATATCATCCTTCCTGATCCTTAGCTGAGGACATCCTGTTCTCAAGTCAATTTTAGAAAATATCAACGCTCATTGTAACTGATCAAACAAGTTATCGATCCTCGGGAGTGGATACTTGTTCTTAATCGTTACCTGATTAAGTTGACGATAGTCGATGCACAGGTGCAACGAACCATCTTTCTTCTTCACGAACAGAACTGGTGCTCCCCAAGGTGATGCACTGGGACGGATGAATCCTTTATCCAACAACTCCTGCATCTACACCTTCAGTTCCTTCAACTCCGATAAAGCCATCCGGTAAGGAGCCTTAGAGATTGGCTCTATCCTGGGGGCTAGCTCAATCACGAACTCAATTTCTCTCTCTGGCAGTAATCCTGGCAATTCCTTTGGAAAGACATCTGAAAATTCTTGTACCACAGCAATGTCTTTCATCTTCAACTCCTCAATTGTCGTATCCACGATAGTCGCCAGGTAATTTTGACAACCCTCGTCTAACAAATGGGTTGCTTCAAGCGACGAGATTAATGTAATTAAGGGTCTTCCTCGACTTCCAAAAAACTCGAAACTTCTACCCTCTAACGGGTTAAACTGAATCGCCTTACGATAACAGTCCATTTTAGCTCGTTGCTTGGTGAGCCAGTCCATGCCAATTATCAAATCAAAGTCATACATGGCTTGGACTAACAAGTCTATTTTCCCATCTCGCTCACCAATCGCTAGCTTGCAACCAGAACAACCCAATGCAGACAACACATTATCCTTCAACGGTGTAGATATGCTAACCAGTGACTCTAATAATACAGGACTTAATCATATCAGCTTAACATATTGCTTAGCAATAAAAGAATGAGTCACTCCAGGGTCGAATAAAGCATAAGCAGCATGGTCGTTCAGCGAAACCGTACCTGTAATCACGTTAAGTGCATCCTCTGCCTGACCTCTGGTGATGGCATAAACTGTTCCTTGGGCTGGGGGTCTCATCTATCCACCCTACGATGCATTCTGAGGTGCGTACCCTCTGATCTAACCCATCGGTGGTGGCGTGGTAACTACAGATGTCCTCTTAGCCTTCTAGGACAATCTCGGGCTAAGTGACCCAGCTGGCCACACTCGAAACAAGCGCCCATTCTTCAAGGGCACGAGCCTGAACCATGTCGCCTTCCACAAGAGCGACATAGGCCATTCTGACTTGCCCCTGACTTCCCGATTCCACCCTTCCTGTTGGGCGGGACTTGAAATCTACCTCCAGTCATGGGCTTCTTCCCATGGCGAATCCCTTCTCAATGTGAACTAAACCTCAATCCAGACGAGGTGACTTGCTCATTCAGACTCCTCTAGTTGGGCTTGATGGTAAATTTATCGATAATCAATCAAATCGAACGGCACCAGCGGCTGCTTTAACTCTTGTCGAAGGCCATTCTTGAACCTTCAAGCCTTCTCTTCAGGATCTTCAATCAACCTAGAGCATACTAAGAAAGCTCCGCGAATTTGACCCCATACTAGTCAACAGTTATCATCCCTTGGCAGAGACACTGGAACTCTTCCATTTTCTGCTCCCTGGCGCTCCTCGAGAAATACTGCTCATTGAACGCCCTAAGGAAGGCATCCCACAGTGGGACCACTCCTCCTGGAAACACGATCTCTCTGGCAGCTCTCCACCAGGTATTGGTGTTACCCTGCAACTGATAAACTATCGGGGTTACCTTCTCTTCCTCAGTGCACATCAAGAGTGCAAAGGCCTTCTCCAGATCTTGGATCCAAAGAGACACGGCCTCGGGGTCTCCAGTACCCGTGAATCTTGGCGGGTTCAGCTTCAAGAACTGCTCCACCAACTTGTGTATTGGCCTCTCTCTCTCTACACCACTACATTCTCAAGCTGAACTTCGGTAGGTGTGGCAACAAGTGGGACCTCAGTGGCGGCGGCAATGACAGCAGTAGCAGTAGCGGCAGCAATGGCGGTTTGATTCTGGGCCTGTTGTCCTATCACATCTCTCATGGCTTCAAGCGCTTGCATGATCCCTTCGATTCTAGGATCACCAGGGGCTGCTACCTCGGCACCAACGGGAGGTAGTGCCACTCCACTTGCACTAGCTTGAGCTTGTGCTCCACCTCGGCCTCCTTGGGTACCGACCCTAGTCGGCGTCCTACCCCGAGTTACGGCCCTGACGGTACCCTTCCTAGGAGTCCTCTACTCCTGATCGCTCATCTCAACGGTTCTTTACAAAAACCTGCTTCCAATTCCACACCGAATTAGAAGCAGAGTAATCCACACAAGCAAACAATTCTATCAAATAGCTATCACCAACATGCACCAGCATGAATTTAAAGGCCATTCCTACTACTATCCCATAGACCATCGCACCTTATCACTCCAATAACTAAACTTCACTCTGATACCATCAAACGGGAATGTCACACTCCGATCCTCAAGCGCACACCCCTCCCTCACTGGTTGATTAAATAGCGACGTCCCAGGACGCATCGCCGGCCCATTCTTTTTAATACGCATGCGGAAGCATATAAATAATCCCCAGACAATAAAACAATGGGATGGGAAAGTAGGACCACAATTTTTAAACTTGAAACAACCACACATATATACATTGCACACCATAATGTATATAGTATGATACAAACTATTAAAGTCGGGTTCTACTCAAGCCAATTCAAAAGCAAAGTCTACAAGCAGGGGTGGGGGTTTCCGATCTACTCCGGGTCATCATCATCCTCGATCTCTCCATCTTCCACGCTCTAGCTGGAGCCTTCAGCAGACTGCACCAGGGACTCTGGTACTGTGAGAGCTGGGTCTGCTGCATCTACAATCAAACCTTGAGGAGGATCAGTTGTGCCCTTACCAAAAGCGGCCTCCAAGATGTACAAAAGAATCTCAGATTCCGGAATAGAACCCTCTCTCTAGCCATCTTGAGCATGGCGGTACCACGATCTGTATCGGTGGGCCACCTTGTGGGTGAGACCCACATTAACCCAAATCATGGACCTCACTAGCTCATAGGTCCAGCCCCTAGGGCTCCCGAGCAACGGAAAATAAGATGACTGCTATGTAACACTTTTGGGCCGTCCAAAAAACTCTCGAGCTACCATCTAAGGACCTGAAATGTTATCCCACAACGGGGTGAGACGACGTCTCAGCGAGTTCTACCTCCTAAGACTCAATTAGGAAGAAAATACACCCTAAGGCTACCTAAGCACAAACACGAGTCGGAGGTCTTACCTTTGCCTCTATTCCTTCATGCAAGTCAGTATATCCCATAGATACACAAATCACATCAACCAATCAATCCAATCAATCGGATCGAACTATCGATCAATCGACTCGGTCGATTACATGTCATCACAACCTCCCTCCAGTCATCTCAATTAATACTACCTATAAGTCCGATCAAACTCAAGACTGCTTATTATAAGCCGATAATAGATAGTATAACTCACCATAAGCTGCCACGCACACTGCTATAGTGTACTGAATATGCTCGCCAGAAGCTGTCAGTCATACTTTCATAGTATGCTGAAAATTATCATTTAATCAAATCACCATTTTTATCCTTCTCGATAAAAATATTTGTGTATGGGTACACGGTCGACTTTAACCAAAATATGATATTTTCTCACTTTTGAAAATCCCACTAGCTTCAGCAATCCCAAAATATATTTTTGGCGTTGTATACCAACACCCGGTAATTCCCAATTAATTACTGAAATTAAATAAATTTAGGAATAAATTCCTAAAATACAAATCATACATAATTAGCACAAATTAAAGCTCAATTAAATAAACAAATCACACCATTGCAATTAGCATAAAATTCCGGTCACTAGCTATCCAGGTCTAATTTCCGAAAAATAAATAATTAATTAATTAATCACGGAAATTAATTAAATGATGCCAATAAATACCAAAAATGCATACTTAGGCCCGTAAAGCCTAATTATATGCCGGAACGGGCATTTCAAGACTCGTTAAATAAATATTAGAGCCTATCTACTCGCTAATTACACAAAACTAACCACCTAATATGCATCGGTAATTAACTAATTCACTAAACCAATCTTAGTCTAAACTAAACAATCTTTAAACATCATTAACCTACTAAGCGAGGATTAGTGAGTTAAACTCACTTGTTTATCGAACTGCTCGGTTCAATTCGACGAGGACACGACGAGGCTCAACAAACTCCAAATGGGGGACCGGCTTTCGAGGTCGGGAAGCGGATCAAAACGGGCCAAGACAGCTGTTGGAAACCCACTGATTCTGATTCTGATCAGGGCTGGGATCGATGGAGCCGAGGCTCGGCTGAAGTGGAAATCGACAGAGGTGAGGTGGTAGAGCTGCAGGAGCTTGGACCGGCGGTTCCGGTAGCAGGTGGTGGCTCAGACGGTGGGAGCTCCTTGCGACAATGGGGGGGATGGCTTGAGGGATTGGCTGGAGGCGAAAACAAGGGAGGACGACAACCGGGGGTATGCACGCGGGCAGGGGCGCGACTGACGCGCGTAGGCAGTCCGACGAGCTTCAACGGTGGCAAGCGACGGGTCTTGGCGAGCTGCTGGCTTCTTCTCTGAACTTGTGAGCTTCACAGCAACAAGAAGGAGAGGAGATAGAGGTGGTCGACGGTGCTGAGGAGAGAGGGGACCAGTTTTGCTGCCAAGGGGGCCACCAAGCCTCTCTCTCTTATCTTCTTGTCCCCTAGATGACCTCACCCAACCCAGCTGGACTCCACTGCATTTTCCAGCCTAGGAACTCCTTCTAGAAGCCCTTGAGATGGTCCACAAGTCACGGCAAGGGGGGGGGGCTACAAATTTGGTTTGGTTTCTCTTCAATTGGTCATCAATTGGCTTTTGAATCATCTCAATTTGGCTTCTATAAATTCAACCAACACCTCACTGATCCAATTGGTATTTTTCCTCACCAATTGATCCTACTTACATCCCAATTGCACGATAAAAAACGGTCCCCGCATTTTCAACACAAAAGCGGCCCTACGACAACCTTTTTTCAAAAAGTCTCGGTTTGCAGAAAAATCTTCGGAGATTGAGGCGACGTTCCTAAAATGATTTGTGACATGAAAAAACTTTCAATTTCTAAAAACGGATTCAAATCCGCGGTTAATTTCATTCTGGCACATTTTTAGCAAGACCTAGGCTACCGGGTAGCTTTTAGAAATTTTTAGTGCAAACGACCCGTGGTCGATTTTCTTTGAGCCACAATGAACCTGTTTGACACATTGGCAACTCTCGATGGTCGTGAAAATCTCGAGAATTCAAATATGGACACAGGGTACCAAAAAGACAAAAAAATCAGTCTAGTGCCAATCGACGAGAATTTCTCAATTTAATGGAATCACCCACGTTTAACCACATATCTCAATCGAACCGACCTATTTTTTTATCTCTAAGCAATTGTTAACTATGCCGTAATGATCTCTGCAGATGAGCACAATCGAGTAGTCGATTCCTAATCAAATTCTCAAATCTATTGCATTAAAATCCTTTAATGACTTCCCCAGATAGTCCAGTTATCTCAAGAGTGATCAGCTCTGAGAACAGCCTTATAGGCGTGTCGATGAAAGGCCCGATTAATTTAATTGAAAGCAAAACTGAAAATTTAGGATGTCACATTTATGCTTAAGGAAATCCCTTTGATCTTGAAAGATATTATTGCATATTCATGGATATTCTTGCTATATTTTTAGAAGATATCTTGTAACTAGCAAGTTTGATCCGCAAATAAGATGAAGGTATTACATGATATTTTTGCAAGGATTGTTATCTGTTATACAAGAATTTGTAGGTAGCAAAAGAATCTTCCATATGGATTTTGGAAAGCTAGATTTGAAAATCACGAAGATTTTGTACTATTTTGTTGGAGGCTCAAAAATTCTCTTCCATGTGCAAAGTTTTTGCAAATTATTGAGCAAGTCCTCAATGTGTCATACGAAAGGTTGAGTGGCTCTAAATTTTTATAATTGATAATTTTATATATACTATTCAATTTATTTATTTGAAGAAAGGGTATTATATATTATGTGGATATGTATACAGCTTATTTGTGCAAAAAGTTTGTTAAGTTTATGCAAACTGAATTCAAGACAAGCTTGATTAAAGAAAATAAATTTTTACCTCGAATTCCAAAAAGCAAATGATCGTTGCGGATATTGTTACTACGAAGGAAATAATGGAAATATATTATGTTCAACGTGCACAAGTCGCAATTAGTGCTATTTGCAAATTTTGTCCTGATGACAAGGGGAGAAAGTGAATCCAAAAGAAATGGAAAGAATCGTGATCACCTCAGAAAGGCAACAAATTGAGAGGGAGCTTTGATCAATTATGGAAAAATCTTTTTGAATTGATCATGATCTTCATTATTATGGAAGGAAGGAAAAGGGTAAGTGAATTTCATAATGCATCCGTGATTTTTATTGGATATTTTCCAATATATATGATCGAAGTGAGATATATTGCATATCTTTAATATTCGACTTACTTTGTAAATGCTGATTTTTTTTTTTTAAACCGTGCAAGATAGTTGTTATCATTTTATATTCTCTATGTGATACTTCTTTCATTGTTATCGCTTTTTGATTATGACAAAAAGAGGGAAAGCATAAAAATATGTATATGTATTGATTGGTTGATATTATTTATTGCATAATATTGAGCTGTGTTTATTTTTTCTATTTATTGTTATGCTCAATCTATTTGCTGTCTTTTGATTCAAATCACATTTTTTGAAAATCTAAAATTTGATGATTGATTTATCAATATTTTAGAAAGTGTGATTACACATCTACATATTCAGATATTGTTTTTTCATCATCAAAAAGGGGGAGATTGTTAGGGAAATCCCTTATGATATTTTGAAGATGACAAAATAAATCAAAGGTTACTAACGTGTTTAATGGTTGAGTAATAGACTATGCAGATGATAGAACATGTAAAGGATATTGTTAAAGTCTATACTTGATAGAACCATAAGATAAACTCTATGCTGAAGCTAAACTTATTCAGACTATGTCCAGACCTTAAGACTAAATCTGTTCAGAAGCAGAATATGTTCAGACTTACGTCCAAATTGTAAAGTCTACTTCAGTCTGAAGACTCTCGAACTTTACATCCAGAATGAGACACATGTTCATAACATAGCAGATTCTAAACAAAGCATGTTCAAAACGAAACAACGTGACAGAATGTAACATAAGCCCCAAACATATAACGGCTAGTGATCTGGTTTGGATTTTACATCGAGATAGATTTGATTGACTCAATCTAATTGATTGATAATTGGATCTTAAAGATAAGAACTTTCTATAAGAAGAAGCTCTACTTTTGGAAACCAAGATTCTATTTGTATGGGCAATCAAAATCAATTTGGGATTCTACTTCTATCATTCAACGGCTACTAAATCATGTAGATACAGATCTGTCCAATGGGCAGATTGGAAGACGATCCTCTAGATACTGTCCAATGGCTAGTTTTGAAGTGAAGGAGTATTTAAGGAGATCAAGGACCGATGAGCAAGTAAGAGACGCATTGTAGAATTTATAATTCCAAAGTCTGAGCAAACTTTGATCATACACTTGTCTTTGGTGAGCTTAAACGTTTATGATCGTGAGAGAAATACCAAAAGAGTGACTTAGTGAGATAGTGTGATATACCACTGAGTGTTTACACTCAAAGTTGTAATATCTTGTTGATCGCATAGTGGAATCCAGCCAGGAGGCTGTTAGCGTGGAGAGTGGACGTAGGCTTGATCTAAGCCGAACCACTATAAATTCTGTGTTCTTTTATCTTCCTTGAACTTCTTTATTTTGTTCGTAGTTCTATTTAACTGCTAAAGTTTGAACTCGCTCAAAGTCTGTTATTCTTCAGACTCAATTTCAAAAGCAAAATATTTTACTACGTTTCGCAAAATTTTTCTTCACACCTATTCACCCCCCTCTAGGTGTTCATACTAGCACTTTCACAAAAATCTTGCCCTCTTGTTTCAACTTTTGACTGTAAATTGCAGTTTTATTTTACCTATGGGATGTTTTAGAGAGTGTCATCAAAAGCCAGCAAATATGACCTCCTCATTAAAATCCAAAAGCTGAAGGAAAATATTCTTCCGGGGACTCCAAATAACAATAAGTTAGGCATCTCCATACGATCAAATTTCACGCCCTATAATCTTTCACAATAACTCAGGCAGGGGATTATCGTCCTCCTCATAATACTTCTCCTAAAATCAAAACTTCTTGCCTAACCTACTGGAGGAAGAAAAAAAGTACTTAGCTGGTGTTTTTGTCGACAATTGGAATCTGAGAATCATAAGGAAGCTTTTGTATTTATTTATTTGTGCGGCCGAGTCTAAAAGGCATCGATGACTCGAGTTCCAACTGAACGAAGTGGAAAACTCGCAATTCAAGAGCCTCCCGATGAACTGACTGTTCTCCAAACCGACACAGGTGAATTCTCACATCTGGTGTTTAACCTTTTCTTGCCTTAACGCTAAGGCAGCGTGAATGTGTAATTCTCTAGCTTTGTACATTTTATCCGGACATCATTTTAAGAGAAAAGCCGGCCAAGGGAGTTTAAATCAGGAATTGGCACTGTACACGATTAAAATATATCAATTCAAAGTAAATCATCGAATCAATAGAGAGAACGCCTTAGTTCAGTCGTTTACAACGGCGACAGCAAACACCGATGGGTCGTCTCTCTCGTTTACAAATTCAACTTGACGAGGCGGTCGCAAATAGCAATGCTGGGCATCCCCGAATCCGATAAGGCTTGAGCTCACCAACATTAGGAAAGCCCGACCTCATCAGCCTGTGGCAAGGCTCCGAGCTCGCCTGTGACCGGTCACCAGCTATCGCCATGGCCGGCGATCAACCAAGCAAGAAGAAAGAAAAGGAAACAAAAAAAGGTAAAAAGGAAATAAAAATATTTTTTTTTTTAAATTGTAATTTTCTTCAGAAAATAAAATTAGATACCAAATGATAGAAAATATGTTTTAATCGTTTTCAGGTTTTGGTTCAATATCAGAAAATATTACGCTTTAATTGTTTTCAGCGCTGGAGATTCGTGCCTCCCCCCTTCCCCCTTTCGAGGTTGCCATAGGTCGGCGAGGCTTTGCCAAACTCGAGTGAGGGTCAAGCCTTGCTCAGTTCACTAGATTTGATAAGGCTCGAGCTCATTGACGTTAGGAAAGCCCGACCTCCCTGGCTTGTGGCAAGGCTCGAGCTCACCTGTGGCCGGTCACTAGCTGTCGTCGTGGCCGGCGATCGACTAAGCAAGAAGAAAAAGAAAAAGGAAAAGGAAAAAAGGAAATAAAAATAATTAAAAATTAAAAAAATTTGGTAATTTTCTTCACCAAATGGCAGAAAATATGTTTTAATCGTTTTCAGGTGTCGGTTGAACACCGGGAAATAATTTTTCTGAAAAATTACTTCCTAGAAAATATTTTTTAATAAGTTGTTGCATGTCTACCTTTTTCTTTGAATAACGGTAAGGCCAAGAAAGAAGATAGATATCGGTATTTTTACCCACAGAATAGGCTTTCCAAGCACATAGAGGTAATTAAGTAGTTGCAGGATTCCCACGATTGGGATTCACCATTTGTACCGGGTGATATGCCAATGATTATCTTGTTAAAGTAGAAAATAAAGGCGAAAGTTTAGGATATCTGCCGACATTCATAGCTAATAAGCCATAACTTTGAGTTGTACGCAAAATTTTTTCAGAGATAGCAACTCGGAACTTTTGATTTCTGAGGTCACATTGTCTGAAGTTGCTGTAATTCTTTCGTGAGTTCTGCAATATGGGTAATGGAGGGAAAGGATCGTTCCATCCTAATGACCTCTATGCTTTGTAAGATGAAGTTGCCCAGAAACCAAAATGAACGGAAAAATCATGGCCAATGGTCACATGCCTTTAATGGCCCTTCGTGTCTAAGGCAGATGAGGAGTAGTGTCCCATAAGTCGAATTATCTATTTTCTGGTCCGTGCAGTGGACTGTGGTATCAAAATTCCGAGTAATGAGAGATGATTTGTTCCTCTCCTTCACTTGTTGAACTTGATTACGATGGTTTGATCCTCTTGAAAGTGATAGTGTCCGCATTGACGGTGACTACAATCTTTACTTGCAAGTTATTTGTGTGGTAATTTGTTTCACTCAAAACTAGATTCCGTCTGCCTCAGAGAGTCATTCTGGCTCCATTAGATGATGGAACAACGTCATCTGCTCCCCCAAGTGGAGCATTCAGATAATGCGGGACTCAAGTTCGCATTGTACCAGCAAACCTTCAGGAAAACTCATTGGAGTAATCTTTTTCTAGAGAGATCGATATGGTGTGGGATGTGCAAGCATGATGTCTCCTATTATTAATAGATTAAACTATTTAACTAGCATAAAACAAAGAGAAGGACAAATGTACTTGCTCGCATAGTTCATGACACATGTACAGGCTTGCTCGCCAGCTTCCATTTCGGAAGGAAAATTGAAACACGCCTTCTTTTCTTCACGTTCTAAATTATTCAGAGTCTATATCAGAACTCGACTCACCGAATAGATTAGAGAAGCATGCCCACGTTTGTATAAGAGATGAAGTCCTCCTGCCACCTCCATGTATCTCCCAAAGAGAACGACGACGATGTCATTGACTTTGAGTCAACTAAAGGTTCCCATGTGCCATAGTTCCTTGGATGACTTCACTATTTTTCCAACCACACTTTGATTCTGCATGACGACTCCCTAACCTCCATGGCTTCATCTTCACATTACTAGAAAATTGAGTTCATCTAGATTGGAAAAAAAAAATGCGTGCAGTCACGTGCTTGTCTATAAATAAGTGATTCATTTTGGCATAATTTTGTAGGAGGTAATAGAAAACTTACTGCTTGATAATATCACCTATCCTCATAAACCAGCCGCATAAAGTCTGTTTCTAACTGAACATAGTTTGGCTGCTACATCTGTGATGCTCACGCGTTCTCCTGGGTCTCCAGCTGAGCAGGCGATCCCGATTCCGTAGACCATTAGCAGACAGTCCTGGATTATGCTATTTCTGCTTTGGCCTGCATCGCTTTCTACTTCTTGAACTAAAGTGGGATCAGTAATCTCTAGGGCTCTTTCGGGCAAAGCTTCCTTAACAAAATTATGAAGGTTCAAGTTCTCTTTCAATATCTCTGACGTGGGATTGATTCCTGTGAACATCTCTAGCAAGAGGATGCCAAAACTGTAGACATCGCCTTTAATAGAAACCATACTTCCCATTCCATATTCTGCACTCATAAAAAACCACAAATGGTTGAGCTATCAGAAAATAGTACTCACACAATCTCATAATGAAGTTCAAAGTTTTGTGAAAAAATGCATCAACAATTTCATGATGAATAGATTCTTCATTTGAGGGGGCTAGGGACACAATGGGATATACCTGGAGCAGTGTAACCAATTGTTCCTCTCAAACCAGTTGAGCTTATATTTGTGTTTGAGTAAGATGTGGATTCAAGGATGATCTTTGCCAATCCAAAGTCACCGACATGTCCAACCATCTCGGAGTCTAAAAGGACATTGCTTGGCTTTAGATCACAATGAATTATGGTGTCGTGGCATTGGTTATGAAGATAATCCAATGCAAAAGCAATGTCAATGGAAATCTTTATCCTTTGGATGAGACTCAAATGTTTTGAAGGTCCATTTGCATCAATTGGTATCGGATATGGATGCAACCACTCTTTGAGGCTACCATTGACCATTAACTCATAGACCAAAGCCTTAAAGTCATTTCCGTCATAATCAGTACTTGAGCATACGGTTAGTACCTTCAAAAGATTTCTGTGTTTGATACTCTTTAGAGCCTCACACTCGGCTTTGAAGCCTTTCAAAGCACCATGATGCGTTAAATTAAGCACTTTCACTACAACATTAGTCCCATTCTCCTGCAGTACTCCCCTGTAAACAGATCCAAAACTACCAACACCAATCAAATTAGTTGAAGAAAAACCATTAGTTGCTTTAAGGAGAGTCCCATAAGATCATTTTTGCAAGGTCTCAGCTACGGAACTTGAAGTTGGTTCTTTTGTTTTCTTCTTCTTCAACCAACATACATACATGAAAACCAAAACAAGAACCGCCCCTAGAAGTCCAAAAATAATAGAGAGCACGAGTTTCAATTTACGAACAACTCCTTTGCTCTTGGAGTGTCTAGAGATGCATTTAGGGAGTCGAAATTCCGGGATTCCTCCACAGATCTTGTTGTTTCCAGTAATAAAAATGGCACTGGCATTCTCGAAGACTCCTTTAGTTGGTAATGGGCCTTCAAAATTGTTATAAGATAAATCCAAAATTTGCAGGAAGTCAAATGCCTCTAAGAACTTCGGAATCTCACCTGATAGATTATTATTTGAAAGATCCAATGCCTCAATACTCTGTAATGAGCTAAATGATCGAGGAATGGACCCCTGGAAGTGGTTGTCCTTCATTAATAATACCATTAGCCCATCACAATTCCCTAAGGTGCTCGGAATTTTACCACCATACATATTGCCTGAGATGTCCAAACCAATCAATTGATCAATATTTCCTACATCCGCCGGAAGAGCCCCCTTCAATTGGTTGTGAGACAAGTTCAAATAGATGAGAGTTTTAACCATTGGAAATATGGAACCACTAAAATTGTTGTTCGAAAGATCGAGGTGCATCAGACTTTGACACTTATCTAGATATGAAGGAATGTGCCCGTGAAAGTGATTCCCAGCAAGATATAATTGGATCAATTTCTTGAACTTCTGCAAGGAGGATGGAATTACGCCCGATAGATTGTTATTGGAGAGACTCAGATATGTTAGATTTTGGAGATTTCCCACATCAAATGGGATAGCACCTGAAAGAATGGCGTCGTTTATTTGCAATAATTCCAAGTTCACAAGATTGCCGATTGCTCTAGGAATCTCACCAAATATGGGATTAACGCCCAATGCCAAATATTTGATAGCAACCGAGAAATTACCAATGCATTTCGGCAGCAGCCCACCGAGTCTATTATAAGAAAAAGTCAAGTGGGTCAAGCCAGTGGTATTGGTTAAGGAGCAAAAAAAGCTCAAGTCACTAGATCCCCCACTTCCAAGGTAGTTGTCGGAAAGTATTAACCTTCGAAGGTTATGCAAATATTCAAAAGAAGGTACGTTTCCTGAAAGTTTGTTCTCTGCAAGTTGAAGAACCTGTAGATTTGTTGCATTATTAGGTATCCACAGAGGGATTGATCCAACAAACTGGTTCTCGACGATGCTGAAAAATTCTAAGTTGGGGAGACCAAAGCCTGTTGTAGGGGGAAGACTTCCATGTATATCGTTAACTGCTACATCAATTACTTTCAACGACTATAAATTGTAAAGGGAAGACGGAATTGTACCGGACAACCAATTTTCCAACACATAAAGTGTTGTTAGTTTGGTTAGTTGGCCTAGAGCTCGAGGAAGACTCCCCCCTAAGTAATTTCTAAAAAGATAAAACTCCTTCAACGATGATAAGTTCCCAATGAAAGAAGGGATACTTCCTCTTAGATTGTTGGCTCCTAATTGGATAAACCGAAGCTTCATCAATAAACTTATCTCTTGAGGAACTTCTCCACTCAGTTGGTTATAAGCCAAACTAAAGATAACGAGGTTAAAGCAACCTGATATATTCCTTGGGATTTCACCGGTCAGTGAATTATTGGGTAGTTGTAAGATACGAAGACGGTGCAACTGCCCAATTTGAGGAGGGATTTCATGGTGAAAGCTATTATTATAGAGAGACAATCCCTTTAAAAAGCTAAGATTACCAATGTGAGGGGAGATGGACCCAGAAAGCTTCTTGGAATTCAGCTCCAACATGGTGACTCTATTGTGGTGCCGGTGACTACATATAACACCGTACCATTGGCTGAAGTTGACTGTATTATTCCAAGAGTTAAGCACCCCAAGAGGGTCCTCAATTATCCCAGCCTTGAATGCAAGCAATGCAGATTTGTCAGTGTCATTTGATGCTGAGGAGACTCGTGCTAAGCACAATGCAAAGGCAATGGCAAAAATGAAGCGATGAAATGATAGCTTTGCAAAACTAGAGCCCACGAATTGCATGACTCAAAGCAGAAGTGGATTGAACTGATTTGCAAGGAGATTAAGAAGGGACGAGAGAAATGACGTGTAATTCAGGTGTGGTTTAGCCACCTCATTGACAAGAGATTTCATAGAGGTGAGAACTTTGGAGAGTGCCTCTGGTTTTGGTCTCAAAAGTCATTTATAGATTTCTGAAAACAAGAAAGAGATAGACGTACCTCTTAGCGCTTTCTTTGCAACAGTATTATCTTTCCACACCAACAAATAAAAAAATTAATGAAATTAATTTTCCACACTAAACAAATGAAATTTATTCCAAAAGGAGTATGCCATGGTTTGCATAAAGTAAGATAAGTCGCGGATGGACTCGCGTACACCACCACTACCCTGAATTTTGGTTTGAACCAAAGTTTTTAGAAAGTCAAGCTAAAAATAAGAAAACACTTTCCCATTACGCCTAAAAACAATTTCTGAGAATCCTCACCATACACATCGATTTTGGAAATTGAAAACAAAAAATTGACAAATTTTCTTTAACCAAATAGGGGTCGAGATTTTGATTCCACATAAACCTAGAAGACAACATTCAGTTTTAAAGGAGTTTAGTTTCTGCAGTTTGATCGACAGAAATTTCCTCCTACCAGTCTTCGATTCACGACATCTTTAAGAAAATTTTGCATCTAGGAAGTCCAACTTGAGGAAAGAGTCCACCCACTACTCAAAAGTACATAACTATCTTTTTTGTCACCTTAATATTCAAACATATCTTCCACACCATATAACATGATATGATACTCTTTTAATATTTTAATGATATGAAAGGTGAAAATTACCACACTCAAGTCCACCGCTAAACCCATCACTTGGGCCAATTTGCATTTCTATTTGGTTGATTCTTCCCCTTGCTACACATCTTTTTATTCCAGAAGGAGTATGCCATGGTTTGCATAAAGTAAGGCAAATAAGTCACGGATGGACACATGTCTACCACTACTTCCCTGTGTTTTGATTTGAACCAATCAAGCTAAAAATGAGAAAACATTTTCCCATGATGCATAAAAACAATTTCTGAGAATACTCACCATACACATCGATTTTGGAAATTGAAAATAAAAAATCGACAAATTTTCTTTAACCAAATAGGAGTCAAGGTTTTAATTCCACATAAGCCTAGAAGACAACGTTCAGTTTTCGAGGAGGTTAGTTTCTCCAGTTTGATCGACAGAAATTTCCACCTACCGGCCTTCGATTCACAACATCTTTAAGAAAATTCTACATCTAGAAAGTCCAACTTAAGGAAAGAGTCCAACCACTACTCAAAAGTACACAACTATCTTTTTTGTCACCTTTATATTCAAACACATCTTTAACATCATATAACATGATATGATACTCCTTTTATATTTTAATGGCAGGAGAGGTGAAAATTACCACCCTCAAGCACACCGCTAAACCCATCACTTAGGCCAATTTGCGTTTCTGCTTTGTTGATTCTTCCCCTTGCTAGACATCTTTTCATTCCAAAAGGAGTATGCCATGGTTTGCATAAAGTAAGATAGATAAGTTAAGGATGGACTCGTGTCCACCACTACTACCTTGTGTTTTGGTTTGAACCAAATTTTTTGGAAAGTCAAGCTAAAAATGAGAAAACACTTACCCAAGATTCATAAAAACAATTTCTGAGAATCCTTACCATACAAATCGATTTTGGAAATTGAAAACAAAAAAATCAACAAATTTTCTTTAACTAAACAAGGGTCGAGATTTTGATTCCACATAAGTCTAGAAAGATAATGATCGGTTTTCAAGGAGCTTAGTTTCTGCAATTTGATCGACAGAAATTTCCTCCTACCAGCCTTTGATTTTTGACATCTTTAAGAAAATTATGCATCTAGAAAGTCCAACTTCAGGAAAGAGTCCAACCACTACTCAAAAGTACACAATTATCTTTTTTGTCAACTTTATATTCAAGCATAACCTCAACACCATATAACACAATATGATACTCTTTTTATATTTTAATAATAGGAGAGGTGAAAATTACCGTATTCAAGTCCACCGCTAAACCCATCACTTAGGCCAATTTGCTTTTCTACTTGGTTGGTTCTTCCCCTTGCTAGACATCTTTTTATTCCAAAAGAAGTATGGCATGATTTGCATAAAGTAAGATAAATAGGTCACGGATGGACACGAGTGTACCAATACTACCCTACGTTTTGGTTTAAATCAGTCAGGCTAAAAATGAGAAAACACTTTCCCATGATTCATAAAAACAATTTCTGAAAATCCTTACCATACACATCGATTTTGGACATTAGAAAAAAAAAATTGACAAATTTTCTTTACCACTCAAAAGTATACAACTGTCTTTTTTGTCACCTTAATATTCAAACATATCTTCCACACTATATAACACGATATGACACTTTTTTAATATTTCAATGATATGAGAGGTGAAAATTACCACACTCAAGTCCACCGCTAAACCCATCACTTGGGCCAATTTGCTTTTCTACTTGGTTGATTCTCCCCCTTGCTAGACATCTTTTTATTCCAAAAGGAATATGACATGGTTTGCATAAAGTAAGATAGAAAAGTCGCGAATGGACTCATGTCCACCCTTACTACCCTGTGTTTTGGTTTGAACCAAAGTTTTTAGAAAGTCAAGCTAAAAAATGAGAAAACACGTTCCCAAGATTCATAAAAACAATTTCTGAGAATCCTTACCATACAAATCAATTTTGAAAATTGAAAAAAAAAATCAACAAATTTTCTTTAACCAAACAAGGGTTGAGATTTTGACTCCACATAAGCCTAGAAAGGCAATGATAAGTTTTCAAGGAGCTTAGTTTCTGCAATCTGATCGACAGAAATTTCCTCCTACTGGCCTTCGATTTTTGACATCTTTAAGAAAATTTTGCATCAAATATGTCCAACTTAAGGAAAGAGTCCAACCACCACTCAAAAGTACACAATTATCTTTTTTGTCAACTTTATATTGAAGCATATCTTCAACACCATATAACACGATATGATACCTTTTTTTTATATATTTTAATGATAGGAGAGGTGAAAATTACCACACTCAAGTCCACCACTAAACCCATCACTTGGGCCAATTTGC
Organism: Eucalyptus guilfoylei; assembly: GCA_016097605.1. Classification (NCBI taxonomy): domain Eukaryota; kingdom Viridiplantae; phylum Streptophyta; class Magnoliopsida; order Myrtales; family Myrtaceae; genus Eucalyptus; species Eucalyptus guilfoylei. The sequence continues at coordinate 43,689,872 of CM027867.1, forward strand.
TTTTTTGCTTGGTTGATTTTTCCCCTTACTAGACATCTTGTTATTCCAAAAGGAGTATGCCATAATTTGCATAAAGTAAGATAGAAAAGTCACCGATGGACACATGTCTACCACTACTACCTTGTGTTTTGGTTTGAACCAATCAAGCTCAAAATGAGAAAACACTTTCCCATGATTCATAAAAACAATTTTTGAGGATCCTTATTGTGAGATCCTCATTCCAACATCTATCTACAGAGCATAATTTCGATGATAATTGATAAACGGTAGAAAAGCTATGAATGGCCACCTTATGATGAAAACTCAATTTTTCATTGGCAGATCGCGAAATTTTGGAAAAGTAGAAATAAGCCGCGAACAAGAAGCCACGAGGACCCAAGCCACATATAGGCCCATTGGGCCTCACGCCCCTATTGGTTGGCCAAAGAAGGCCCACCAAGGCCATCTAGGCCCATTCTTGAATTTTGAAAGTTGCACATTAAATTGGCCCATGTGCATGAATAGTAAATTGGATTATAGTTTGTGTTAATTCTTATTTTGCCCCTTCTAGAAGTTAATAGCCTAACGAGACAAAAATTATGGGCATGCAAGAATGAAAGTGGCGCCCAAGGAAAGCAGGAGAGATGTGACATCCTCAATCCGACCCCCATTTTCAAAACGAGACTATGTTGACGAGCCAATCTTCAGATGGGATTACAATGAGGATCAATAAACCCCATGTCACACCCCAATCCTCTAAGTGCGTGCCCATCCATCTGTGGTCGGTTAATAGCGACATCCTAGGACGCATTGCCGACCCTTTCGTTTTAACACGCATGTGGAAGCAAATAAATAATCCCCAGACAATAACACAATGAGATAGAAAAGTAGGGCCACAAATTTTTCAAACTTAAAACATAACCACACACACACACACACACACACACACACACACATATATATATACATAGCAAATCATGTCATATATAATACAAGTTGGTCCATTTATAACGTCTACAAAACAAGGGGGGTTTCACAAAACTACAAATCCTCATCCTCGATTTCCCCTTCTTCCACACTCCAATTGGAGCCTTCAACAGACTACACCGGGGACTCTGGTACTTCAAGAGCCGAGTCTACCGCGTCTACGACCAAGCCTTGAGGAGGATGTACTGTGCCCTTCCCAAAAGCGACCTCCAGAACATACAGAGGAATCTCAGACTCCAGTATGGGACCCTCTCTCTGGCCATCCTAAGCTTGGTGGTACCACGATCTGTATCGATAGGGCACCTTGTGGGTGAGACCCGCATCAACCCAGACTATGGACTTTACCAGCTCATAGTCTCAACCCCTAAGGCCCTCATGCATCGGAATATAATATGTCTGCTCTATAACCTTCTTAGGCTATCCAAAAAACTCATGAGCTGCCATTTATGGACCTGAAATGTTATCCCACAACGGGGTGAGACGACGTCTTGGCGAGTTCTACCCCTTAAGACCTAACTAGGAAGAAAATACGCCATGAGGGCTGCCTAAGCATAATCACGAGTCGAAAGTCTTACATTTGCCTCTATTTCTTCCTGCAAGTCAATACAATTGACATTTTCAACCAATCATTTCAACACATCAAGACAGATCGAATCATCAATCAATCGACTCAGTCGATTACATGTCATCACAACTGCTTATCGATCAATCCACTCAATATTATCTATAAGGTCCTATCAAATCAGGACTGCTCACCCTAAGCTGAAAATAGATAGTATAGCTAGCCCAAAGCTGATAATAGAGTATATTGCTCGCCCAAAGCTAATGAATTATTGCTCACCCAAAACTGATAAATTATTGCTCACCAGAAGCTGACTACAGATTATATTGCTCACCCAAAGCTGATAATTTATTCCTCACCAGAAGCTGACCAAATCACCATTTTTATCATACCAGATAAAAATTATCGTGTGTGGGTACGCGGTCGGCCTTAACCAAAATACAAGATTTTCACTTTTAAACATCCCACCATTTCCAACAGTCCCAAAATAGATTTTTGGCGCTGTAGACCGACGCCCGGTAATTTTCAAATTAATTACCAAAATTATCAATTTCTGAGATAATTACCCACAACCACCAATCACACTCAATTTGCACCAAATAATGGTCAAATAAATAAATAGATCACACCATTGAAATCAGCACGAAATTTCAGTTACCGGCTATCCTGGTCTAATTTCCGAAAAATAAATAAATAAATAAATAATTACGAAAAATAATTAAATAATGCCAATAAATGCAACTTAGGCCCGAAAAGCCTAACTGGAAGCCGAGATGGATCCGGAAAATTTCTGAATCACTCTAGTTAAATACTAGAGCTTGTTTAGGCTCTAACTGCACTATTCTAACCACCTAACATACAATAACAATTAATTAAATTTCTAATCTAATCTAACTATCCACATAATCCGTATTTAGTCTAAACTAAATAACCATTAAACGTCATTAACCTATTAAGTAGGGATTAGTGAGTTAAACTCACTTGTTAAATGAACCGCTCGGTTCAAAACGACGGGGACGCGGTAAGGGGCAAGAAACTCCAAAGCAGGCTTGCCAAATGAGGTCGGGAAAGCCTTGAAAACGGGCCCGACAGTAGCTTGGAGACCCACACGGCCCAGTTCTAGTCTGAGCCGAGAGAAGCTAGTCTAGTTGGGCTAGTTAAGCTGGAACGGGCAGCGGGGTTAGTCGCTGGTCTAGGCGGGCAGTGGCGACGCTTCACGGCGGCGAAGGAGGCCTGGACGGCGGCCTGAGCTAGTCGGAGGACCTCCTGGTCACACAGACTGAGCGAGATGGCGTGACTGGGCTGGCGGTGAGGCGCAACAAGCGACGAGGCCCGCAAGGCATGCAATGGTGAACAGCGGTGGCTTCGGCAGTCTGACAAGGCTTGGGGAGGAGGAAAGGAGGCTGGTCGGTGCTGTTGGGTTTGTTGAAGCTCAAACAATAGGGAGAAGGGGAGGGGATCGACGATGGGGGAGAAGGAAGGAGGGAGGAGACAAGTTTGGCTTAGTGGGTCCTCTTAGCCTTCAACCTCATCTTCTTGGTCCCCTTGTTGGTCCCCACCAATCCCAACTGTAAACCTCAGCCATTTCCAGCCACCACACCCTTCTAGATGCCTTTTGAAATGGTCCACAAGTCATGGGTGAGGGGGCATACGAATTTGCACATATTTTCCCTCAATTTGGACTTCAATCCTTTGAATTAATCCAATTTGGCTTTTAAAAATTCCAATATCAAGACCTCAATCAAATTTGTATTTTTCCTCACCAATTGATCCCACTTGCATCCCAATTTCGCGATCAAAAACGGTCATCGACATTTTCTATACAAAAACGGCCCTATGACAACTTTTTCCGCCAAAAATCCCAGTTTGCAAAAAAATTTTGGAGATTGAATCGACATTCCTAAAATTAATTGTGACATGACTGAACTTTCAATTTCTGAAATCAGATTCAAATTCGCGATTAATTTTGATCTGGCGCGTTTTTAGCGTGACCTAAGCTACCGAATAGCTTTCAGAAATTTTTAGTGCAAATGACCCGTGGTCGATTTTCTTCAAGCCACAATAAACATGTTCGACATATTGGCGACTCTCGGTTGTCATGAAAATCTCGATGATTCAAATACAGACATAGGGTACCAAAACGATAGAAAAATCAGTCTAGTGCCGGTCGACGAGAATTTTGTAATTTAGTGGAATCACTCACGTTTAGCCACGCATCTCAGTCGAACCGACCTATCTCTGATTTCTAAACAATTTTTAACTGTGCCGTAATGATCTCTGTAGATGAGCACGGTTGAGTAGTCGATTCCTAGTCGAATCCTCAAGTCTATTGCATTAAAATCCCTTAATGGCTTCCCTAGTCTAGTTATCTCAAGAGTGATCAGCTCTGAGAATAACACTATAGGCACGTCAATGAAAGGCCCAATTAATTTAATTGAAAGCAGGATTGAAAATCCAGAATGTCACAACTCTTCCCCTCTTATAAAAATTTCATTTTTGAAATTTAAACCATTACAATACTTAAGCAAAAAGGTAGGAGTACAACTGTCTCATCGACTCTTCGCTCTCCCAGGTTGTTCCTTCAGTGCCGTGGTGTTCCCAGACCACTTTGACCAACGGGATGGTCTTTGTACGCAAAATTTATTCCTTTCGATCCACAATCTGAACCGGGCTTTCAACGTACGACACACAATCGTCCACGTCCAATTCCTCAAAATTAAGCACGTGGGTTGAGTCAGGCTCATACTTCCTCAACATCAACACGTGAAAGATGTCGTGCACTTGCGCCAATCTCAACGGCAACACAAGACGATACGCTAGGGCCCTAATTCTCTCAAGAATTTCAAACGAATCTACGTACCTCAAACTCAGTTTTCCTTTCTTGCCAAAGCGCGAAGTACCCCTCATTGGTGACACCTTCAGAAAAACATGATCACCAACTTGGAATTCCAAAGACCTCCGGTGCTTATCTGCGTAACTCTTCTGTCTGCTCTGAGCGGTCTTTAGTCTGCCTCTGATAACTGCAACTGCATCTACTAACTGCTGAACCAACTCTAGGCATGTAATCTTTCTCTCCCCAACTTCATTCCAACACACGGGTGTTATGCACGCTCTGCCGTACAACATTTAAAAAGGAGCCATTTGAGTGCTCGTTGTTGTAGGCAAACTCAACCAGATGAAGTTGTTCTTCCCAACTTCCTTTGAAATCCAGTACGCAAGCTCGCAGCATGTCTTCGAGGGTCTGAATCATCCTCTCAGACTGGCCATTCGTCTGAGGATGATATGTCGTACTGTACTGCAGCTTTGTACCCAAAGCACTCTGCAAGCTCTTCTAAAAAACAGCTGTGAATCTCGAGTCTCAATCTGAAGTTATCGTAACCGGCACTCCATGCAGACGAACTATCTGACGCACATACAAATCTGCGTGCCTGTCCAAACTGAGGTCCTTTCGTACTGCAATGAAGTGAGCCGACTTTGTCAATCCCTAATTGCGCTTGTATAGGCTTGTTTGATGCATGAGTTAAGCATTAGGTATTTGGCTTGGGTTTTGCATTTTTAGCTTTTATTCCCGTTAAATTGTTCATAGACCTTGGGAAGAACCGCCGTTCTTGCCTGTAGGGCAGTCGCAACATGTAAACTCCCTCCGGGGTTGCAGCTAGTTTCCTTCCATTGCGCCGTGGGTTAGGACTTGGGTGTTCACCGATGACTTAAAAGAGTGCCGCAGGAATTTTGCTTGAGTACTTCTAAAATACGCCTATCGTATATCATATCATGCTGACTTTTCGAATTTGTACGTCATGCCTATCATAAAATTTTTAGAATGTCATGAGCATTCATAAAAGTGAGTTATATGTGATGGTGTTATAGAGAGAGTGTCGCGGTTAATATTAATGACACTTGTCATCTTGAGTGAAATTATAAAAAAAAAGTCGTAACCCTATTACAATTGTGAACTATAGCCCTGACCTTGCGCTAATCCAGATTAAATTAGCAACAAAAAATATTTGGAACTGAATTAACACAATTATAATAAATTTATGATTTTCTTTATAATTCTTCCTCATCGTTGAAGTTGCTTATGTCGTTCTCCACCTGAAATCGGATGGAGATAGACCTAGGAGTCACCAAGTTTGCATGCCACATCCTAGCCTAAATCTATTTCGAGTGAACGACGACCCAGGCAAGGCAAGATGCACCCCCATCCATGGTCATTCGACCGCCGGGGGTAGCATTCAATTCTCTCACACTGCGAAAGTTCCCCCAGCTGCTTCGATGACGGTCAAACGTCACTAATGTCTTAGTCAGCGGTATAGTGCTTGAAGCCCTCACCATCGCCATAGACATTACACAATACCCCTTCCACTCTCTTCTATGTTCCGTTTGTTTAATTTCATATTCTGATTTTGGTATTTAAAAGTTACTTTTTCCTTCCTCTGGTATAAACATGCCCTCGAAAACTAATGGTGAATCAGTCGCACCACGTGCACGTGTCTAGCTAAAATTGATCGAAGTTGAGGTGAGATTAGAATGGATGACTAAGAGATTGGATAGGACAATATCAAAATTATAACCCAACGTGGAAACTTAGCAAGTTTCGGAAATTGAGCGGCAAAATGTGACTTGCCCCAATCTTTTAAGTCCTTATCTTGGTTGACTTACCAAATATATAAATTCTGAATTTCTCACCAACATATGAATTTGCAAAATTGGCCGAAGTTGAGGCGAGATTAAAATGGATTACTTGGAGAATGGGGAGGACAATACCAAAATTGAAACCCCATGGAAACTTGCAACTCTCGGAAATCGAAGGGCAAGATGTAACTTGCCCCAATCCTTTAAGCCCTTTATCTCGGTTGACTTACCAAATCCATAAATTCTGGATTTCTCACCAGCACATAAATTTGCAAAATTGGTCGAAGTTGAGGCAAGATTACAATGGATTGCTAAGAGATTGGGGAGGACAATACCGAAATTGAAACCCCATGTGAGGAAACTTCCAACTCTTGGAAATCGAGGGACAAAATGTAACTTGCCCTAATTCTTTAAGCCCTTATCTCAGCTGACTTACCAAATCTATATATTCCGAATTTCTCACCAACACATGAATTTGAAATATTGGCCAAAGCTGAGGCGAGATTACAATGGATTACTTAGAGATTGGGGAGGACAATATCAAAATTGAAACCTCCACTGGAAACTTGCAGCTCTTCAAAATCAAGGGGCAAAATGTAAGTTGCCCCGATCCTTTAAGCCCTTATCTTGGTTAACTTACCAAATCTATATATTCCGGATTTCTCTCCAGCACATGAATTTCCAAAGTTAATCGAAGTTGAGGTGAGATTACAGTGGATTACTAAGAGATTGGGGAGACAATACCAAAATTGAAACCCCATGTGGAAACTTGCCACTCTCAGAAATTGAGGGGCAAAATATAACTTACCCCAATCCTTTAAGCCCTTATCTCGGTTGACTTACCAAATTTATATATTCTAGATTTCTCCCCAACACATGAATTTGCATGATTGGAGGCACATATTGAAAATATCAAAATGGGTAGGTTTGGCATCTTGTCATAAGAGGAAAGACCTATTCCAATTTTCCTAGCTTGGGCAAAACTTTTCCATATATAATCTAATGTCATAATGGAAAATCAAGTGTTTATAAGCACTTTCCATAGGCTAAAACAACTTAATATGATTTTTCTGGTAACGACTAGGGTTTCTATTAGCAAAAGGACAAAGTACTGGTAAATACTCATTCCTATATTTTGGAGTAAAATGAATAATGCAAGTCGTACAATACTAACGTAAAAGTTGTAAATTAGACTGACCCATCTATTGGCCTTTTTTTTTTTTTGATCGATCATACTCTAATTCTACTCTAACACTCACTCTCAGACTTTTGCCCTGCCTCTTTGCAAGGCGTGGGAGTCGAAACTCACTCCTGAAATGAAATCGTCACCACCTCAATCCCCTCTGAGAATGTGGGATTGGGGTGGATTTTCATTAGTTAATTTTTCTTAGAGTTAAAGCATCTTTTCCTCCAAGATGTATTTAACTCCATAAGGAATTTTCTTTCCTGGTTGCAGGAAGTAGGCTTTAGGGCTTGGTCATTCCAGGTTGCCTTGAGATGCACTCATCAATCGAGTCGTTGCGATCTCAGTTAATGGCTGATCATGACCCTCCACATTTGCCTCCGGCTCTTCGCCTCCGACTTCTCTGATTGAGCCTTCGCCTCTTGATTTTCAGGTATTGGCTTCGACTACTGCTCCGGATGCTATTCCAGAGGCTCCGAATGCTGCTCCCATGCCTCAGGCACCACATCTCCTTGTGACTCAAGCCACAGGTAAGATTTAGATAGGCTATATCTTCCTTTTTACTCAATTTCGTTTAACTTATCAGTTCGGCCAGTTTTTTTTTTTTCCAATACCCATGTTCTTTTGATTGCACATTCTCAGGATACGTGGGTTTCCATGGGAGTATTTTCCAATGGCTCTGTGCCCGACGACTATCTGTGTTCTTTTCCCGTAATGTGTCACAATGGACAATGGATCAACGTGCCAGGTGCAGAGACCTTATTTTTCCATTAGGACTAATTGCAATTTCCATCATGTGCACTTTGTGGTGGAAAATCATATCCATAACCTAATGTTAGCTGAGAGGTCTAAACAATGCAAACATGAGAGCAAAATGCTATTTGACATTGAATGATGGGAATTTTCGCTGCTTAACATGCGTTCACTTGAAATGTATAGCCAATGAGGTATTCGTAGGGATGTGGCTATAAGGTAAGTGAGTGAGATCTTACCATGTGGCAACCTTATTATATGGAGATCAACGAATGATGCGCCCTCACATGTCATGAGGACATGGGGCCAATTGATAGGTGACCGAGCATAGGAAGGATATGGGCCATCATCAAACCTATTAGGAAATATCAAGAATAGACTTCACTAAGCCCTTTTCTAACGTGTTCACTTCGAGCTCCTCAAGCCAACTTCTCTAAACCATCCCACTAAGATAGGAATGATCTAGGATCCTACTACTAATCCTGACTTATATGTGCAATAAATCCATGAGCATGAGCCTTGCTAGTGATTTCCTTAAATCATGACAATGAATGATATATGCAAAAGTATTCCTCGTAAATCTCAAATATTATATAATGGCAAATACATGTCATGAAATCCTTTAAATTTTAAAGTTGCCATGCATAAAAAAATTCATAAAATTGTCATGAATGTCGCCCCTAACGTTTTAGAAGTAACTTAAAACACGCGCAATAATTTTTTGGCTTAGACATGACCTGATTCATATTGTAAAGGGTTGATTGACGGCTATAAGAAAGGAGTGAGCGGGCATGTGGTTCCTACGAAGTGTGAAGAAAATTGTTAAAGAAGCGAATTTGCAATAAGGACATGAATTTCTAATTTTACTCCTTGAGCATAAATTAAAAAATCAGGATCAAGGTCAAAACAAGGCTCTATCAACCGTTCTAATACTGCCGCGACATCGGCAACCTTAAGTGAAAAATGATTCAAATGAGAAGGGAAGCACGGAACTTAATGCAACCCTTTAAAGAAAACAAATTCTTCCCTATTATCAAGTGCCGAAAATCGATTGAATGTCATTTATTTTACCTGGTTATTATGATTTAGGAAAACAATAACAAATTGACCGAGCAAAAGGCAATAAAGTGGAAGCATATTAAATTTGTCAATCTCCATAAATTTGGAAATATTTTACAAAGAAATGGAGCTTTGTTGGAGGAAGATGGCATTAAATCAATAGTTACATAGAGAAAAATGTAATTAGAGAATTACATGAATAAACTAAAAATTTAATTATAACATTGCAGATTGAGTTAAAGTACAAAAAGTACATTGAATAAATTAAAAGTTTATGGATCATATTGCATATTGGGGTAAAGTTTATAGACTATTTATACCATTTTTCCTTATTAAAAATATCCAAGGTAGGGTTTTTGGTACTGCTCAAACACAAGTTTAGATCAAGACACAACTTTTCCGGCGACCATGTCTCAAATAAGATCAAGACATAACTTTTATTTTACACATTTTCCATCCTCCACCATCTGTTACGAAACAAAAACATGTCCGGTCCTATATACGAGCAGCGGCTTTGTGCTACCAACCCAGGATCCTCGGCATAAAAATGGATCGGACTCAAAGCACAATCATCGGAAAATTCAAGCGCCAGAGCAAAGGAGGCCGCGGGCTCGATGGCGCCGGCCAAGCATCGTCGGTTTGCGTGGGGATGGCCTGGCGACACTTAGCCAAAACGAAGAATTTCGGCCCTCGTCTCGAATGCTCCCTCTCGGCTTCTCCCTCCCTCGATCTCACTCTCTCACTCCCGATCTCATTCTTTGTTCTCTACAGAAGCGTGAAGGAAAATGGGAAAGAAAGGGGATAGGGGTTGGGCCAATAAACAAAAGTGGAGTGGGCAGGCCCAACCCTGGCCCGGCTCTGCTCCCCCAAAAAAAAAAAAAATCAATAATTTAATTTTAATTCTTTGAATTTTTTAAATTTTTTATACAAATTTTTCTTTAAATTTTAACACCGGTAATGCAAACATTCTTAATACCTATATGTTATGCAATCTAATGAAAATTATTTTTGTCTGGGGGTTAAAGATTAATCATTAATTTTCTTTGCAATTAAACCCTAAGACTACATTTGGCTGTCAGGATAAAATTTAGGATATGATAATATTTATCATGTATTTGGTACCTGCTCAAAATAGTATAAAGTCAGAATAAAATAGGTTATAAATAGGATAAAATTATTCCATGAGGGAGGTGGGATAAAGATGAATAAACTTTCTAACATCCATAATAAGAAAGTAATTTGTCTCGACTAACAAACTTTTTAAATTAACAAAATTTAAATTATATTTTAATATAAATAATATTTTAATTCTAATAGAAAAAATTCAAAATAGCAATTTAGTTTTTTAATTTAATCTTATTTATATTTATATATTGAAATTTAATTATATTTTATAATATAAATTCAACATATAAATATAAATATATATTCACATTTATTACATATTTTAGGTGCTTTAGTACTTTAGGTATACTAGTACATTTTACTATTTAATAGAATTTTATTAGAGAATGATGGAAGGGAGAAAAATAAATAAGTAAGAAATTAATTTTAAAAAGAGTGGAAAATAAAATGAAAATGAAAATAAATTAGGCGGAGTGTCATAAAAGATTTTTACTATCTTCTTTTGTAAAAAATTTTATTCATTTATACTAATTTGTTGTTTATATCAATCAATATATATGATATAATATGAATATATTCAACTTTATTATTACAATTACCAAACGGTGAATAGGATATAGTAAAAACCATGGATTTCATATTCTATTATATTAAGTCCTATCCTAGTTAAAAATTCAAACAACCAAACGTAATCTAAATGCATAACCAAAATTTAAGTGTTCAAAAATGGTTTATGCAATTCCTGAGAGCATTAACGGTTAGTTGAAAGGGTATTCAGTTGAAAGCACAAAATGGTAGCATCCTCTATGTATGAGAAACAAACTGCTCCATCCCATATTCTTTTGTATTTTGTATCTAGATGCGGAAGAAGAACAAATAGGTCCTCCATCGTATCTAACAACAAATCAAAGCTTTAAAAACCAAAATTGCTTAGAAGGAGAACACTTGGGTCTTACGCACAAATACTCAGACTACTTAATAGCTTAAAATTTTAAGTGATAAATCCCTCGACACAGCATTAGAACCAGTTCAAACCTCAGCCGCACCATGCTCGTTTACAACACAATTAAGACATTTTTGTTAACTATTGTCCATCAATTTAAACTCGATTGAATGTTAAAAGTCCCGCATTGTTGAAGCATGCGGTAACTATGGCCACAATGATGCCCTGTATAGTTTACCTTAGCAAAATGTAAGTCACAAGAGATAAATGAGTCGTGCTAATGGCCGGAACAAAACAATTTAATTGGTTAATTTTCCAAATAAAAACAACGACAATATTTATTAATATCACTATACACAATCAAAATAATAAATTATTAATAATGTTTGGAGGTGGTGTGTAGTATCATCCTGGGCTGGATGATTTAACTCTATTGGGCTGGTCGGCCCAAAGAAACAAAACCTTATGGTGTCCCATTTTAAATTGGGATTGGATCAATACTTATGTTCATACTCATAACAGATATCACCTCTCACTCAGGGCCGTGGAAGTCCATGAGCATACCTCCTCAATCGAGTGATGCACCAATCCATATCTCAAAAGAAAATTAAAGAAAGACACCATGATAATCTGCATAATAAATTAATCGTTGTTAGCGGGATTAATCAAAGATTTTGACGGATCCATTAAGCCCTTTGAAATAGATTGGCTCATGAAACCTATCTCTTTTGCCAAGAATTATAGTAAGTAGCTATAGAATGTCATGAGCATAGAAGGTGGGCGTTGCTTATTTTACTCAATATCCCCTCTAATCCATCATCAATTTCGTTGGTAGTTGATTCAATTTTTTTGAAAAAATCTCCCCTTTGGCAGCAAATCAAATGTGCTGGCATGATTAATCTCGGACTAGGCATTGCACCATGCTCATTAGGGCATCGACTCCGTAATCATTATGATGTTACCTCTTGGAGTGGCAACCTTCCCTTATTTTAACCCTCCTTCACCAGGTTCAAGGAACTTAGAGAACAGATGGAATATAATAAGAAAAGAGTGAGATTGAGTCCGAAACGAAAGATGGGCTAAGAGAAAATCTATTGCGTTTTATCTTATCCTATGAATTGTGTTCGATAGGTGATCGGATGTAGGACCGGACATGCTTCTGTTTTGTAACAAATGGCGGAGGGTGTGGAATGTGTAAATAAAAGTTATGTCTTGATCTTATTGAAGACACGATCGCCGGAAAAAGTCATGTCTTCATCTATGCTTGTGTTCCAGCAATCCCAAACCCTAGCTTCGGTATCTTTAAAAATGGATAATAATACCAATAATCCTTAAACTTTGGTCCAATGTGCAACATATTTATATAAACTTTTAATTTTTTTCAATATGGTCCATGAACTTTAATCAAATGTGCAATTTGCTCCTGAATTTTTAATTTCTTTAAATGTTTAATGTTGTCATTCAACTAATTTAAATTCAAATACAGCATTACACATTTTTATGTAGTTCATGGACTAGATTCAACATATATGAAAAGTTCAAAAACTACATTGAACAAATTAAAAGTCCAAAAATTATATTGCACATTAAGTTAAAGTTCAAGGAGCATATTGAATAAATTAAAAGTTTAATAACTACATTACACACTGAATCAAAATTAATGGGCTATTTTTATCGTAATCCCCTTAGAGACAGAAATTTATCATTGGGTTCTCTTTTTTTTAAGCCCAATTTCGATATCAAGTTTTCGAGAAAAAGAATCCACCAACTCCCATAATTGAGGATGGCGAAGAGAACCAAGAGTAAGCATGCTCATCTTCTTGTCACTCCTAGGTTTAACATGTGCAATGCACATGATCATGTGGAGCTTTATCTTTAGAATGCCTAATTCCTAGCAATGAAGAAATTGCAATGCTCTTATTCCTTCGATAGGCCACTTGATTCTATGAACATATTGATGGGACTAAGAGAAATGATGGGAGCTTTTCAACAACTTAGAGAACCGAGTTGGTGAAAACGCCATAGTCATTTATAATAAGTGGGAGGTGAGTCAGCTCGCAGAAGAAGCATAATTCGTACTACTTTCAGTAGTCAAACTGCCGACATATACAATGAAAAACAAGCTACAGTAGCCTATTATTTCCTGTTGTGGACACAAACATGAGCTATAAGAAAATATGAGTTAAGATGTGCATGCATCTCGACCTGTCGAGTCGATACTTCTGCAAGAAATGCAGATTGGGTGCACAGGACATGTTTAATTCTTAACTGGATTAGATTGAGAACCGACTAAATATGATGGCTCGAGTGCGTTCCGTGTGCACTAGACGGTCCGCCGCAAGACAAAGGGCCTCTAGGTATATATAAGCGGCAGGTCGGTATGTGAATGTAGGAATTTGGTTGAACCCGAACGAAGCTCTTTCGAAAGCAACCAGATCGAGTTACTGGTGTCAATCAGATAGCTAAAGTGAGAACCGAACTTTATCATGGCGAGAGAAGACAAGGAAGATACTTGCATTGTACGAGAGGGAAAAAAGACATCATGAAGCTTTACAAGCTTCTAGAGAGAGAGAGAGAGAGAGAGAGAGAGAGAGAGAGAGGTTGAGGAAGCTACAGAGCAGAATCAAAGGCCTGCCTGAGAGAACAATCAATCAAGATTCTCTGATACTCCCATCGAGAAGGCAGAGTGCAATATTTTTTTTCAGAGGGTTTTTATATGTCGAAAATGCGAGCACGAGAGGAATGATATGCATGGCATGCCCATGCAGTTTTTTATTTTTTGATATAATTGAGATTAGTCCAATCGAGATTGATCTTCTCCTTCGCTGTCCCGGGGCTCGAGAGAATATCCATGATTGGGTCACTGTCCTCTGTCTGATTTTTTTCCTCCTTTTTTTTCTTACATAGGATGTTGTCGATCCAAGTCGATGGTGGAAGGAAAAAGGCCCGACATGAAATGGTGATTTTGATAATCAAATTGAATTAGCTTAAATACAATATAATGTTTTGTCCAGCTTAATGGTCGAAATATGTCCAATTAGAGATCATATAATTCGAATCCCAGTTAATATTTCTCATGTAAAAGGATGAAGTTTTATCCAGCGAAAAAAAAAAAACAAAAAGCGTTAATGTTGATGTGTAGGCTTCGGGAGTTGGATGAGATAACCCTTATCCGTTTTCTTTTAAATTAAAATTTTAGATGTAATAAGACGTGTGGCGTTAACAACAACTCTATAGGAAGGGGACCATGACCTTTATGAATCAAAACTTGCGAGGCAATTATGTCAAGTTTTGCACTAATGGGTGGAGTCATTAAATAGTGTATCAACCCTAGCTTACTTCTTCAATTTGGAAACATTACTCTATACCGAATTTTTATTTTGATTTGTGTGGGGTGTACACTCTAGGAGTCGTCATAATAACATGAACTACAATACTTAGTAAATCACTTGCCTAAGATTTATAATGAGATGTCTTATCTATCAACACATACAACAGCGAATCGAAGAAATTATGTAGCTCGGCCTCATGCTACAATTTGTCACCCACAGATCGATCTTAGACTGAAAATCATCTCACCCCAAGCCAACAGAAGCATGTGGGGTTGACCTTGATCATTGCAAAAAGATCAAAAATGAAGTTTCCAGAGGGATGTTTCATGTAGGTACATCTAAAGACTTTTCACCAGAGCACTAGCTGTCGTGGTCACAATTTCCCCCATCCAGAAAAGATTAATAAAGGAGCAAAAAATGGTGGGCTCCAACGAAATTCCAAGCAAGATATGGTGCGCGTGGCACAGTAGCACTAAGGTTAACACTGCTCAACTAGTGCTCCAAAAACAACCCATTAGATTTAGAGGTTTGCCACATGTGGGCAACCTGTGCGCATGCAAAGCTTGTACGGCGGCTAAAGAAAGAACAGGACCCTGAAAAAAAAATACTTTAATTATCAACGGACCACCTTATTCGCATTATATGTATACCAACCCACTTTACTTCCTAATTATGAAGAATCGCATTTTTTATCGGCCTATTTCTACATATGTCACCATCATGTCGTAAATCTGATGCACAAAATACAATTTTACAAAAGCGTATTTGGTTCTACAAGCGAAAGAATGCAAATATTTTCTCAAGCAAGAAAATTCTTGTGGGGCCTTCGTGTCCGAGAATCACTCAAGCCCTAGATCAAGAAATGGACCACATGTGCCATGGGGTTGGGGCACATTCTCAAGATGATGTACGTAGTTGTGTGGGGCCTTGACATTGTGGATGTCGGAGACACATCAGTGGGTCCAATCATAAGCTCTCTCTCTTCTTTCTCCCTTGGGCCTCTCCATGATCCTTGTTGGGAGGAGCGAGCTGAGAGAGGCTTAAGTTAAGAAGGTGACTTTTTGGGGGACCAAATCAAGATTAGGGTTATCGATTTTTCCAATATATTCTGCCCTTGACTCCTTCACCAAAGCCAACATGAGTTTGTCCTCTACAAAAGAATATTTAAGTCACCATATTTATCTTCAAATGCTAAAAAGCACATCCTATTCAAATATTAGGCGTTATGATGCTAAAGTAACTCATGCTATAATTCTAAAAAAAAATAGCTCAAATACCCTTCAAATAAAAAGATATCTATACCCGAAATCGACATGAATGGGTAGGTAGAAAATATCGTAATACTTATCATATTATCTCTCAATATCCATATACATCATCACTAAGTAATACCCATCAAGACCTTTATGTGATTCTTTCATTTTTCTCTTGTTTTGAAAGAGCAATTCAAGAATAGTACATATTCTTTGGACACAAAACTATGCATAAGTATAGATGGATAATGAGATGTGTGTGTATTGCGTGTGAGACATGTAAGCTTTGGTGTTTGGTGGGTGCGCGTGCAAGCAGAGAGATGTGGGTATGTGGTCATCATGTGGTGGTGCCAACAACAGCCACCATTTTAATGCATATTTAAAGGATTTTTTTTCCCTTACTTTGCTTTGATTCGGTTGAAGCAGTCACTCCTAAATCATTCCATGCCTTAAAATTGCAAAATCTGATTCTGAACTCAAAATTTTTTCATCATTACATTACCCCCTCTCACTTCCTTTTCTCATCTTTCCTTCTTTTGCCGCCACGCAAGCCCTAGGCTGTGACTCTTACCATCTATGGAGTCTTCTCTTTTTCACCTTTTCTCTTTTGCCAGTGGGATTAATTTCTTGAAGTCCATCATGCTAGGGTGGAAGAGCAAATTCTTTATGGAGTAAAGAGGGTGCTTTTGTTTGGTCTAACTATGCCTATAATCCTCACAAAGAAAGAGGGACCAATTGAAAGTAAGCCTAGTGAAATCTAATAGATAGCAAAGGAAGACTTACACATGTGAACTTAGAGGGCTGGGGTTAAGTTGGTAAGGCGAATAAAACTTTGCCTCCCATTAGGGTTTCTTGGTGAAATTTGTTCGCCACCGCAATCTCTTAAATCGTGAGGAGCCTCGATTTTTCTGGAATCTCTTATTTTTAGTGCAGATGATTTGCCTTTAACCCAATTGGTCACATCACATTACTCAATAATATAACACAAAAGTAAGTAAGTTAAAGGACGACATTGCTTAATAGTATTTTCAATGGTAAATGAGTATTGATGGTTCAAGGAGGGACTATCTATTAAAACGAATGGGATGTTATGATGATGATTGTGCCTCCCCCTTGTACATCTTGCATGGAGAATCAAAATCATGTGGATGTGCTTTTTAACCTTATGATCTGATGGATGCCCTCCCTAATTTGGGAAAAAATCCTCATTATCTATCTGCCACGCATGATTTTCTTCATTTCTCTTTTCCCCTGGGAAAAAAAAGAGCAATTATTTTATTTCCACCAGAAACAGTGATGATATTTGGGCACGTCGTCCATCCTTTCTTAATGAACAAGGACAAGGTTGTCCCAACTCTCGACCTGTTGTTTTCATTTGACGCAATGGGTTCTTTGCTTTTCTCATGATACATCCGCCCATGCTCTGTCCTAAACAAGCTTCTAGCTTATCAAGGTTAAAATAGAAAAATGACTGTGCAGTCAAAGTTCAACATGTCGGCCGGATCTGTAATTTATCTCCACTGTTAGAGATGATTAGGAGATTCTCAATATCCTTATATTACTTTATTAGGAGATACATGGAGATTAAATAGTTCTTTATCGCATACTCTTATCTCCCACTATCTTTTTTCATAACAAATATGGCATGGGCTGTAGGCTAATAACTCGGTTTCTTTTTTAGTAAAAAGAATAGGTTATCTGTACCAAATACGACTTATAACACTCCGAAACTCAAATCATAAACCTTTCAATTCCTAGTTATTCTTACCCTACTTGTTATTCACCATTTTTCTGTTCATGCTTCAGATGCATCTGTTCAATATATGCCTACGTAAACATCTTATACGCATGAGATTACACGCGAGAGGAAAAATATTAAGTCACGCACTAGGTATAGAGTCCACTTACTACACAACTTCAAGGTTCTTGTGGGGGAAAATGGTATTTGCATGTCAAATATAATCTCTATTGTGATTGCTCTCGTCCTGCCTTTCGCACGCTTTAATTAGCTAGACTTCCGTGGCCGTTATAAAGAATGCAAATACTAGGGTTTTATCATCTCAACAGCAGATCATCAGCTGATCATCAGCAGGCATTGTCAAGTAAAAGCGCATTAACATATGGATGTAATTCTAGGAGGGGATGACTGCAGAGTTACATATTGTTCGCAGTCCATTAACATGAAACTTTTGCAATTAATCATGCTAAATAATCAAGGTTAGTTCGAGGATTAGATGATTGAGTGGCCGAGCTTAGTGTAACTCCCGCCTATCTTTAGTCTGTTTATGTGGGCGTGTCTCCTTTGGTTAGCCTCGCCAGTCGACAGCACCTTCGACAAGATGGAAGATAGTTCAGTTAGGATCGGGGCAAAATTATTCTTGCCATGAATGTTGTTTGCATTCTTAGGGACATGTAGCCCATAATTGTGCTTGCATGTTCGACAGCTCTATTTTCCGGTTGTTGCTGGATTTTTCTCTAAACATATGCCTTTTTGGAGAGACAAGCAAGTATTTCATGTAAGCGTTACATTAGCACTGATGCGATATCAGTGCATTTTTAGTGAATTTTGAATCCCTTGAATTGGCGCGATTGGTTGGGTGGAGGGAAGGATTTATAGCTTGAGAGCTGGAGGTCACATGTTCGAATCCCATCAATTGCGTGTGCATTGCTCTAGATCAAGAAAACCTGTACAATCCAAGCCTGGACTTGACCGTTCGTGGGGCTTGGAGATGTTTTATAAATTTTCAGGTATCTGAGTCCCTACGCCAGTGCCCGTGGATTATCGGAAAAATAAACACAACGAATCTGAACACTTGCTCGGATTGGAAATGTCTTGACATGCGTTGCTTGGTTATTCTTTTCCCCCTTGTGATGAACCCTTTTCTTGGAGCTTCCACGGTGTTCATTGCGAATTGATGGTTTTCCTGATCTTGCCGAGACACGAAATAGAGACCAGAAATTCACGTTCGACGGGCACGAAGATGACTAGTTTCTGTCCTGTGGATCTTCCTTTGCCCCTAAATGATCACCCAGCACCATTATTATGTACGCACAGAGAACTAACACTTCAGCCAAAAGACACGAAAAGAGGAGGAGGCAAAAAGGCAGAAGAGGGTTCTAATACAAGATTTTGCTCCTTCCCCTTCTTTCTCCAAATAGATTCCAACAAAGAAAAGTGCGAATTTCTTTATGGTTTAGCAATTAATTTTTATGGAATTATTTCATTAAAAAGTATGCATATTGTGTCCTCTACCAAGATATGTCTCTGATGCAAGACTTTGAAAGAGAAAGGGAAAACACAGACATCATCTTAATCGCTTCATAATGCTAATGGCAATCATTGTTCCTGGTTGCCTCACACCCGCATGCCCTCTCTTCACTTGCTCCTCTCTCTCTCTCTCTCTCTCTCTCTCTCTCTCTCTCTCTTTCTCTCTCTCTCTCTCTCTCTCTCTCCCCACTATATATACTCTCCACTCCTTCCACATCACTATAGTCACAGTCCCCATCCTTTATCGCACCACCACCACCTAAAGTCTCGAGCCTTCTTCCTCACATCTTTACCAGCATCATCAATGGCCGCTTCCGGTTTCGAGGGCTTCGAGAAACGACTGGAGCTCCACTTCTCCGGCGACGAGCCGGCGGCGGTCCGGATGGGCCTGCGGCGGATCGACTTTGAGTCGCTGGAGCGGGTCCTGCATGAGGTCCAGTGCACCGTCGTGTCGGCCGTCGGGAATGCCCACTTGGACGCCTACGTGCTGTCGGAGTCGAGCCTCTTCGTGTACCCGACCAAGATCGTGATCAAGACCTGCGGGACCACGCAGCTGCTCAAATCGGTCCGCCCCCTGGTGGCCCATGCCCGTGACCTGGGCCTCACGCTGTGCCTGTGTAGGTACACCAGGGGCTGCTTCATTTTCCCTCTCGCCCAGCCTTTTCCCCACACTAGCTTTCCGGAAGAGGTGGCCTACCTGGAAGGTTGCTTGCCCACTAACGTTTGCTCTAGGAAGGCGTCCATCATGCGCTCCCACATGCCGGCCTCCCGTTCCTGGCACGTGTTCACGGCATGTGATCCGGATCTCGTCACGGACAAGGGGCCGGCGCCGGAGGATATCTACACCGTCGAGATGTGCATGACCGAGCTCGACCGAGGGCGTGCGCAGAAGTTCTTCATGCGGCCGGGTGACGGGAAGACGGGCGACTCGGCTGGGAAAGAAATGACCGCCCTCACCGGCATAGGGGAGATCAATCCCGGGGCGCTCATCTGCGATTTCGCTTTCGACCCATGTGGGTACTCGATGAATGGGATCGACGGCGACCGGTACTCGACGATACACGTGACACCGGAAGAGGGATTCAGCTATGCGAGTTACGAGTGCGTGGGATCCGCATACGACGACGCCGACGACATTGCGAGGATGCTGAGAAAGGTGGCGTGGGTGTTCCGGCCGGGGGCCATGTCAGTGTCGGTGACGAGCGCGAGCAGCCAGGTGTGGACAAGAGTCGCAAATGCGCTCGAGCCACTAGGGTTGAAGCGTCGGAGCTGCGCGACGGATCAGTTCCCAGAAGCCGGAACGGTCGTCTTCCAGTCGTTCACAGCCAGACGCGTGTGACGATAGCGACAGAACGGTCGGTATAAATGGATAAAAAAGGTTGTGTAGGACATGATATTAGGAATTTAGAAGAAGGACAAGAAAGAATTTCTAGGTGGGGAAGGGGGGATGGGTTGAGCAAACATATATGTGGAGTTGACTTGCGTTAGATACAAGAACATGAGACATAGGGAGCCAGAAAGAGAAGGATGATGTGCAAAAGTTGTGAGAGGAGGGGGTGGGCTCGTCATGATTATGCACCCCCAATTATGCTAAAGTTTTGGTTTGTCACGCCTGAGTGTTTTGAGGTTTAGTGATAAGTGGGGAAGGGCATTGATGTTGGGCTTTGCATCAACCTTTTTCTTGCTCTTTATGAGATCAACCGGTTTTTCTTTCTCGTGTAGCTTCATCCTCTTTTTATCTTCTCATTCCCACTCTCCTAATCACTCCTAAGACAAACTAGATAAAAATGTTGACAGCGTATCTTGTTCCATCATATAATTGATTTTCTTGTGGCATTGATTACTTATGATGTCTGCACCTTTTGATTTGGTACATATTTTATCATGCGTTTGGAGCCCATTAGCCATTCTCAAATCTACAAGTCTTGAGTTAGAGCCATCAAACCGGAATTTGGGGAGATGATTTTCACGTTCGATCTCGACCCACGTGAGTCCCGTTCTCGTCCTAGCTCACCGTGCATCCCCTCCGAGCACCCTCACCGAATTCGAGCCAAAACCTATCCTAGACGTTCTCAGCATTCCTAAGTTGATGATCTCATTGTCAACACAGTCAATGATTTACAAACAACTAGCAATACCGGTATTCATCTCATGCTCTGCCGAACTTCTTTCCTCCTTTGATTCAAACAAAGAATTCTATTCAGTACGTTGGCAATGTAAAGAAGAATATCCTACACAAACAGGATTGAGATGTCGACATGTAGATCTATCAAAATTAACCTATATTTGATGGGCTAAGTTATTATATGAGTTAGTTAAATGAGTTTAGGATGGGATATTAAATGGGTTCATATCTTATTTAGACCAAACCCACCTCTATATCTCTCTTTTGCCCTCACCGAATTTTGCGCTCACTCACTCCATGCTCTTACCTCAATTTGGGTATGGGATTTCCCGAATTGAGTCGAATATAAAAATATTTTAACAATATGAGTCAGCCTAGATATGTATTGCATAAAAATAAATTAATTTGGATCGGGCTATTTTCAATCTGACCTTAAACCAATTCGGCCCATCCATTTGATGGGTCTATGGACACATCTAGTCCTTAATCTTGGTAATTGATTTGTTTCACTGGGTAACCTGGATTTGGATGGTCACTCCTCTACTATCAAAGCCCATTCAGGTTTAGCCCAATTGTCCTAAGAGTTCAGGTCAGACCAAGCATATGTACTGGGCTTTGAATCAAGGATGTAATTCTACAATTAAGCGATGCCCTTGTCCTATTCTTTTCTCTACTGAATTACCCTTACTGTCATGGCCTGAGGAATTTCAATTGGAACCTTCCGAGTCCAGCTGCAAACCATCTCCAAGCCAACTGTTTTGAATCTGCCAATGGAACCCAACCCGTACAGATCAGAGATAAACAAATGGAGATTTGACTTTAAAATCAATCCATGGCATGCTTTTGATTAAACAATGTTCAGGTTACAGAGGTAGATCACTGACCTCTTGCCTCAGTGGACTCTGATTCTGCGGTTTTTTGTCCATATTACATGTGGTCTGATAAAAGAGATCTTCATATATAGACTGTGGGGACATCGATTTGCCAAGGAAAAGCTTTGGTATGTGCAAAAATTTGAGCCAATATTGCAACATTAATTAGCTGAGAAACATGAAAACAAATACGTCAAGACAATCTTTGACACCATGGTGAGAGTTATACCGTGTGAGATTCACGTAAAGCTCATAAAAAATTCGATTGAGTGGGTTATAGGAGACTCGACCAAAATGAGTAATTCAATAGCGGGAATCGTGATGCTTTTTGGACCGGCGGTATTAACCCCCTTTATCATCCCGAATTTCGAATCCGGATGTCATGGAAATCACATGAGGAGGACTTATTTCAATTTTCACTTTGATAAGACTATTTAGTGGTGGTCCATGAGATAACTTGTGTCTTCTCTGGATTTTGTCTTGCGTGTTATGGTATTTGTCAGAAGGAAATAAAGTTTCTGCTCTTTTCCGATTGTCGAGTCCTATAATGACATATAAATAAATGCAAGACTGAACAAAAATGAAAATGAATGCTCAGATGAAGGACGACCTATTCAATTGTTTGACAAGAGATAGATGGTTTGTGGGGAACCCTGCCAACACAAAAGTTACACTCCACACTGTTTTTCCTGACTCTCAAGTAAGCCCATCCCTGTCAACACCTAAGCATACCGAGTACAATATTGGAGACCATACAGCTACATGTAAGTCCCATTTGTTTCTTCAATTAGGATCCATGTTAGGAGAATCCAATGTAATCACTTGTCAAAATGACACAAATAGTCAACTTTAGACCTAAAAATAATGCTTTAGATAAAAAAAGTTAGGAGATTTGCATCCAAATGCAATTCTCCCTAGTGAAGCTTCATATATATATATTAAGGTCGGTTGGTACTCAATCAACTCAAATGTATGATCGCTTTTTCAGCGACCCAGCCTGACCCACACCTAGCAATGGCCTCTTTTAAAGATTTTGTAGAAAATATAGATTTTTAAAGATGTCAAATCAAGCATGAATTAATCAATCACAAAGTGAATGATTGCTTACCGTCCTCTTTTAATTTTATTCGGAATAGTTTGTCAATCTATTTTCGCAATATATTGTATGTATGCATCCTAATATTAACATGCATGTCAAAAAACTCGAATTGAGGTTGGCAAAATCTGAAGAAACTTTATTAATTTCATGTATAGTCATCGTTTAAAATAAGTGTATCAATAACACCTGATCAAGGTCCTTTGATTCCACTTTTCTCTCTTCCCCCCCCTCCCTTGCGGGTCGAGCTTCGCAAATGGAAAAAGAAAATATGGAATGAATCTATCTCAAGTAAAAGTGGTGAAGAATTTGGAAACATAAGTTAATCTCTAAACTATTGTCCCGCACGCATGCTTATATTTGAATTTAGGGCATCATTTAACTAAAGTGCATGTTTTCAAAATCATGCCGAGTAGAGCAGCAGATATTTTAAGTGGTGCGCAATTAACAGTTTTCTTTTCTTCTTCTTCTTCTTTTTCCCAACGGTCTACAGATTAGCTCAACCAAATTAGACTTTCGAAATGCTGGCATACTAACTAATGAAAAGGGTCGTTTGTGGTAAAATGGCATTTTCTAAAGACACATTTAGCATCAAGATTAGCCAAGGATCTGTGGCAATTATAGTGAAATTTATCCTCGCAATCACCTCAAAAGATTCTTCAAGTAGTTCTCTTGAAAGTATATGATTCGGAGTTATCATACAGAACTCCAGTTCCTACACAAGGAGAGAGGAGTTGCAATAAGCGGAAATCCACCACGAAATATCACGATACGAATACTCTCTTTTGAGATCACATCGGCCCATTTAGGTTCAAATTGTAATATGGATCAGAAGAGTGATTTTTGTATATACACTTCTCTCAAGAGTTCTTCCCCCGTGTTTTTTCCCCTTGAGCCTTTTTAAAATGTACTCAGATCCAAATGGCAAGTTTGGATTATAGAATGAATAGAAACATGTCAAGGCTTTTCTGGCCAGAAGGGAAAGAAAAAGAGAGATAGAAAAGCATTTATATCAGGGTTTTCAAGTTAGAGATACATCATGACCACAAAAAGCTTTAAAAAGAAGAAAAGTTAAGAGATAGAGAATCGTGGGGGGCTCTTTGCTCATGTGAAACCAGAATCCTGTTATATATATAAAAAAAAAGGCCTCTTTAAAAGTAGTTCTTTTAGGATAATTGTCCAAATAATCATTAACTTATCGTACGGTAACCAATTTAGTCATATACCTTTTAATTATATCAAGTTAGTTCTAAACTTTTTGATGACTTGCCTATTTATTCCTTCCGGCTAATTTTGGCTGAAAATTGATGATATGGATACCGTCCGACCGCCAACTATTTTACATGACGTGGCCGACACTAAAAGTAAACAAATTTTGCGTTTTTTCTTTTCTTTTTTTTTTTAAAAAATTCATTTCTTTTTATTTTCCTATTCTTAGTCGCCATGTACGGGCGAGGCCCAAACCTTGTGGCTTGGGCGAGGGCCGACAAGGGGATTGCAGGCCTCTTCAGACACAAGCAAGGGTGACCCTTGTTTGTGGCTAGTCACCGGTAATGGTCAAGCCAAAGAGAAAGAAAAGAAAAAAAAAAAAAGGAAAATATGGGAAAATATGCAAATTTGTCCAAGCCAAGCCAGCCACTTCATGTAGGATGGCTAATAGGTGATTAGTATCTATAGTAGCGATTTCTCATCAAAATTAATTAAAAAATAAATAAATTGACAAGTTGTCAAAAAGTTTAGAAATAAATAAACAAATCATTAAAAAGTTAATGTTTAAATTAGCATAATTGAATGTTTAAGACTAAATTAGTAAGTTGTTGAAAGAATTATGACTAAATTAATCAAATTAAAAGTTTTAAAATGAATTGGCCATTAGTTTGACTTTTTGGACGAGTTTTCCCCATTCTTTTACACCCTTTTTTGGAATCTCCGTGTCTCTCTCTCTCCCTCTCTCTCTTTCTCTCTCTCAAAACAACCTTACGCAAGACTTCTGAAGCAAACGTGGGGTGTCTAAATACTTATATGTATAATTCCACGTTAATGGAAAGCTTCCAAACCCGAGGGCAGACAAGCTAAAAGTTGCAGCCAACCTGTCTTCCAAGTGGGAAGTGACAAAAATCCAAGAACAGCGCATCAGACTTTTAGCTTCCGGGGGGAACTATCCGACTTGAAAAGATCGGAATGATGAGGTGTTGTGCAATGCAGTGCGTGTAGGCAGGCATGTGGACCACCTTTCCTTTTCGTCTTCCTTAAGTGGGTCGCTCCCGTCTCTGCAAACTGTGGAGAGAAAAAGCTCGCGAATGGAATTGCCCTGAGACGAGACTGCTTGTTAGCAGTCGTTGTTGTCCCCGGGAAGTGGAGAAGAACAGGTGAGAGGTGGCCGATGAGGCCTTCGCAGGCTTGTAGCCTTTTAACTGATGATCGTTTAGGTAGTAATGAACGTGTTCTTTACACGGAAACTCACTGATTCCATCGCGCGAGACTGTTCATCTGCACGCGTGTGGATGCATGCATGTATTTGGAAATGATTCGCATACAAAAAGTGAAAGTCAAATGGACAAAAGAAGAACGAATAAAGAATAAAGGAAGGGCGAAGGGGAAAAGATATAAACATATCGGTTGCTGTAGGCACTGATAAAGCTAGGTTTCTTGTATTGTAAAGATAAAGCTTTTTATTTTTAAGTCATTTTGGTTGTGGTTCAAGATACTTGTTGACTGAATATGTTATTTCACGACCTAACTTTTATGCGATATGCGAAAATGGAACTTTTCCTAATATATGAGAAGTATATTATTATGTTTGAGTGATTCAGCTTATTATATCACGACTTTATATGCAAAAGTTACATAAGCAATTACACACTAGTATTTTAACACCATAAGGGACTTAGTCAGTCCTATGCTCCTCTGACCTTGTGCATAGGAAATTTACCTTTGCTTTGTCAGTAAGTGAATTCAAGCAATCTCATGTCAATCATCAAATTTGTGCATACTTTCTATTGTCCGATCTAAAGTTTGTCAACTCAACTTTGCAATATTGCAATTTTCCTCAACTGCAACCTAACATATATGTAAGGTTACGTTTGATTATTCGGATTCAAATTGAGATATGAAAATCCCACAAGCCTAGCCTAATCTCCCGTTGAATCTCCAAATATTGCCCCTTGAGCTCCCTCACGTGTGTCTTCAAACTCGCTCTCTTTAGCTGCCCTCGGTTCTATCTACCTTTGCCACTAGCATAGATCAACCACCATTTTCACCTCTAGGCTGTAGTCCTTGGTTAGCTTCACCACATCAGAGACAATCTAAACACCAACAGAGATGAGCCTCGGGTTGCCGAGGGCGTCACGAAGTGACTAGGGAAGGTGGTGAGCACGATCAATCTAGCAGGCAAGGCAATAGCGGCCGATGAAGAGGTAAAGGATGACAACGAGTTGGCAGATGTTGAACACGAAGCTCGAGCACCACTTGAGATCAAAGCTAACGAACTAGAGGTAGTGAAGGGCTGAGAGGAGATGGACAGAGATCCATCGTGGACAATGCTAGGTAGCAAGTAAGAATAGTGGACGCTTCTATTGTGAACGCTGAGACCTAGTGCACTCGTTAAGAGATTTGAGTTTTTCGATGATAATGGCTTTGTGATATATAATTTCTCATTTTCACTTATAATCGTTGAAACATGATTGGCTAGTTGATAATGATAATCAACTAAGAGTCGACGAGGCAACGATGACTATATGATAGTCAGAAGTAATAATGATCGGTTGTTGTAGTCGTAATTCTCAACGAAGTAATATCTGAATATGTCGTTCTCGATAAATTATTGTAAATTTTTTTTTAATTTAATCTAGTTCCCCTTCCCAAATTTTTTATATGCATAGCATATATTTGGAATTATTCGGCTCGGAAGATGTTGCCAAACGTAGAATAAGTTCCTGGCCGGTCTCAAATTAAATTTCGGAGTTGCTCTTTTACAAAGCCCTACGCTGATAATTGGAGATGCCTAACCAATAATAAATCATAAAAGGATTTTGAAGATATTTTTTTGAAAGAAGCTTTTGTCCGTACTTCCATTGCACTTGCACTGATTGACCTGTCTGGGATTATAACCCTATCAAATCAAGATTGATCTTCTCCACAGGTGGCCATCTTGGCTTTTATGATTGGAGAGATGACTATGACTCTTACCCGATCCAAATTTATAATAAGTACCTTATTAGGAAAGGATGTGAGTTTGCCAATTCCATCTATTTGATCTCTCCAAAATGATGCAGTCCTATGTTGATAAGATAGGTTATTCAGACCTTCATTGGAAGGGTAGAATCGACATTTTAGTGTCTAAGTATAAGCTGCATATTCATATAATCCATTCTTGAGAGAAAATGTATTATGTAATGGCATAGCCATGCGATATATTAATGTGATATCATATGCAAATCGAGTTCTTACATATATCACACTTTAAAGAATTCAAGCCATTTTAAAGTTTTATTGACACATTAAAAAAATCGAGGATACTTGATTCATTGAGTAATAATCATGCTAGCAAATCTCAAAATGAATATCAAAGCGGCAAAATTGACAAAGACTTTACATCCTCTTGAGTTCGTTTATACTTTTCCTAAAATCGATGCAAATAATCTATTTCTGCCTAATCATGAATAATAATTTGATCTAGCGCATGAGAACCGATTCGAATAAATATCACCGCATGAGATAACCACAGAGGTCTTGTCAAAAATTGTGATTAGGAGTTGAGGATATTGATCAAGTTAAAATTTTTAATAAAGAAAATTTCAATTTTCAAAATGCAAAAATACACCCATTCGCAGAATCATTCAATACCTTGCAACTTTAATCCTAAAAATTCCTCATTAGCTGCACAACAAGTCATAAATGGAATTTTCGTCGAAGTAAGAAATCTTTGAACATTGAAAAGAGAGAGGAAGAAGAAAAAGAAAAGTCAAGCAACTGAAATTTGAAAATGAGACAGAGAAGCCAAAAAATACAACAACAACAAAGCAAGAAAAACAAAAAAACAAAAACTCCATTTTTTCCCCTCTCTCTCTCTCTCTCTCTCTCTCTCTCTCTCCCCCTCGTTCTCTCTCTACTTTTTAAATTTTTCATGTGCGGGCGTGGGTTCTTGGGACATGGGCTCTGGGGGTAGCAGCAGCACCAGCAGCAGCAGCAGGAGGACAACACAGACCCACTCAAGCACGCAACGCGTAGCAGCCCTCCTTCTCTCTCTCTCTCTCTCTCTCTCTCTCGCTCGCCAGTTCGGATCGAGTCGTTTCCTCGTCCATTTCCACGCCCATAAATTCGCATTCAATCCCTTTACTCCGCTTCCGTTTCTCTTTCGAATTTCGTCCTCAAGCTCCTCCCTTTTTGCCTTTTTGTAACTCCCCCTCTTCTGCCTGCTCTGCTCCGCTCCTTCTAGAGCCGTGATCTTGCGCCCCCGTACCCACTACAGCTCCCTCGGTAATCCCGCTTACCCACCAGCCGAACTCACCTTCTCGTTCGTGTCTCCCTCTGTTCAGCCCGCAAAAGTTCCTCGCTTTTTCCCTCCTCTCTCTCTCTCTCTCTCTCTCTCTCTCTCTTCGTTCTTGGGATCGGATTCGTCGGCTTTTGTTGTGTTTTCGGGAGGTGGTAGAATTCCTTGCTTGTTAAGAGTTGGTGGGTGTTCCGCGTCGATCTTGGGGTCGTTTCTCGGGAACCCTTCGAGAAAGACTACGCCTTTCGCGGAAGCTGGCGTAGCTGTCTTCCTTTCGAGGGTTTGTGGGCCGCATTTCCAAATCCCGGTCCTGGGTATCGCCGCCCGCGCGACATGACCACGTGGTGAGCTTCGAAGTTTGTTCCTGCGAGTACCCATCTTCCGATTTTGTGGAGGGATTGCGGGGAAAGGCGACTCTGAATCCGAAGCTTTGTGCTCCGTTCTTTCGGGAACTTCTATCGAACAGGTGTCCTGCCGTTGGGAGCTTCTTGCTTTTGGCCTTCCTGAAGGGTCGGTCTTTCTTCCGTCATGGGTTGTGCACACGGGAAGTGTTGTGGGCACCGCTCACAGTCTTCGGCCTGTGATTCTGGGGAGTTTCAGGAGGTGGGTCAATTCAGTGTCCATGGAAAGCATGTACTCACCGAGAGGTCGATAGAGTGTGTGCCTGTTCCTGCACACAAATTTCGTTTGGAGTACTCTGTTTTGACGCAGCGTGGTTACTACCCCGATTCCCCTGACAAGGAAAACCAAGATAGCTTTTGCATTCGGACCCAAGTTCAAGGTAACCCAAATCTCCATTTCTTTGGTGTGTTTGATGGGCATGGTCAATTGGGTACCCAGTGTTCCAATTTCGTTAGGGACAGATTGGTGGATATCTTAGCAGATAACCCTAGACTGTTGGATGATCCCTTTAACGAATACAGTTCGGCGTTTGTAAGGACAAATCATGAGTTGCATGATAGCGAGATAGACGACACGATGAGTGGTACTACGGCTATTACAGTACTCGTGGTTGGGGATAAGCTTCTTGTTGCAAATGTGGGTGATTCGAGGGCAGTGATCGCACATAAAGTGGGTAACAGAATTATAGCTGAGGATTTGTCCTCTGATCAAACCCCCTTTAGGCGAGATGAGTATGAGAGAGTGAAGCTTTGTGGAGCTAGGGTTCTGAGCGTAGATCAAGTGGAAGGGCTAAAGGATCCGGATATACAGACATGGGGTGATGAAGAGAGTGAAGGCAGCGATCCTCCGAGGCTGTGGGTTCAGAATGGAATGTATCCTGGCACAGCATTCACGAGGAGTATAGGAGATAGTACGGCTGAGAGAATTGGTGTGATTGCCGATCCTGAAGTGTCTATGGTTCAGCTCACACCTGATCATGTGTTCTTCATTGTTGCAAGTGATGGAGTTTTCGAGTTTCTCTCTAGCCAAGCCGTTGTCAATATGGTAAGGCTTTCATCCTATTCTTAGTTGATTGGCAGCCATTTTCAACTCAATGCATCTTGTGGCTTTCTATATATATCCTCAATCTGTTGCTGTCTTCATTCCTCACCTCACCACCAACTAGTTGAAGTTGAATAATTCTCTGAAGGGGTGTATATTGCTGCACTAGATGGATGAT
Organism: Eucalyptus guilfoylei; assembly: GCA_016097605.1. Lineage (NCBI taxonomy): Eukaryota > Viridiplantae > Streptophyta > Magnoliopsida > Myrtales > Myrtaceae > Eucalyptus > Eucalyptus guilfoylei. Next base: position 43,720,153 of record CM027867.1, read on the forward strand.
CCAGCGACTGTAAAAAACTTTGCCATCCTCCTTTGCTTTGTGCTTTGATGCTATTTCTGGTTTTATTTTTGATCTACTTAAGTTGACTACCAGAACCATACTCAAGGATTTTTGTAATTGGAAGAGGTAAATGCAGTAAGAAGAAACTGATGAATCTGTTTTGCATCTCTATCTTTATGTTTTCTCAATTGTTTACTAATCTTACATGTATCTTGACGCCTTCAATTCTCTGAATGTAGCATTTTGTTTTTGCTAGGGCATATTTCTTCTCTCATGTAACAGTTTATCTAAGGCGATTCTCCATGTTGTCTGTGCCTTCCTCAAAACCATGATGCATCTTACTGTCCAGCTCTTCTTTCCACAGTCACCTAGCACTCCCATGCATAATTTGCTTCTGCATTTGATATGTTTTGCTGTTGAAACCAGATGACTAATAAGGCTAAGGCATTCTACTTTAATTTTATGGAAATTTATACAAAGCACCCCCCTAGCAGGCACTGCTCATAGCATCTAGACTTGAGTGTGTGATTTGAAGGATATTTCTGATGTGTTTATTCAGAACTTAAGTTGTGCGATATCTGAAATTGTTGTGTGAGCTCCTCACATGTGAATATTCTGGTTATGTAGTGACCATTGGATTACTTTGCATCTTATATCTCCATATTCCACTGAACTTATTTTATTCATGTTTCTCCATACAGGTGGCAAGTTATCCTGATCCTAGAGAAGCATGTGCTGTCATTGCTGGAGAATCATATAAACAGTGGTTGGAGCATGAAAACCGAACAGATGATATAACAATCATTATTGTACATTTTAAAGACTTGGGCAATGTACAAATTCTTTTTCCCCTCTTTTTTGGTATCTGGCTGCGTTATGGCAGATTGTTTTAGCTGTTTTTCACTGTTTTTGTCGATTGATTATTACTAAATGTTAAAATGTCTATTTCTGGTTTTATGGGAAGTATCTAGGGCAACAAGAGATCATTAACATTACTTTTGCACACAATTAGATTCATGACCATCACATATTTTCCTTTATTACAGTTGTGATAGCTCATGTATCTAGGAAGATGCATGTAATGGGATTTGTCATTTCATGAGAATTCTTGCTTCTAGAATGAAAAGCAATGACTTTTCGTATGTTAAGTTTGATTTCCTTTTCCTGCTGCTGCATATTTTGTCCTATACTTCATTCGAATTCATAGATTTCTAACTTTCTTGTGCTCTAGGCAGGTGCCAATGCTGCAAGGACAGCATCCTTAAGAACGGGAAGAGGAAGCTCCAACTCATCCTTTACTACTGCATCAGAAATGTATAGATCGATGAGGAGTGAGGTTTCTGATTTTGAGACTTACCAGCGCACCATTTCTAACAACCGAAGTCCAGCGATTGTTGTTCCATCTCCATCACGGTCACCACAGTCGGTGAGTAAACTATGTCCAAGTCACCCTCCAAATCATATTGGGGCTTCTCTTAACAGTATCTTCCCTTATTTTCTGCAGTAGCTTTTGTAAAAGGACATCCTTCAAGATGCATCATATCCTGAGATAGAATGACATGGTAAATATTTCATCTTAGCTTTCAATTATGAGCACGTGGGCATTCAACGCTTAAAAATGGTCTTGACTTCTACATGTCAATGTCATCTCGTTTGACCAATCGTGTTTGTTTGGTCGTAGGAGACATGCAGATTGTTAACCAACTGATGGCTCAAAAAGAGATTTGACACTTAAATCCGTTGCTGATTGAATCCTGCATGGTTGCATGTCCAAAATGTAAAGAGGTAGTTGAGAAATAAGAACAGAAGCCTGATTTTAGTTAGCTTGTGGCGAAATAGGGCTGTGAATTGTAAGGTGATGGCAGTGAATGTTATGCGTAGCAGTACAGCCAAAAGTTCTCTGACCTTACTGTGGCCAGAGCTTCCCCCACACAGAACTGTTGGCGATGGGTCTAACGTGATGTTGCGCGCGGAGAAGAGATGGGATGAGAACTGAGAATGCACTGTCTGGTTGCTGAGGAACTAACCACCTGTTTATAATCAATCGCCTTTCTCCCTTTGGCAAAGCTTTGACATTTCTTCTGCTGGATGAGAAGCGAGGTTTCACCCTTGGCTTGCTATTCCATCTAGTTGACTGTTGACAGGAATCTTTAGTCGCGTTGGTTTTAAGATGGAAACTCAAGCAAGCGAATGGGGTGGAGGTCGAGGATTAATGTTAGAAAATTCTCTGACTACGGAATATGCGAATCATTTTATTCAAGTTTTGACATTTGATACATAACTAGTTGATTGATTTAGCAAGCTGTGGAATTCACGTTATGCATAAATCATAAAGAGCAATTGTCCCAATCCTCTCGTACCGGGGAATGTTCTCTCGATGCTCTAATATCCATGCCAGATGCATACCGAACTGTCTCGTTCTAAAGCTAGTTCACTTACCATTTGAACAGGCAAATAGTCCTTGAAACATGATATAGTCTCTGCATGGAGAAGGCCTCCATCGAGGTACTAAATTTTTCCGTCGATGTGAGCTCTAGTGTAGAATGATCAACCTAAAATGTCATTTTAACAGGCAAACAGCCTAATCCTCGAAACATGCTATAATCTCTGCATGGAGAAGGGCTCCATCGAGGTGCTGAATTTTCCTGTCGATGTGAGCTCTAGTGTGGAATGATCAACCCATAATGGGTTCAGCAAACTTTTATCCATCGTGAGACAGTCCAGTCCACTCGCTCTTTCGGATCGCTAATGCCGACTTTTATAATAAAAAAATCAAAGGTTATTTTAGACGTACAAAGTTTAAGTAATTGTACAAGATAATAAAGGGTTATCTTAGACTTCCTAAATATAGGCAAATTGTTAACTCAAAAAAGTTATTAAGCTATCAAAAGAAAGGGTGGTTAAGTTGTTACAAAATTTGATAAATTTGAAACAGTCTAATAAACCTGGGCAGGTGACTCGAATGATGGCAAACATAGACTAGGAATGCACCTGGTGGATTAAGTCGCGACCCTTTCCACATTGCTTCCTCCTCTTTGGCAGTTTATTAAAAGGAGTTAGTTGATTCAGCCAAAACAATCACAGGGCAACAACAAATCGAAGAGAAGGATTCAAACCAAGATTAAGGTGAAACGCACTACCACGCACGTCAATGGTATGATAAATCAAATGGGCCACATTAATGATTAATCAACAAGATGTTCTTGGGTTTAAGCACTTGCTTACTTCAGAAGTACAAAACTTATTCGATGCTGTCGAAGTTGAATTTCAACCCGCTCTGCATTGCATTTATGTTTACTAATGCATCTGCAGAGTCAGAACATCCATGGCCCAGCTCCCATCTTCACAAGGTGGCAATTATTTTGGTCTCAGCTCAACATGTGCAACACTTCGGCACAAGGCGGGAGGGGGTAAGTCAGTGCAATATCATCAACGGGAACTGCTCTTTACTTGCTTGGTTGTACACTAACGTCTGTCAACAGTGAAAAGATACAGAAAAAGACCAACGACAGCCAAAACTTCTCAATGACCAAAGCCAGCCGATCAGAAATACACCGATAGCTTTTCATCTAGTACATTCTGGAGTAACTCACACTGCTGCAATAGCCTATTCAGTTTTTCGCTTCCATCAGTGCCCTTGGCAAAATTCACTGGTGTATCGTTGTTACTTCTCAATGTACTAATCTGATAAGCACCGTCATCTACAGAAGCTAATTCATTATCATGAAGAATATTGGCTCTACCTGCTGCTGGAAGGTCATTGACGTGTGCAGTGTCCCAAGTTTGGTTTCTACTGTAGATGGGTGGTCCAGTCATAGGCTCTGAAATTTGTGGCTGAGTACTGTAGATGGGTGATCCAGTCATAGGCTCTGAAATTTGTGGCTGAGACCTCGATGGGAGATGAGACAGATCGGCGCAGCCAACTTCAAGCATTTCATCTAGGGATGGATACCCCAAGAAAGCATGTGAATCTTCTTCTAATGTGTTCTCAGAACTTGAAGTTTGAGGAGCAACATGTTCTAGAACATAACAGACTGAGAGCTCCTCTCTCCGCAGAATCATCAACCGCCAATTGACTATCCTCCGGAAAATCATCACCCAATTTGGTACTATGTAGTATGCTGAGTCCTGAAGCTCGAGCCGAGCATGTTTCTGTAGCAATAAAGATACCTCGTTTCTGGCTAGTGCATCCCCCATCACATTACTTGACTGGGTAAGGTATCTGATCAAGCATGCTTCTAGTTGTAGTCTCTGACTCTCGACCTCGTTTACTACTCTACAACCTCTTCTCAACCACGAAATGTCATCATTGAAAAGTGGGAGCTTACATTTTCCTAGAGCAGACAAAATTGGCTCAATGCTAGCTGAGGTACTCCACCCAACACTTGGCAAGTAAAAATCTGCAATTCTGCGTTCTTTACAATGCTCATCCAGCAAAGAAACCTCAGGGCAAGGCCAACCAGAGGGATTTGTATCTGCAGCAGTGGCAACTTCCCCCAGCGCCTGACCCAAGGCTTCATTGAGTGCTATGATACATTGGTTGGGACCCACTTCAGAGCCGCTCTTTTCAAGCCTTTCCAAGAAAGAGTTCAAATGATTAAGAACAAGCTCGCGTGTTTCTACACAATGAACAGGAGAATGAAGTGGTGACGTGCTTGCCAGCCACTGCAGCCCTTCCCTCAGTCGCCGGTCACTGAAAAATTCATCCAAGTACTCTATATTCTTATCTTCTACAAGGAAGATGACTGAAAGGCTACCCACCCTTGATCGGTCAATATCATGGAGGCCCAACTTGTTAATGATTTCACGAGTTGCATCTTCTGATCCCGGTTTTGCCCGTGAGTCAACTAAGATCAGAAGTGGCAATCTAGAGTTGACAGGGAATGATGTTATGAGTTGATGAAGTCGGATCTTTTGAGGCTCCAAAGGGATGCTTTCAGCCAAGAGGAAGAGAGCAGCACTTGCACCATCTATTATCGTGCTTGAATTATTTGAACCTATATGCTCAATCACAGACAAGTGGCAGATTAAGCCCTTATTAGACTGACAAGGGACCCATTTTCTCCATATTGACAGACACGGAGTGGAAAAGACCAGATCGGGATGCTCAGTTCCAGCTGCCAGAATCTTGGCAAGCAACCACCTGACTGCACTTTGATGGGTGAAACTTCTCTCTGGTAACTTACTATCTGAACTTTCCACCTGTGAACAAATTATAATTTTCCAGCACAGGCATTTAGCATTTGGGTTGCGCTTGATGAGTTCAAAAGCAGTCACGTCTGCAACATTCAGCCTAGACCATGATTGTCTGTGCTTTCCACGTCTCTCACTTGTGACTTGGTCAATGTCAAACATGTTGAAACCACTTGGTTGCTGCATGAAAGTTATGAATGAGAATCTGGTGAAACAAAGTATAGCTGTCTACCATTTAAAAACTACTCGTGAATGCAAGAGACAAGAACTGACAACAAGTGTTACTGCATTAAACATATTCCCATTTAGATTACGACAATGATCAAACAAAAGGCTACCAACACGAGCCAGGTTCGCAAAAGGATGGTGGAGGACACGGATGCCTCAACTTATTTTCTCTCTAATTTTCCCTTTTGAATAAAAAGAAGCATCATAAACACCAGGGGAGGGGGAAAGGAACAAGAACCAGGTTTGAGGAAGGGGGATAGCAAAAGCAACATTGTTGGGTGGCATGCGCCAACTCAAACAGCACTGATCTCCACCGCACTGTCAACTAGAATTGATAGTGCTTCTATAAGAACCAACATTTTGTAAACTGTCTGCAGTAAATTCAGAGAAAAGCATGAAAATTCTATACTACTATGCTATTGGCTTTAACTCCTTCAATCAAACCAAGAGAACAAGCCATAGAAAGAAAGTCAAGGACTTGTGGCTTAAGGAGAAACCAAGAAATAAAGCTCATCTCAGTAGAAACTAACATCACTTTTCCAATGAACCGGAGGTCCCAAAGACAGTGAACTTAATGCATCAGCAGCTGCTAGTTGCCTTTGCTCACGTAACTCCTTTCTTCTGGCAGAATGGCGCTTCCATAACCTGCAAGACATGCTGGAAGAATTAGACATTGCTGAGAGAACCATTTAATCCAAAGATAAAGCAACTTATCACAAACCTTAAGATCAACTTGAGTTTTGCCTCGGCAACTTCTTCATCCTCATCATTAATATAAGTATCCTCATTTACATAGACCTCGTCAATTCCATTTTCTTGATGAACATGTGGAACTTCTTCATTTGCATTACACATGGCATCCTCCAGAGATACTGAGCTTTGCAAAGCACCATTACTTTCCAATTCAACCGGAAGCACCTTTTGCTGGACCGAAGTAGGTGAAAAAGGCAAGAGCGTAAGTTCATTTCCAGAAAGACCACCTATCTTGGGAGTATTTCTGAAATCATGGTCTGCTTTTGCAAACAAATTAATCGGTGCAGCTTTAGGTGAGCTCTGAACCACTGGAAAGTTCCATGGCACAAAACCCGCCCCAGAAATTTTATGATCAACTTCCACGTGCCGAGCAACTTCTGGGGATCGGAAAGATATGTTCACATGACTAAATTTTTTCGGAGATGATATAGTTTCAGAAATAGCCATATCTTGATCAGGTGCATAGATAGAACGGGATGGTGTAGTTTCAGAAATAGCCATTTCTTGATCAGATACATAGATGGAACTATCCTTCTCAAAAGGTTGGATATTCTTCATATCATGTTTGCGATCATTTGACAACTGGAACTTCGTTGCTCCCTTGGAAAGTGAGGAAATTGAATCAGGATTTAAGACATCCTTAATTATGCTGGTTGACTTCTTGAGATGAACAAGCTCTGAACACTTCGTAGGGAAGTCCCTATCACCATGGAGGAACGGACCTTCCTTCACCATGTATGGCTCTTTATATTCCCTCACAGAAAAACCATGGTAATGCAAAAGGCTTTCTATGTCTTCTTCCTATTTCCATTGCCAAAACATCATTATGGACACAATATTGAAATTAACTATGCAAAATAAGTAATGTTTAGGCCATGTCATGTCACTATAAGCACCTCCATTGCCAGCCACCGAGCAACAACAGCAACAGGGAGACCTTGATTACTCTGCAGGCCACTGTGTAGCGAAGCAAGTGCTTGAGATCGTAACTGGTCAAAAGAGCTTCAGTTGCATAAGAAAATATAAGAGATGGCATATGTCTATGCACACAAGCACGAAGTAGAACATTCTCATTTACTACCAAGAGAAGGAGAATAAGCCAAGCAAAGCTGTAAAGTTATATCTTGATATCACTACTCAAAACTTGATTCGACTTTTCTCAGCATTTAACCAAAGGTTCCAATATGTTGGTGCAGTCGAGGTTGAGGGCAGCAATCAATTAATAGTAGTAGCAGAAATTAAGCAACTACAGAAAGACTTAGAGGCAGTTTAATAATCTCATTAAGATTTGGTTTTGGATCTTCCAAATCATTCCTGCAGGAGATCTGGACCCATTTTTTTCTGATCCTTCGATAAAAAGATTCATTCTCTTCATAAAAAGGAGGAGGCAGAACCAATAAAGATTTCTTTTTCGATTCACACTTACTAAGATCAAGCGCAATTCATGATGCTAATCAGTTTTAGTTTCAAACATTCAAACAAGCCAAAAAATCACCTAATTGGTTTAAGCAAATGAGTTAACTCAATCAATGAAGAGATGTCTGATGGATATTGAAATCACCCATTATGTTGATCAAACCTACCAACATCATCCTTAATCACATGTTTGAAAAGAAACTAATATTACTTGAACTAGATTTTCAGTTATTACAAAATAATGTTCTCAATCTATTTTCAGCATTTAAATTTTCAGCACCTATCTACTATTTTTATCAAACAAACTGTTAATATTACAGATAATTTCCAGTTGACGAGCCACTGACTGCAGTCATAATCTCAATAGTTTCTCACACCATCTGTTTTTTCCCTCAACTACTATGGTTGAATGGGATTCAAAAGAACCAATCTTAGTGATGCTCTGAGCTCTATAATCATAAGAACCTTAACAACCTCCAATTACCAAACTCACAATAGTTGTCATGGTCATTCGATTCTAACACACAAAAACTTTGTGCCAGGATCATACATTCCACAAGGGGGAAGAAAAGAAAGCAAAAGCTATTTTTAACTTTTTGGTATGAAAAAGGGCTAAAGCCAAATACAAAAATTTAACATCATAAATCTATTCACCTAATAAAACATGAAGTAACTCTCTAATAGGCAATGAAAAAAATTTAGTGTCCAAGCGCTTATCCATTCTGAGATTAGCAAACCAATTCACAAAGAAAAAAGTGGCTCACAGACAAGTGGTAATAACCGATGCACAAGACATCATACATACCTGTCCGCTTAAAAATAAGGGCAGCAACTATTTCAGTCATAGGCCAAATAAGCTCATGTAAGAGGCATCATGTATAGCCACGAAATTTATAGTTCATCAACTGTCACCACAACCAAAAACATTTCCCATACCTTTGCAAAATGAGCATGCATCAGGCAAGCTTGAAGATAACTAGCTTTTCTTGCGAGTCGAAAGAACGCAATAAAATTACCCGTCCTGCATGCTCTGCAACGCCAACAAATGAACCCATCTCAGTTCAATGCATCAATAAAACCTGAAGTTCATCAAAAGGCAGTAAAAAGACCTTGCTACATCACGGGCAAATAACACTTCTGGCGTTTGCCTTATTTCTGGAGTCATTTTAGCAAGGTCAAGGGAAAGCTCTGCTGGTTCAACCTAACAAAAACAATTTTTAATATAAGCTGCAGTGACTCATTCAACTGAACTGCCACTGCATTATCTTGCCATTCTTAAAAAAGAAGAAACCACCGAGTTGCTATTACTTACTCTATAACCAGGATGTTTATCCAGCTTGAGCAATGCATAATACCCCCTGAACTCTTTTTCTGTTGGTATACTGATTCCTTTCTTTCTGTGATCATCATACAGTTGGAACAATTCTGCCGATGTTTTGTTCATCTGTTCTATGTTGAGATGCGCATCAAATCCCTCTGAAAAGCCCTCTCCTTTAGTAAATTCACATAATTCGTGCATTGCAATAACATGAAGTCGTATCTGGGCAAGGCAAGAACAGAAACACTACTTAGCCAGGAGACAAACCACAATTTCAAGTATCAGACTATCTCTGTGTCAATAGATAAGTTCGACCACTTTCAGGAAAAGCAATAGGGCACACCTTCCACACGCTTCAGAAGAACAAAGAGAAAGGGTAATGAGAACAAACCATTTGTTCCAGCATTTTTACAGCCTCAAGGTCAAAAATATGCTGCATCCGGAGGTCCATCCTGACTGCCCTCATCCTATCCCATAGAAAGTTGTATAGACCCAGAAGCCTATCATCATAAGGCTGATCTAGCAAACTCAGTAGATAATCAATGGTTTTCAGCAGGACTGGCATCGGCCTAATCAGATCTGCTTCCCTCTCAGCTGTCCTAGTATACTGGAAAACATCATCATAAGAAAATTAACAAGCTTCAGCTGATGAGTTTAGTTCAAACAAAGGGGAGAAGATAATATTTTCAAAATCTGTTTAAAAAGTATAAAGAACTGGGAACCTTTTTAACAGCAAGAGACTTGCTTGTTTGATTTCTATCACCATCTAAACGTTCATACTGATCAAGATCCCCCTTTCTTTCTCGCTCGCCCCTTTCCGATTCTGAAATTCAATGTATATGGCAGTTCAATTCCGTGTTCAAATAATTAACAGTCAAACATATACTAGAACCAACAAAATCCCTTAACAAAATGCATTGGCTTCTTCCTGACTGTGGCATTTTGCCTTCTGAAAATAAGCAACTAACCGAAGGATACCCTCCTTTTATTTTTTGCAATGACAGTCAGGTTGAATCCCAAGTTATTGCGGACTATCTTTAGACTGATTTTAATAAGAGAAATTTTTTTGCAAAAGCATACCAGGGCACATATCAGGACATAAGCCCACAATGTTACTGGAGGATTCCACATCTCCATTGTCAAAACTGCCAGGTGGAAAATCTCCCGTCACATCATTAAAAGTCTCCCTGATGAACTTTCTTTCCTGCACCATAGATAAATCATGATGCACAGAAGAAAATTTTGGTTCTGCAATGATGGAGCTGCGCTGCACAGGTTCACTTAATTCAACTTTGAATCGAGCTAAACGCTTAGCCTTGGCCTGCATTTCCCTGTAAATGCATCAACATGTTGATCATGTAAACAAGCTATAACAATATACTAGAGAGAGATTCCAAGAGAATGCACATGCAGCATACTACCGTTCTATTTCCTCAGGAGAAGACGGGGGATTTTGCTGCATGTCTTTATTTGAGGGAGCTGGTGACCTCGTTCTTTTAGGAACTGGAAAGCCACTTTGCTTGTTCGGAGGAGCTTCCAAGCTAATATCAGAAGATGACGGAACATTCTGATGAACACCAGAATCAGGGCGACTGAAGGCCATTCCTGTTTTTGTACTTGACACTGGGAGAGACACTGAAGACCTGAGGGGGAGGTTCATAAGCTAACATTTAATAAAAGATCCCTCAAAACAGTGAAAAAAGTGCAGGAAAAAAAAAATGGACAATGTGACTGTATCAGTCCAAACTGAAGAATTGTTCACCTATTGTAGTTATCTTCCAATAAAGGCGAACTCTCCTGCAGATCATTCATTGGTGACAAAGGCGGAGATCTGGTTCTCTTTGTTCTTTCAACTTTTATGATGTCAGTTGGAATGCCTCTTCTAGAATTGTCAAACCCATTCAGGTCATTATAAGGAACAGGGTTGGCGTAGTTGCTTGGAGACTTTGGTCGATTACCCCATACAGTGGAAATTGTAGCAGGCCTGTCGAACAAATGCAAGGAGATAGTGATTATAAGTTGAGAAAACCAAAACTACACAACTTTAGTGTGGGCCTAGAAATGTAAACATGAGGTCTAAATTAATTTCACTGTAGAGAATACTACACCAATGAAGTAGTGTCCTTCTAGTGATTCCCCAGAACTTATAAATCCCTAAAGAGGTGAACAAAATGCTAAGCTAAGAACATGAAAAACTGCCTCAATGTAGGTGTAATCAACCTATATCCAAACACTGAATATGTCACTTGAGAAAATCTCGAGAAAATGCCAGTTTGGGAGGGAAAAAAGAATCGACTTATAGCTTATAATAATTTTTACATACATCCTCTGTTGACCACTAGTAAAAAACATTATCCTCAGTTCCAATCATCAAATTTACAGGAGAAAGTAGACAGGATCTTGTGCAGCTGCGAACTTTCCACATGGAAGTGTAACAAGTTAAAGAATGTCTTGCTCACAAATTATGCACGATATAGCTAACATACATTAGTAAAAGCAGAAAGAGGAATAATAGATGAACCTACACCTTTGAGCTTCTTCAAAACGAGGAATTTCTTGTGGTGAGTAACTATTCCTGATACTTGGAAGGGCTAATTGAGTTGATTGTGGAACTGGTGAGTATTTATTCCTGATACTCTGAGGTGAACGAGTTACTTGTGGAAATACGGTACTGCAATTATAATCAAGTTTGTCAGAGCAGATATATTATCCCAAAAGATGCTTCAAGTGAACTCCTAACATAGCAGGGCAATGGAACTCGACCAACAAGAGAGGCTAGAAAGGTGAACATCTACCGTTGACCTTCCCCATAAGGAGGACGAAAATCATCATAGATGTCTTCATAGCCTACAGGAGAACGCGGTTGTGCATCAAAATGACTGCAATCGATAAGAAAGGCATGAATTTAGTTCAAACGTGGAAAGAACAGAACATCTCATAAATTGTCTTCAATGTCAGCGCACTGCTCAAAGTCAAAACAGTAATTGAATATGGTACATGGACAAATATACTTTTGGCCATTTATTAGGGAACTTCTGAAATCAAAGCCAGTCAACAGAACATGAATGTAGCTAGCACCAAATCTCCTTGAAGTAAAAGTGATACGCTAAAAATAACAGTCACTAGATCCATTACAAACTGAAGATTCAAGTTAAAGGCTTCATGGTATCACAAAACATGCACCAGATGCACAACATGAAATCCAGAGTTTATCACAACATACACAAGAGCAACAAACACATACTTCCAACTGAAGCCCACTCAATAAAATGGAGAGTTTCTCAACATAGCAGAAGAGATCATCATTTATCCAAAAGACATCATCAGTGCACAAGCCAGAGATACACCACAAATATCGACGTTGCACTCAAGAACAATGCATTTCATATACCACATCCCGATGCATATGGCCTCAATGTCCAGAAGCACAATAATTCTCTCTAAACACAGGTAAATCTAATGATAATCATTATCAGGATTTCAACTGTAATCTTTTTTCCAAAATAAATATAACTATCAGTGATCTCATTCACAGGCATATAATAAACTCAGTCTAAATGATAGTACAGAGAACTCAATAAAGACAAGTTTTATTTCAAAAATCAAAAGATAATCCCCTAAAGGTGTTGCAATCCAGCCCCTCATATCCCTCCTGGAGAACAATCATTTTTTTATATGTTATTCAAGTCCTAACCTCTGATTGATCAAAAGCATGTTTCTTATCATTCAAAATTTCTCGGGAATAATAAATTATGACTACATTTCAGTATCAAAGAAATCAATGAAAGTCCCAATCTTTTATTTTCAACATCTTGGATCAAGATCATGGTATTTGACGATTTTTATTTTTTCAAAAGAAATAAATGAAACTAAAGAAATGGAAAGGTCAAGACCAAAAAAGCAAAAAATGAAGCCTCATCAGTCCAATCACTTCATCGGAAAATGTGATGTTATTCAAGAAATTACAAGAAATAACTTGAATGAAATATACTGTTGCACCAGTAGATTCCAGTGTTAGCCATATTTGCACCTGAATTCTAATTACAGAAGCTAAAAGAAAAACAATTGCTTTTCCACATTACAGCCGATAATTCCAGCTAATGCTCCGAACTATAGCATGACCAATCTAGTGAACTAGCTAAACCTCCTTCTCTCACACCATGTACTTGACAACTTGGTATACCCTATTCCCATAACACAACCCAAACCATCCAAATTAGCAACCATATTTCTTAAACCCTTTATCAAGTTACAATTGACATAATTCGTTTTCCCTACTCACAGCCAGAATTTTTATAAGCTGAAAACTGAACAAAAACAACTCAAGACAAGGAGAAAAGAAGAACATCCTCATTTCCACAACTCAAGTCCAAGGATGAAAAAAGTAATGCAGTGATGCTCCAACAAATGTACAGTTTTCAAACCAAAAACTGGCTATGTAATAAACATACACCATGAGAAGAGCTACTCCAGGAGTGAAAGCAACTGAGCCAAAAAGGACACTCTGATAAGAGTCTGAACAGCCAAAAATGGCAATTTAAGGTCACACAGGAAAGCTTCCATCTATAGAACTACAAACAACATACGATAGATGGGAACTCATTTGACAGAGAACTTGCCTTGTTAAAGTATATTTACTGGAGTTCCTCGAATTGTCTCTTTCCGGAGACGTTACTGGCAAGTTGCTTCTTCCTGGATCTTGGAATCTGGCAATCCCGGCAGTTACACTTCCTTGATTACGTGCAGCAACCAAAGAGGTGACAGAGGAGGGCCTCTGACTGATTTGTGTATCAGGATATTTGTACAAAGGGTTTTGCCCACTACCCAATCTTGGAAAAGACTCATTTGGCCTGAAAAAGGGAAAGGAGCTATCAATATCTTATATTGCATAACATTGGCCAACGTAGTTTTGCCCTGGAAAACGATCAAAAAAGAAAAAGACCCTATGGTCAAAATGTGGCTGAAGATTGTGGTGAAGAACAATGTCTACGGCTGACTCCAGATAAAAGAAAAAGAAACACTAAATGAGATGCAATGTACTTATGATAACAAGGAATAATAAGTGCTAGAAATAGTACTAAAATCTGGAAACACATTCATCATGATACAAGGAAACTTCCAACTTCCATATTGAATTTTCATCACATTACCAAGTGACAGGATAACCAGTTGCTTGCAGGGAGACATAGTGCGACAATCTTAAGAGTTATTGCACAACCATCTAGAAGTATCATCTCATAGATGCACAAACTACAGAATGGCCAAGGGTGTCTGAGCTGAAATTCAGATGAAAATTTTCCTGCATGCTATAGCCAAACAAAAAGCACCGTATGGACAGGAGACAACTATGTCACAGATGGACTACTAACACAAATGCACTGTCTATCTAACAAGCGGATATTAAATTCCAGTATGTTCAACAGAAAATGTCTTTCACATCTCCTCAGCGCTTCATCTACTGAATACCAAGAATCTTAACACATCTTGTTGGCATCGTTGCTTCTTGTTTTATTTCAATAGCAGGCAGCATACTCGCAAGAGAGTGGTTACCACTAGTGGTTGCAATGCTAAATTATTGCATGCATGGCATCTTAAGTTATTCAATGCGGAGCGTGTACTCATAGTCGTAGGATTACCATAACACTACACAAGCAATCATATTCAGAAAGAGAGTATTAGCCTGTTAACACACGAGAAATATCGAAAAGGAAAGAGACATTTTAGCAAAGTGCACAACACAACAAGACCGTAAATCTGTATGAGTGATTACCTGAAAGCAGTTGAAGATGTGTAAGGACGAGCAGGTGCCCGATAGCCATTGTCAAAAGATGAAGGCAATAACCGTGTGCCCACTGAAATTCCAGGCCTCCTGTCGTCAACTTGAATTCATCAGTTCCAGCAGTATGGTAAATGGTGCTCAAAACATTAAAGGACAAACAAAAACATTGTCCGATCAGCAAATCCTCACATCAGAGTCACAATAGGGCTACTGGCTAGAATACATACACAGAGTGACTGTCAACAGAAGCTGCAGCCCCAAAGTACAAAACCGCAACTATGGATGCGGGTATCATGCAACAAGATGTCAAGATCCACAAAGCTATACAGCAATTACCTCACCTGCAGTTGCTTGATGGAAAAACATGGTGCCACATCTTCTCAAGTAATGTATCTTTTCACACACGAAAAGGAGGTTGGTGAACAGGGAGACGTCTGGGAATGTATTCAACCAAACTACTGAGGTAATATCGCACAAAATCTCACACATGGTGGATTAACAATATCGCTATGCGTAGGAACTATTTCTCAGTGACAAGGCATGATATAGTTAAACGTACTTTGAAAATCTTTGAACCATCACTGCAAGACTACCCATTTTCACCTCTTCTGCATAACGGGGCAGCAAAGCCAACCAAGATCATCAACATGAGACTTCTATCATCCTAAAATGCAAAGGCCATTGTAGTCTCTGTTCATGCTATTACACTTCAATCCTTTCGGTCACCATAAAAAAAAAAAAATAAATAAAATAAAATTCTACTCGGAGGCCTTTCGGCAACTTCGAAACATACAGTGAAACCGAAACTTTTACCAAGAAGGTTTAAAAATAATCTCCAAGAAAGAGCACACTCTTTCAGCATTTCCAAACTCAAAACACAAATAACCAAGAATCCAAAACAAACCAACCATTGCAAATTCCAACGATGCGTACGTGTTAACATACTCAAAATTCAAGATTTCTCAATCACGTAGGTCAAGAAGCCAGCCAAAAAAAAAAAGGAACTTTTCAGTAACCCATCATCGCAAACCACAGGGAACAGAGAAGAAGCTCTAAAACGGTACGCGACAAGAAGAAACGGGCGCACACCTCGGACTCGGAGATCGGACCGGAGAAGCGCCAAAAAGAGGAGGAGGAGGAGGAGAAGTAGGATTCGCAGAACGCGGCGGCGGCGACGGCGAAGCTCGCGGCGGAGAAGGGCGACGGAAGCTGCCAAAAGGGGTGGCGGATTTCCCCGGCCCGGGACCCGACGGACCCATATCCCGCCCGAACCCGGATCCGGGCGACGCCATGCGAGAGGATTCCTACCCTTCCTTCTTTCGCAAAGCTCGTCGAGCGCACCCTCCCACTTTCCCTTTCCTACCGTACCGACTGTAACCGCTCGTGCGCCCGCCGAGAGAGGATGTCAAGCAGCCTCGAGAGAGCTCCCTCGCTGTGGTTTTCAAGCTTCCGCCATCTTCGCCACAGTTTCCCTCCTCTCTGCTGGCAGCGTCGTCCCTCCGCTCCGAGAGAGAGGGGGAGAAGGGGGAGTGACGGTGGGCCTCGTGGGCTTTGGGCCTCGTGGGATTTGGGCCTCCTTCCGTTTTCCGGGCCTGGGCCGACTTTGCTGATGGACGCGACTCGGGGTGAGTGGCTCGTTCCCGAACCGATCCGGCCCGTTACCCAATCCACACCCGGCTCAACCCACGTTTACTAAAAACACGTGGATATTTAAAAATAAGAAATTTTATGTTGTGCGTGTAGTGTGCAAACGGTAAAATTTTTAGTAGTTTTATAGGGTTTTCAACAAAATTTTCTACTAATTTTGCGACTTTTTTCTTTATTGCGACTTTTTCGAGTTTTGCAATGAGGTATCCGACGTCTCTTGGAATCAATAAGTCGATAAATGTTGACAATGTAAAATCATGTACTAATTTTTGCAATTTTTCTAAAGCTTGAAAGATCGTAAATCTTTCACTATTTTTCAATATTAAAAAAAACAGAGAGACAGAGAGAAGAATCGTAAGTAGAAGATAGAATTAGAAAATCAGTTGCCCTACCCAAAAACCCTCTACCTAAACCTGAAAATGAATCAAGAGAAATTGCAAATGGATTGGGCTTTAAACCCATTAAAACCCATATTGTTTTGGACTTTATTACTCAAATCCCCATATCAACCCATTAAATAAAATTTAGCTAACCCATATATGACCCAACTCATGATATATGAATTAATAAATGGGTCTTCAATCCATTTTGACACCTATAGACACGGTCGAAGATCATAGAAGGCACTTGCAAGCAAAGATGGGTGGTGGTTGTGCTTTCCCTCGTCGAGGAAATTGTCCTTTCTAGTTCCAACAACTAGCCATAGCTAAAGTTGATCTTTTAGGAAAATGATGATGTTTACAAATTTGGACCGGTGTCCTTGGGGCCTCTTAGAAAGAGAGAAAAAATATAATATCTAATATACATCCTATAAATTAAGCCTATTAGATGCCAAGAAAGGAAGGATATCTAATCTAATCTATTACGATACATTACATATATAAACTCAAGCTTCTCCTCATTAATAATACATATCAATATCGGAAGGTTTTAAAAAGAGGAAAAAGCAAGGAATATGTAATACATATCCATAGTAATTAAGCCTAACCAATGCCAAAACAAAAAAGGAAGGCAATATGTATTTTCTTGGTAACTCATTTAAGATCTTGCTTAGTCTTCACATTGGCAATATGTTCTTTTTTCTTTTTTCTTTTTTTTTGCCTCCAAAAAGGCATTGAGTAGTCAATAATATGATGCCATAGGCTATTTGACTATGAATATGTATCTCTTTTACATGGATTCCTTTTTGACTAATCTTATATGCTTAAGAAAAAACTGGATGTGAAGGGAAAAGTCCAAATGACCCTCCGAATTGGATGCCCTTTCTTAAAGCACTCTCTAAGAGTAGTGGGACTTTTCTTAAAGTACCCTATAAGCCGAAACACCGCCTGCCAATTGGCCACCCAACTCGTTGCCGATGCTAAATTTTGCCATTCAGAAAACATGTAACGGTCTTGTGCTAATTTCCAGACATTGGGTCGGGGCAATTTTGTCAAAAAAAAATCATTTCCTCTATGCATCTCACTGTCGCCTACTAATGAATCCAATTAAAAAAAATTGCAAATTGACAAATCCAATTAATTTTTTAGCTTTAACCAAAAAAAAAAAAAATCTTTGTGGTAATGCTTAAGGAAGCTCAAATATTATATAATTAGCGATTTTGCAAAAAATTCATACACAAGAGCAACAATGTCGATTTTACGAAATAATGCAATTTTGTGGTGGGTTTACCAGAATGTCGACGGCGACCATATCTCTCCTTTCCCACGAACAGACATGACTTCGAGCTTTTGTGAACTTGTTCTGGAGGTCCAAAGTAGCCAAGCTCAATCGAGTCCTGGTCATAGTTATCTTTGTCGTCACTCTAATAAGACTTAGCAGGTAGTCGCCGATCGAAATCACCTTACACTCTAATCCAATTGCCTCTGAATTTACCGACGCATTTTCTCTTCATCAATGCAAGACCTCTTACAACGTCGAGTAGCTTCCTCCATTTTTACCTACTCGCCATCTCATTGCCTACAAATGGTGACGGTGTCATAACAAACTTGGACCACCGATCCATCCGCCGGCATCTCACCTCTCTCGAGTCCGATCCATTGATATTTAAACCCCAAATACTTTTAATTTTCTCTGAATTTTCATTGAAAAAAACAAACACACACACAACTTCCCTTAAACCCTAGGAAGCCAATTGCACTTTGCCTAGTAGCCAGCCACCAACCACGGTGGTGATCTAATCTCCCACTAGGTTTGGTTGGTCTCATTGACAAGGTAAAACAATTAAAATAGGATAACCCCCAAAACCCACACACTTACCCAAACAATTTTTGGGTAAAATAGAGAGAGAAAAAGACAAAGAAGGGACCCATTGGCGCATGGCTGAGTTGGTGAAGGCGTTCCCTCCCTCTAACGCTGGAGGTCGAGAGTTCGACTCTTCCCAGCTCGGTTTTGTCCTTTGAGTGAGGGCCATATGGTGGTAGGTTCCTGTGCTAGTCCATTCTCGAGGTATAATCGTGGATACTCGGGCGTAAGCCTTACCGAGGAATGAAGCGAATTTTCGGTCACAAGAAAAAAAGAGAGAGAAAATTTGCCACGCCCACATGTTTTGGGAGGAGGCGGGGGCAAACAGAGGTTCCTTCGGTGCTGCAGTGCTGACTATAAATAAAGCGCGAGGAACTGCACCAAAGGAAAGGCCCAAAAACCAAAGAAGGCAGAGAAGACCGGAGAAACATAATATTTTTGCTCTGTTTTCTCTCCCCATTTCTCCTCCCTTGAGATTTTGCTCATATGTCGCGCGTCACTCCCCCTTGAACTCTAGCTATAATCGGTACGTCGTCTCCGATCGTTCCCGCACACTGGGTTTTTTCCTCTCCCCGCAAAAATCGATTTTTTTCCCCTCACTCCTTTGGGGATCTTTCGTATGGGTGGTGGTGGTGGGTTCTTGATGTCGTTCCGTTTCTGGGTTCGTTTCTTGATCTGTCGCTCGATTCTGGGTCTTGATTGAGGCGGTCGAATCCGATAGGACGGCGTAGAATTTGCCCCGGATGCGAAGTGGGTATTTGGCAGGAGCATTGATCGTTGAGATGTTGTTGCGTGGGTTTCGTTTTCTCTTTTCTTTTTTTCTTGTTGTTATGTGGTTTTGATCGGCGATTTCGATTGTTAATGCAGGGAGTTTTGTCCGCCCATTCTCTCAGTTGAATCAGTAATAAGGTATCCGCTTTGAATTCCTTTGTCGAATTGATAAACTCTCGTTACCAGCCCGCGGGTAGTTGATTCAATGTCAGCCTTGATGGTGCTGTTATGAGCTTCTTCGATTATTTAGATGGCTGCCCCGTTGTCGTTTTCGTTTGATTTTTATGGTAATCATTGAAGGGCTCGAGTCATACAAATTGGTGTTGATGGAGGATTGGCAAAATGGTATAAATGTGATTAAATGTGATTTAGTCTTTTGAGAGGAACTGTTTTTGTGCAGCTCGATAATGGCGTCGGTGACTTCCGCCAAGAGTTGCAATAGTACTAGCAGTAGCTGCTGCCAGGTGTCGCCTTCGGCATTGGTCCAAGAAAAAGCGAGTCGGAACAAGAGAAAGTTCAGGGCTGATCCACCATTGAGTGATGTGAGCAAGCCTTTGTCCTTGCCTCAAATTGATTGTGTGAGTTATGAGTTCTCTGCTGAGAAGTTTGAGTCCATGACGGGACAAGGACAGGCTGCTCCTTGTGGCGCGTGTAATCACAAGGATCATCCTGACGGGTTGAAACTTGACCTTGAATTGTCCAGTGCTGCAGTTATGTCTGAGGTTGGGCCCAGCCGAAATAAGGAAGAAGTAGAAGCAGACGAGTTGCCGGACGCTGATTGGAGTGATCTTACAGAAACCCAGTTAGAGGAACTTGTGTTGAGCAATCTCGACACAATATTTAAGAGTGCGATTAAGAAAATTGTGGCTTGTGGCTACACTGAGGAAGTTGCTACAAATGCTGTATTGCGGTCTGGCCTTTGCTATGGCTGCAAGGATATTGTGTCGAATATCGTGGATAACACTTTGGCATACCTGAGAAATGGCGTGGAGAATGATTCTGGAAGGGACCAATACTTAAGGGACCTATACTTTACAGACCTAAAGCAGCTGGAGATGTATGTTCTTGCTGAACTTGTTTGCGTTCTTCGAGAAGTAAGGCCTTTCTTCAGTACTGGGGATGCAATGTGGTGCCTACTGATATGCGACATGAATGTGTCACATGCTTGTGCTATGGATCCTGAGCCCTTGAATGGTTTTGGTGGTGATGGAGGTTCGACTGTGAGCTCCTCTATCTCCACTGAAAGCCGGCTTAGGACGGACGTGAAAAGTTCAGAATTGACATTGTCAAATCCTTGTAACGCAATCCCTGCTGCTCCTTGCACCCATAATTGTCAATCAAATGAACCTACTGTTGGAGTACATCAAAATTTATCCCAGCCAGAAAGTTCGCCAGTACAAAATATATCAGGAGAAACTGTGACCAGTTCACTTGTGACTGTCAACAAATCTTCGGATTTTGCAGCCGCATCTCTTGCCCCTGCTTTGGAAGAAAAATTTGGTAGCAAAAAGGCTCATGGCGGCAGCAAGAGAGACTATGCGCTTCGTCAAAAGTCGCTACATCTAGAGAAACACTACCGAACATATGGTTCTAAAGGGTCCTCAAGGGCTGCAAAGCTTGGTGGTTTGGGTGGACTGATGTATGATAAGAAACTTAAATCCATGTCGGACTCAACTGCTAAGAGTGCTTCCTTGAAAACAAATAAGGCAGCTGTAATTAATGCAGCTCAAGGAAATGGTCATGCCAGTCTTTCGAATGGTTCAGAATTACCTTCTTCTGCAGTATTCAATTTGGAAAACATATCCACCGCCCCGGAAGTTTCTCGTACTAAAATCCCGTTAAATTCACCTGTTGTCGGTGGCCCATCTGTGGCATCTGCACTGGCAAACCCACCTCCATTTTCGGCTGCCAATCCTGATCTTTCTCTCTCACTTACTACAAAAAGTGACCCAGTCCCTGTCTCCACAAGTTGTAATGCCGAGAGATCCGATTTCAATTATGCTGGAATACCCTATGACAGGACCTCTGGCCAATGGATACCTCGGGATAAGAGAGAAGAGTTGATCTTGAAGCTTGGTCCAAAATTACAAGATTTGCAAAATCAGTTGCAGGAATGGACCGAATGGGCCAATCAAAAGGTTATGCAGGCTGCACGTAGGCTGAGCAAGGATAAGGCAGAGCTCAAGGCACTGAAGCAAGAGAAAGAAGAAGTTGAGCGGCTGAAGAAAGAGAAGCAGGCTTTGGAGGAGAATACCATGAAAAAGCTCTCTGAAATGGAGAATGCACTGTGCAAGGCTAGTGGCCAAGTGGAGCGAGCAAATTCTGCTGTCCGGAGGCTTGAGGTGGAGAATGCTGCTTTAAGGCAAGAGATGGAGACTGCCAAGTTAAGAGCTGCCGAATCAGCTGCAAGCTGTCAGGAGGTATTGAAGAGGGAGAAGAAGACGCAAATGAAGATGCAGTCCTGGGAGAAGCAGAAAGCCATGTTACACGAGGAGCTAGTGAATGAAAAACACAGGTTTGCACAGCTTATACAGGATGTAGATCAGGCTAAAGATGTCCATAATCAGCGCGAGGTAAGATTTCAACTGTGACTTGACTCTAGAATCTTACGAGAAATTTGAGGCATCATTGTGATGATTGGATATGGTTTGTGTAAATTTCATTTCATTTAGGCTATTGGGCTATGACAGATTGATGTCACAAGCCTACTTTGGTCACTCTGGCTCGACCTGAGTGACTGCAGAAGTCTGACTCTCCCTTTTATTTTGGGGGTGGGTTCAGAAAAGAGTCTCATGCCAGATTATATTGTTGTCCTTTTATAAATTAATACCCTCCTTGTTTGCCTGGCTGCTTTGCCATATTATGTTTAACTTACAATATCTAATATGCCTTTTGCATTCTATGGGCAATGTCCTAGCTAGTTAAGGTAATTTCATGAGACGGTTGAATGATTCTGATGATGCTATCGCGAATTTTTGTATGAGATAAATCCATTTCAATTATTTAAACAGACAGTCTCAACGGAGAAGAATTATCCATCACCATGCTCATGTTATAAGCTTTACGTTTTAATTTAGGTATGTTCTTACACGCATGACACATGAAATGGGTTTTGTGCAGTACATGTGTCGTCAGGAAAAAGGTTCTGGGTAATGATCCTCTCCAGCAGAGAATTGACCATCGATACTCTTAAAACAGTAGATTTTTTTGATTTTTTATATTCACAATTCTATCCTTTTAATTCTTAATATTTCTCTCCGAGGTAAAGGTTGGTTGAGGCACTGATAGATCACTTGGTTTTTGAGAGCACTTTCTTTCCACCTACATATTCTTTATGTTACACTACTAGAGTGTATTTGCAGCTTATTCCTCTTTATTGGGTTAAAGTAACTGGAGAATGTTTGCTGTTGTGCAAGCAAATAGATGTGTGCAACCATTCAGGATATAGTATTAATTTGGGTTATGGGATTGTGGCTAGATGTGGCAAGAGCCTTAGAGCATACTGCTAAATAGTACAACCAAAAGAGAAGAAAGTCAGTATATGGAAGAAGCAGTTAATCACTGTAATTTTAAGGTCCTGCATCTTAAAAAATTCGCCATAGTTGACTCCATGATGACAACATTTCTGATCTCTGTTTATTTTACATAACATTGCTATGAAATAATCCAGCCTTTACAGGATATTGTAAATGTCACAGGCTAGGTTGAAACAGGAAGAGAAGGCAAAGGAAGATTCACTGGTGCAGGTCATTTCGTTGAGAAAAGAGACGGAACAGATAGAGGCTTCTGCAAAATCCAAGGAACAGCTCACTAAATCGGATGCAGAAAACACGTCACAGAAGAATAAAGAGGATATCCAGAGGCTTGAAAAGGAAATCTCTCAGTTGAGGCTGAAGGCAGATTCTTCCAAAATTGCTGCTCTTTGGAGGGGGATTGATGGAAGTTATGCCAGCAGGCTTACAGACTTAGGAAGGGGCTCTCATAACTTGTCTCAAGACCCTCTTATGCCAGAGGTTGTGGACTTCCAAGAGTACTTGGGTTTTGGTGTACGGCGTGAGAGAGAGTGTGTGATGTGTCTCTCGGAAGAGATGTCTGTGGTGTTCCTTCCCTGTGCCCATCAAGTGGTGTGCTCGAATTGCAATGAGCTCCACGAGGGGCAAGGGATGAAGGATTGCCCTTCTTGTAGGAGCCCCATCCAGCAAAGGATCTCTGTGCGTTTTCCTCCTGCTCGCTCTTAATATATTTTCCTAAAAGCGAGCGAGACTCAGTCTCCTGAATAATGGGTTGACGGACTCCTCTGAAATGAATAAGTGAATTGAATTTTACTCCTCCAAAGAGTTTCAAGTGATAGAGCTATATTTGCTTTCTGCTGTCAAGGTTGATGAGTAATACATGAAATTGAGTCAGACGCATATGGATATGAATATGAGCGGTCGGCCTTTTTCCTTAAGCGAACTACCAGGTTCTTCTTATGATTTTCTGGAAAACAAACGCTAATAAGAGTAGTTCATACATAAGTTAACCATTTAGAGGACTTGATTTTCGAACATTTTTGTCTCCCTAGGATCCTGGCATCTGGTTTTTGATCTCTATGCGGAAGAAATCAGATTTTCATTAGCAAACCTCCATTGGTCTCCTTACTACTTGCTTTTCCTCAGGCAATTTCCATTAGCTTTCTTGTAGGTGTACTGAACTTTCCCCGGTTTCATGCGCGCTCTCATTGATAATTCATTTGGACCCGCTGTCGGTCGCTTCTGATCATCATGATTATGGTTGGGCTCTGCTGCAACGTAAAGAGCTGAATAAGGCTGGAAATTTTTCCTCTATCATGTCTGTGTCATTTAGGTGCAAATTGTTAAGGGCAAGTCTTCTACAAATAAGCATAAGCCGCACAGTGATTAAGACCTTATAAGCTACGAGCCAAATGGTAATCGACACCGAGGACTCTTTGTTGGTTTTTGGCCTTTTCTTTTTCTGTGTAGTTGAATCCGCAGTTAGAATATTCTTTTGGGGCATTACTTGTGCTTGTAGTTGCATTGCAGCATTGATTCTCTTCGAAGTTTCGAGGGGTTGGTGGTAAGTTTTGAATCTTAGCGAGAAGAGGGGGAAAGAGAGAGGATTTTGTTTGCAACATGATGAGTTGCCAACGACAATTCCTCCTCAAGAGATGGCTTCTGCCACCGAACCTTTTGTAACCAATAATGTTGTTGAACTCGTGAAAGTTGTGGGGATCATTGTCGGCGATGAGTTAATTGGAAAAATTTTGGGCAATTCCTGCACCTATAAAAGCAGGCCAACTCTTGTATCGTTTGGAATTCGTGTTTACTTGTTGATGGGTTCAATAGTACTTGACAGAAAAGAGAATGGAATTTTGGTAAAATATATTCTCTGTGTAATCATCTGTATGACATTACATTGTACACTTATAATGTAAGAGTGTAAGAATAAAATAGGAAAAATAAAATTACAAGAATCAGAATTCCCTAGTTTCCTATTTACTGTTCTAATCTAAGATCTATTAGAATCAATTAAAATCAGAATCAACTCTAAGATCTTCCAACACTCCCCCTCAAGCTGGTGGCCTATATATATCGAGGACACCTAGCTTGCTCAATAGAAACTTATGTTGTCTTTGGCATAGCGGCTTAGTGAAGATATCTGCAGGTTGATTTGCAGTTCCAATGCCCTTTGTCACGAGAACTCCTTCTTTGATCTTGTCGCGAGTGAAGTGACAATCAACTTCTATGTGTTTTGCTCTTTCGTGAAAAACTGGATTTGCTGCTAACTTAAGTGCAGCGTCATTATCACAGAACAATTCACTTGGTCCACTGACCTGTATTCCTAAGTCGAAAGAAGTCTCCGTATCCGAGACTATTTCGCGGTAGTTTTTGCCATGGCTCGATATTCGATTCGGTGATGACAACGATACGGTGGATTGCTTCTTTGTCTTCCACGAAATCAACGACTTTCCCAATTTAACACAAAAACCGGTGATTGATCTTCTAGTCATTGGGCAGGTAGCGTAATCAGTGTCACAAAATGCTGTCATCCCCATATCACACTCACGAGATAGAAATATACCGAGCCCTGGGCATCCCTTTAAGTATCTTACTACTTTCAAGGCTGCATTCATGTGTGACTCCTTCGGCATATGCATGAATTGGCTGAGTATTTGTATTGCATAGCATATATCGAGCCTTGTCATGGTAAGATATATCAACTTTCCAACAAGTCGGCGATACCACGACGGATCCCTAAGTAAAGGGTCCTTGTTTGATGAAGAGGAATTGAGATCATACTCATGTGTCGTCAGCTTGATATTCTGTTCAATGGGAATTACTGCTGGCTTGCAACCCGATAGTCTGCTTGAAAATTATTTCCAAGACAAATTTCCTTTGACCGAGGGAAATTCCTTTATCGACACCGGCAATTTCAATGCCAAGAAAGTATTTGGGAGGCCCCAAATCCTTGATATGAAAATTGGAGTGCAAATATTCCTTGAATCTTGCAACATGAAAATCATTGTTTCCCATAACCGCATGTCATCAACATATATCGGTAAATAAATTGATGAACTTCCCTCATTTCGTGTAAATAAAGCATGATCATGTTTGGAATGCTGGAAACCTGCATTGGTTAGTGCAGCAGTGAACTTGGCATACCACTGTCTAGATGCCTGTTTTAACCCATACAAGGATTTGCGAAGACGACATACCCGATACTCCCCCTGTCTGCGTAATCCTCGAGGAAGATCCATGTAGATTTCTTCATCTAAATCTCCATGAAGGAAGGCGTTGTGGACGTCCATCTGATGCAAGGACCAATTGCGTATTGCTGCAACAGATAAAAAAGACCGGACGGTAACTTCCTTCACAACTGGAGAGAATGTCTCGTGATAGTCGAAGCCTTCTCTTTGAGTGAAGCCTTTGGCTACTAACCTAGCCTTGTAGCGTTCTATGGAACCATCCGATTCGAACTTGATCTTGTAAACCCATTTACATCCGATCGGTTTTCGATGCGGTGGTAAGGAAACAAGATCCCAAGTATGATTTTCCATAAGTGCAGTAAGTTCGGACTCCATTGCATTTCGCCATTTGAGATCTTTTGCTGCCTCAGTGAATGAGGATGGCTCGTGTGCTTCCGAAATTCGACTAATACAACACATATGCTCTGCCGATAACTGATTGAAGGAAACATAGGATGAAACAGGATATTGTGTACCTGAAGAGTTTGCAGCAGAGCATATATAATCTTTAGTCCATGTGGGTGGATGAGTCTGTCTTCCAGAACGACGAGGTAGCTCAACCATATTCTCGGAGCCCACGGATGATTCAGCAACCATATTTGTTGTGTCTACTGCTGAAGTAGATGGAGGGACTTCCTCAGATGAAGCTGGTAATACCGTCTCCGGATTTGAGAATTCCACTGGTGCCAGTGTCATAGGAGATGCAGGGGCCATTAGAAAACCAGGTGCTAATGATAGATCTTCATCAGACAAAAGAAACCGATTGTTTTCTGATAAATTGTCTTGTGATGGAGGCAGCTTCTCTTTGAAAGGAAACGTGTCTTCATGAAAAACAACATCTCTACTAGTGAAGAAATGCTTTGTAGAAAACTCCATGACAAGATAACCCTTCTGAAGAGAAGTGTATCCCATAAAAACACATTGCGTTGCACGAGGGCTCATTTTATCTCGAGGACCAACTGTTGTTGCATAACATAAACAACCAAATACTCTAAGATGACTATTATCTGGTTGTCTCTTGTAAAGCATCTCAAATGGAGTTTTTCCATGAAGAATTCGACTTGGCATGCGATTAATCAGATAGGCATTTGTGACCACACGTCTCCCCAAAATTCTTCAGGGACGAAGCTTGGTATTTAATTGCACGGGCTACTTCTAAGAGATGTCTATGTTTTCTTTCTACAACTCCATTTTGCTGTGGAGTATAAGTACAAGAACTTTCATGAAGTATCCCATGAGTAGATAACAAAGTTGTGCAATCAGAAGTGAAAAATTCTCGCCCGTTATCTGTACGGATTCGATGTACAGATTTATCAAATTGATTCCTAATTAAGGAAATGAAGTTTGATAAATGAGTAAATGTCTGACTCTTTGACTGCATAAGGTATAGCCAAGTGGCACGACTATAGTCATCAACGATTGTAAGAAAATAGCGAGATCCATCACGATGAGAAGTATGATAGGGACCCCAGATGTCCATGTGAATCAAAGAAAATGGATTTTGAGCTCGAGATGTGCTAATAGGAAAAGATGCTCGAGTTTGTTTAGCTAAAGGACATATGGGACATTTTGGATGGGGAAATCGAGCACTATGACCCAATCGTTGATGCAAAAGGAGATTTTTATTATAACTGATTGCATTACAAAAAATGCCTTTATTCAATAATTCTAAATCTCCCGGAGAATTGACCCAAAAATAAAGCCCTTGTGCCTCTTTACCCAAGCCCATCACTCTGCCAGTCGAAGGGTCCTGAAAGACACAATTTTTGGAATTGAATATGACTTTGCAGGAATTGTCCATACATACTTTTGCGACAGAAATAAGATTAAACTCAAAATCTGGGATGTATAGGACATTTATAAGGACAAGGTTTTGACCAAGATGTACGGTACCGATTTTGGTAACATTCATAATGTTCCCATTTGGAAGACACACCGTAACAGGAGACTGTGTGTTTCGATGGACATGAGAAAATAGGTATTCATTACAAACTATGTGGTCACTTGCGCCTGAATCGATAATCCATGCATCAATAGATAATGAATTCTTTTCATGGAAAAAAGTACCTGAGAATCCTACACCAGTGTCACCAGTCCTGAGTTGGCTTAATGCTTGCACAATATTTTCATATTGTTCTTGGGTGATAGTCTACTGAGACGTTCCATTTTTCTGTGCAGAGACCTGATAGACTGATGCCTCCTTTTCCCTTTTATTATTGGGTCTCCCATGTAATTTCCAACATGTTTCAACAGTATGGTGTGGACGTTTGCAATATTCACAATATTTATTTTTAATTTTTGAATTTTGTCCACTAACCTTCCCTGCTGACATGGCATTTCGTGTGCCGTAGGATCCTTTATATACTGGTGCTGACGTGGCAAAGTATCGACCGTCCGATTCGGCGGAGTAATTCGTGAAATTGAAGCCATCCGATCTCGCGCGTCAATCCCAGCCGTCCACTCCAAAGAAGAGATCCTGCCCGTCCGATCCAGTGCGCCTCCCACGACCGTCAGATCCAGCGCCTTTATCCGGACCGTCCGATCCATATCCGCGATCCCAGCCGTCCATCCGTGAAGACCTAGGGTTATCTTCTCCACTTTTCATCGCAGCGGCCGCGAAACCCTTCCCCCGTGACTGTCCTGTGGCTCCGAAAACCCCTCCGGCTCCGGCGACGTTTTCCGTCGAAACAGGCCCAGATGGAAACGCCGCGAATCCCGCTCCTTCACCAACCCGGGCTTGTTCAGTCGCGGCAACCCGCTGGTTTTCTTCCTGCACGGCCAGTTGGAAGATCCGGCCGAGTGTTGGTTGAGGTTCCATCGCAAGGATTTGCGAACGAAACACAGCGTACGACTCATTCAAGGTAAGAAGAAATCTGGTGGCCTTCTCTTTCTCTTTGATTGCGTAGTATTGTCGGAGAGTCGTCTCCGGTCCCTCCAACTTCTCCTCAGCCGCCTCAATCTCATTCCACAGAGCCGATAGTCGGTTAAACACGGCGGTGACCGAGAGGTTACCCTGTTTTAATTCGGCTAAGGCTTGTGTCAAGGAAAAAATTCTCGCCCTATCTGATTTTCCATACATTTCTTGTATGCTATCCCAGAAATTCTTCGAGTCTTCAGTCGGAGGGAGGCCGGCAGCAACATCAGGTGCCAAGCAATTCCCGATCCAAGTGCGCACCAGTTGGTTGCAGCGTCGCCAGTGCCTCTGTAGTCGCTCATCCGTTGGGAAGGGCACGGTTCCCTCGATAAAGCCCTCCTTGGCCTTGGTGACGAGTGCTCGCCGGAGATCCCGAGCCCAAGAGTGATAGTTCGTCGGTCCGGTGAGCTGCTGGCTGATCAAGCGTAATTCCGGCCCATCCGCTGGTGACGTGTAAAGCGGATCTCCGAGTTCAGGCTGGCCGCCGTTGGACGGAAAAAGGTAAGGCGCTCCGTGTGGAAACGGGTAGGGCTCCATTCCCTGTCTCGGTATGAATCCGGGTTTGTGACCCGGAGCAGTTTGTCCCGACTCATCAGTCGGGTCGGTCCCATATGGGTACTGAGGCCATGTCTGTCCAGATCCAGTCGTCCATTGAAGAGGGTACCACTGGGCTGGAGGCCAGTAAGTCGGCATTGGAATCTGTACTAGAGCAGGAACAGGGGCAGGGGCCGAGACATTGGTAACCTGCCCTTCTTCAGTCGATCCAATTTTATCAGAAGATGAAATCGTTTGATCCTGAGGTGATGATTCTTCTCCTGAGGGACTCGTAACATTTTTATCCTTTGCCATGGTATCTAGATTGAATTCCTAATTGCTTTGCTGGTTTGTTCTGTAGGAAGACAGATGCAGCGACAGACCATAAAAAGACGACTGCAATTCAGAAGGTTGCGGAAGCAAGGCCAGGAAGCGAGTGCTCTGATACCATGACAGAAAAGAGAATGGAATTTTGGTAAAATATATTCTCTGTGTAATCTTCTGTATGACATTACATTGTACACTTATAATGTAAGAGTGTAAGAATAAAATAGGAAAAATAAAATTACAAGAATCAGAATTCCCTAGTTTCCTATTTACTTGTTCTAATCTAAGATCTATTAGAATCAATTAAAATCAGAATCAACTCTAAGATCTTCCAACAGTACTAATGCCATAATTTGGCAGCCATGCCCATCTCGACAATTTGTTGCAAAACTTGTTAAAATTAGCATTCTTTAAAAAAAATACCAATAAGTGATATTGAGATTATCGCCGTCATAACAAAAATATGTTGGAAATTTTCTATAATATAGGCTTACATTAATTAATTGATTTTCTATTTTAAATAATCGGGTTAATGGATATTCTAATATTTGTTGAACCCTACAGTGATCTGATTAAATTGGGTATTGGCATCTATTGATAACGGGCCTAGTTGAGCAGCAAAGTGTAAGCAATTGTGTTTAACTAAAGCCCGTAATGGGAAGAGCTCAGTTGACACGTTATTGATTAGGGTTTGCTAGGTTCCCTCCCTAGCCTATAAAATGGGAAGGGCTTAGTTGACACGCTGTTGATTAGGGTTTGCTAGGTTACCTCCCTAGCCTATAAAATAGTAGGTTATATCTATAGTTGCTTCAATCCCATTAAAAGCCGCTTTATTGAAATAGGTCAGAGCGATTAGGGTTTGCTAGGTCCCCTCCCTACCTATAAAATGGTATGTTATATCTATTGGTTGGTTCAATCCCATTAAAAGCCACTTTACTGAAATAGGTTAGAGGAAGATTTGGCATTCCGGTAGATCACTGATTATTAGATTGATCTATTTTTCATCAAGTGAAGCATGGCTCACACAAATACACTTTAATTCTTCTAGGTGTTTTACAATTATATATGGATCCGATTCTTCCTGATTGATTAGTTATTTATGTGAATAATTTTCTACATGTGGTATCGGAGCAAATCATATATGCTTGTAGAACCCAATTTTTTTTTTCTATGGAAAAATTCGAAATTTTCCTCTTTGAGCCGAATATGGACATTATTTTTTTGTGTGGATTTTTTGCTTGATTGATCCTGAAACCATAGGCCTTTTGTTCTACATGTCGAGATCTTTTCAACCATATATAATTTGCATAATTTCGTTGAGAATTAAGAGAGAATTTTAAATTTGAAATTCTAGGGTTTATAAATAGAAAAAGTTCTAGAATTTTAAGTTCTTTGTTAGTAACGGTTGGTTTAGAGATTAGTGTAGTTGATTGTTTGTTCCCCTTTGGACGAGCGGTTAGGGTTTCTACCTTCTCTTCCTCCCACCTCGTGCTTCGGTGCGATTGTGCGTACGGGGTTTTCTATGCGTTCGCATTAGGTTCTTGTGCCTCTTTCCTTTTCCTTGATTGCCATTTTGCCATTTTACTCAGTGGACCGAGATCACGCATCAATTGATTCACGTATGCAATGGGAGACGCATATGGGGTGCTTTTTGAGGTTTTTGCTGTTATAGAGTCGAGATTTGTGCCCTATTTTTCGTTGATTTTGGTTATTTCTATATTAAGTAGTTAGTGACTTGCTGAAGCTTTGGGGCTATGGCGCCCACTTGTAGAATTGAGTCTGTCTCGTTTCGATGCATAATGGAGGGGGCTCCATAGGATGAATTACGGACTCATGAAGTTCGTATTTTTTTTTTAAGTTCAAGATTGGATTTTGGAGCTATTTTGAGATGGTAATTTTAGATCCTTGGTGATGATTTGCTTTGCTTGTGATGCGGCAGAGCAGGGCTGTGATTTGTTCGCTCCAATTGTCTTGTCTTTTATCGAAGTCTCCTCTGTTGAGCTGTCAAGCCCTAAAACTTTATGACATATATCAAGCAAGTAAAGTATCCGTATGTTTCGGGCAAAGAAGGATCAATCCTCATGTCCTACAATATTTTGACCTTCTCGTGGATGAGCACTGTCGCTCACAATCCCTTTTGCTGATTTAAGGCCGCACATGAATGATGGTTAGAACCCCCAATTTCAGATGTTTATTGGAAGGAATCTTCCAAATAAGATACATTCTTTCCTATCAAAGCTCACGTCTTGAGCACCCTAAATTAGAAAATTGCAAAGGGTCTTGACTTTGAGTCTTAAGATATATTGTAGTATGATA
Source organism: Eucalyptus guilfoylei (assembly GCA_016097605.1). Classification (NCBI taxonomy): domain Eukaryota; kingdom Viridiplantae; phylum Streptophyta; class Magnoliopsida; order Myrtales; family Myrtaceae; genus Eucalyptus; species Eucalyptus guilfoylei. Next base: position 43,752,338 of record CM027867.1, read on the forward strand.
GCGCTTGCTAGGTAAATTTAATGCTTATAGAATATAATGGGTCACAAGGATGAAGTAGCAGCCTTGATGCTTAAATCTGAAAGGTTCTGCTCAAGAGCAGGTGTTTTCGGCTAACTGGTGGTGTTGGTTTGGTTATTAGTTAATCGAGTAAGAAGTACGAGCTAATACTAGTACTTGTGGCTGGTATTAAAAAAAAAAAGGTTACGGATTCTAACCGATTTGGAGTTGGATTAGTTCTCGACTCAATTGTTCTTCACTGTTACAGTCGTGCGCCAGCAGCCCTATCCTACCCTTCTTCATTTGGTGGATAAGTTGCAACCTTTGTGGCATGGGTTCAAACTTCACTGGCATTGGGAGCTTGCTCCTATATCGGTGTTTATTTTATTGATGGCACTTGAGGATAAGATTGATACATTATCTAGACTGGTGAAGTGTCATGATTAATTTGGAAGACAATGGTAGAGCATAACCAGGCAGTATATTCTATTTGATTAATGTTTTTAACAGCTGAACGCCTTTAGCTCTACTTTGGACTGCACAGGCACACACAGGCATAGTATGCTAATTTGGATGTAGTTTGAATTCGAGTGAAGAACTGAAATGCCATATTCAACTTGGACTCAATTGCTTATGTGTGGATTGCAGGACCTCACCGCATGCGATATTACAATTTAAGAAAGCCTAGCTCCTGTTATCAGCTTTCCTCTTTTAATTATCACGTGTCTTCAACATTTTTTTTTATGTAGCTAACAGGGAGCAAAGGTCTCTATGCTTAAGCTTTGAACGTTTAGGGGCTTCATTAGGTTTCTCACGATGAAACTAGAAAATTAAAATAATAAAATAAAATAAAATTTGTGGCAAAAAATTTTTGTTTAATAAATGCAATATGATCTTGGGAAGCACATGTTGTAAAGTGCTTCATATTGTTTGATGAATTTTGGGCATAAATTTTTGGAATTTCATATTGATAAAAATTAGTATATATAATTTGGAAAATAACATGAAGATTAATTCCTATATTTGAAAGATGTGGATGTATGATTGAAAAATATTTATCTGCCCAAAGGGGATAAATGTTTTGAAAATTATATGTAATTCCCATCTATATTGATATTATAGAGATGTATAATTTAAATGATTTGTCTGCCCAAAGAGATTGATCATTGATAATTATATGTAATTCTCCTTGTTATTGTTACTTAAACTTCATGCTGTGAAAAATAATTGTGTATTATACACTCTGCCCAAAGGGGAGTTTATAATGTACTAATTATTTTTGTTGAAATACTTATTGCCCATAATTGATCTTATTGCATTATATCTGACAAACAGTTACTTTTGCTGTAAATAACAATAATCCATGGTTAAAATATTAACTAGATAAAATATTATACTGTTATGGACTTGGTCAAAAGGGAGACATTGTGATTGAGAATATGAGAACTGAGTCCATGTTGGCTGATCTTCTAACAAAAGGCTTATGGCCATTTTGTTTAAAGAACGTGTAAAGAATATGGGCATTTTAGAATCTTTTGATTTCTTTTGTTAGTGGGAGTTATATAATTTGTATTTCTAGATATTATAGTTATATGCAGACTGATAATGTTTTTATGATGTCTATTAAAGAATTTATTTTCAATGATTGTTATTATTAATTCTATTGTTATCATTTCTCCTATTGACTGAGAAATGGAAATATAAAACAGTATCTCTAAACAAATTTTAGTTTAAAGATGACTGGATGTCACTGATTATGAGATCTCATGTTGGATTGTGACATAGTTGTGCAATTTCATGTTATTTAAAAATTGCGTTAATGTAGTTTCATGTCGTTAAGAAATTGCATTGAAGACCGATAAAAAATAGTGTATATTTTGATCACGTTGGCATTATTTCTTACTACACTTCTAGGCCCATAATCCATGAGTATTATATGTGATTACGAAAGGTCATGTGTTGTGGTATTTTCTTAGCACATTGATCTCCATAGTCCTATACTGAGGTTATATAGGATTGGATTGGTTTTGAGATGCCGTTATTGAAATATTATTTTTTAAAGTTGTGGCCACATAAAACAAAATTTTCAGTTATTAACCCGATAATGTCGTTTTCAATATAAAACCTTTTTTAAAATAAAATATTTTAATTAATGTAACCCAAGTGAGAGAATGTTGGAAATTTTTTATAATATGGGCTTACATTAATTAATTGATTTTCTATTTTAAATAATTGGATTAATGAATATTCCAATATTTGTTGAACCTTATAGTGATCTAATTAAATTGGGTATTGACATCTATTGATAACATGCCTAGTTAAGCAGCAAAGTGTATGCAATTGTGTTTAACTGAAGCCCATAATGGGAAGGGCCCAGTTGACACCCTATTAATTATGGTTTACTAGATCCCCTCTCTAGACTATAAAATGATAAGTTATACCTATGAGTTGCTTCAATCCCATTGAAATATACTAAAATATATCATAGAGAGGAAGATCTGGTATTTCGATAGATCACTGATTATCAGATTGATCTATTTTTATCAAGTGAAGCATCGCTCAAACATGTACGCTTTAATTCCGCTGTGTTTATTAATTTAGGTGTTTTACAATCATATATGAATCCGATTTTTCCTGATTGATTAGTTGTTTATGTGAATAATTTTCTACAAAATAAAAATAAAAAAAACAAAATCTTAGTAGGCATCTTTATAGCATGAGATATGATGAAAATGATTTTATAGCATGAGATATGATGAAAAGGATTGGAGATAATGACTCACGCTTTAACATAGTTAGGTATGGGAAATTATTTGGCTAGAAAGAGACAAATTAGTATGGTTTTTCTTGGTGAGAAACAATGAAACATCACATGTGAACATATACTTGGTTCGTATAATGCGATTTATCAGAATTGTTGGAGGATAAGGAGAGAGGAGGATCACATGTTCATTTCTGTCCTACAGCAAGCCACGTGGCAGAAGCCCTTTGTATGCAAAGTATATTCCTTTCTGGTGGGTTCCGAGGCTCGTTGGCCATGGAGGACTTGTCCATTTTATCATCTTTGAGATGTTGACCATAATAATTACTTGAAAGTCCCGCAAATGTCCTCCTCATGAATTTTGATGGAAAGATTTTTTGCATCTTCATAGAAAATCACATGGAATCCTCACTTGTACCTAAGCAATTATGATGGATAACTCAGTCTTGATATTAAGCAATTTAGCAAAGAACGAAATTAGTGTTGATGAGAAAATTTGATGTGTTTTTTATATCATTTGAGGTGTCTAACGTGAGCTGGCAATTGAGTAATCCCTTACTAGGTGTGACATTATCCTCTCCTGGCACATTAAGTAGTTGTGGGAGGAAACACATATGTGCTCATGAGATATGATGAAAAGGATTGGAGATAATGGCACTACTCCGTTTGATCAATTCTTGATTCTGGTGCAAAACGTGTGAAGATTGACATTGTGTTAAAGTTATTTTACATCACTCCATCATCCCATCCCTTCGATCTAAATCTTGTGCTCACCACTTTGTATATCAGAGCATTGTAAAACAGTGTTGACGTAACAATGTGGCCATTGAAATGTGTGCCATGGATAGCTCAAGTAGATCATGACCCGTTTATGTTTTCCTGTTGGTCATGCTTAAGAAGTGAATAACTTTAATAAATCTACTAGAATTTTAAAGAGGGAAAAGTATAAGAATTATATACTCAAAATCATTATTAAGTACAGATTTTACTTGTTATCTACTACGATCTCAAAGGGTTTTATTGTTATTTCACATAACTCAAGGATTACAGACCCCTAAGGAGTTGGAGACAACCAAAAAACAAAAGCTTGAGTAACCAACGTGACTTAAGACCTCATCCACTCGTGTCACTTGTCACTCTTTTCTCTTGTTCATTAACCACCAAAGAAAAAAATAAAAGATTAGAAAAACAAAGAGAAAAGGGAAACAAACAATTCAACCGCCATTTCTCTTTTCAAGAAGCTCTCTGAAAGTCTGAACCTCAAGCATCAAGAAGAACTTCAGTGATCCTTTTTAGTTTCTTGGTGAATCAGGTACGGTTACAGCTTCAGAAATGGTAAACTTCAACACTTTTCTGCATGTTAAATATGGATCATTTCATGGGCAAACCTAGCTTGTGAAATTTTGGTCCAACTTCTTGTTCAGTTCCTGGGCTCATGATACAAATATTGTGAGCTTTCTTGGCTGATGCAAAAGAACTGCATTAGTTATTCGGGTATAGTGTATTGCAGAGACGGAATATGGCGAGGTCTTTATGAGCTTAATCATGTCATTTAAAAGCTTGTTGATTATTACAGCTACACCATGTCATTGAACTTTTCAGTAATCCGGTATTGTGATGACAAGAGTGAAATCTGTCTAAGATAGAACATAAGTATTTTTGTGGCATGTGATTTGGAGATCTTATGTTTGATTGGAATTGTTTGTCATCCTTCTTTTACAGTTTGTAATTACAAGTTTTATCGGTAAGGAGATAATTGCCTTCGATGATGGAAGGCGTGCTCATGAGGACCACTGTGGAAGCTTTCAAGCATGGTCTGTTCAAGGGGCATCATTTGGAGCAAGTGGATGTCCTGGTCAGGAGCAACCACTCTTTGCTTCAGGCGAACCAGGGCCGTAGGCTTTGTGGTATCCGCTGTCAAGAATCGGATGGAACTGAGTTTGTGAATCCGAATCACAAGAGCAACAAGGCATCCCTTACGAAGACACAAGCAATACTTACACCAGTCACAGACCCAACCTTTACGGCAAAAAAGGTGAATCAGGTTGTTTCAGCTTCTGACACACTAGCAAACCAGGAAATGCATCACCATAGCAAGTTTATTACCAAATTTGAATAACGTTCGATCCCCTAATGCGGCTGCATTAGAGAATTCCTTAACCAAATGATCAATCAATCAAGGAAACTAGACAGTACAGTTTAGCTTTGGTTAACTATACTCGCAGGTAGTTACCAAGCTAGCAATCCATGTCAACAATAACATCATATCAAGTAGTAATTTCTTCTGTTTGTTCATATTGCAAAGAGAGGTCTTATACTGATCCGTGTTTTCTGCAGAGAGTTTTTACATTCGGAAAAGGGAAGAGCGAGGGAAATAAGGGCATGAAATCCTTGGTAAGTGGCTTTTTTCCTAAGAATTCAGCCAATGGAATGTGAAATTTTCCCTTTTTATGTTTTACTTATATTGAGGTAGCATTCAATGTGTTCAAAGAACTGAAAGTGAAACCTATGTCACTTTAATCATGGGACTTAGTATACACTTTCCAATATGACATTGTCAAATTAAACATTCACTTTTGAAATTATGAACTTTGAAACCTATGATAGGTGATGCATGCCTTTGAGATTATGCATATATTAAATTTTGTAGTTGGGAGGAAAAGGAGCAAACCTAGCAGAGATGGCTAGCATTGGATTATCTGTGCCTCCTGGGCTCACCATATCAACAGAAGCATGCCAAGAGTACCAGCAGAATGGGAATAAGCTTCCGTATGGTCTGTGGGAGGAGATTTTGGAAGGTTTGGAGAGCGTAGAGAAGGACATGGGGGCGGTCCTTGGTGACCCTTCAAAGCCCCTCCTTTTATCTGTTCGATCTGGTGCAGCGGTAGGAATTCCTTAACTACTCCAAAGCTAAATTTGTCAGACTATCAGTGCATTATGATTCTCCTATGTTTGCAGATATCCATGCCTGGCATGATGGACACTGTCCTTAACCTTGGGCTCAATGACGATGTTGTCGCTGGTCTGGCTGCGAAAAGTGGGGAGCGGTTTGCCTATGACTCTTATAGACGATTTCTAGACATGTTTGGGAATGTTGTAAGTAGATAATGCTCTGTTCTTTTCAGCTCTTTGCTTAATGCTCAGTTGCCCTAATCATGGTCCTAGCAAGTGAGCCTGAACGGTACTTGCATTATTTAGAGTATAGTGTTCAACTTCCTTCTTGCACCTCTTTCATTCGTACCAATAATTACAAAGGGCTTTCTTTTCTGCGTAAATTCAGGTCATGGGCATTCCACATTCATCATTCGAGGATAAGCTAGAGCAGTTGAAACACTCAAAAGGTGTTAAACTGGACACCGACCTAACAGCTTCAGATCTTAAAGAGCTTGTGGCACAATACAAGAATGTTTATCTTGAAACCAAGGGAGAAGAATTCCCTTCAGGTACCAAGTACCAACCTGTTTACATATCACAACATAACAATAAAGGAGACAAGATGATAACGCTGCTTCTTCTAACAAGTATAAGAATCGAATTCATTTCTTTTGAATTGCATCCATTTTGCAGATCCTAGAAAGCAGTTAGAGTTAGCTGTCAAAGCCGTTTTTGATTCATGGAACAGTTCCAGGGCTATTAAGTACCGAAGCATCAATCAAATAATGGGATTGAGGGGTACCGCTGTGAATATTCAGTGCATGGTGTTTGGAAACATGGGAAATACTTCAGGGACAGGAGTGCTGTTCACCAGAAACCCAAGCACAGGCGAGAAGAAGCTCTACGGCGAGTTTTTGGTCAATGCTCAGGTTATATATCTGGTCTTTTCTTCTTTGATGTGTAGCTGCTTCTGATGACTCATTAATGTCACAAACAAGCCGGCATATTTATTGACAAGCTAGTTTTTTGCTAAATATCATGACAGGGGGAGGATGTGGTAGCTGGAATTAGAACTCCGGAAGATTTGGACGCGATGAAGAATTGTATGCCGGAAGCTTACAAAGAACTTGTGGAGAACTGCGAAATTTTAGAGAAGCATTACAAAGACATGATGGTATGGAATCTCTTTCTATTGTTAGATAGATCATTCCACCACTGTTCTGGAGTGATATCTCTATCCTTTCAACCTTAGCAAGACATATGCACTGATTTTCTATGTTGGTTCCCCACTCTGAATTCGATGAGATAAACTGGATCCTCTTTATCAGATGCAGGCCTCAGAATTTGAGACTAAAGTCGTTGCATGTCTGACTTTGATGCATACAGGATATTGAGTTTACAGTTCAAGAAAATAGGCTGTGGATGTTGCAGTGCCGGTCTGGAAAGCGTACTGGCAAGGGTGCGATAAAGATTGCGGTAGACATGGTGAATGAAGGGCTTGTTGACATTCGTTCTTCTATGAAGATGGTGGAGCCTCAGCATCTCGATCAACTTCTTCATCCACAGGTACACATGCTAAAATTCTGCCGGACACTTGGGTCTCTTTGTGATCAGATAACAATGAAAGACTGTAGGAGGAAGTGTGTCTTCATCCTAATCCATTTAATCTGGCAGCAGCTATCTCTCCTTGGAAGAAGTAAACAATTTCACTTAGTCCTATATCCAACCTAATGCCTTTGTGTTTCTTCATTAGCATATATATGTGACACTACCAACATTTTCAAAGTATTTAATCTCACCGAAGGGATAATTTCATAAGTCCATAAAAGTTATTTGACATCATAGAAGGCCCAAGCACAACCTGCATCCACGTAAATACCTGTATAATAGAATGTGCATCTGCATTGCGTCTTTCTGGGGTCTTTGTCTTTCTTAAATTCATTGTATAATATGGTTAAGATGGAAAATTTGCAATCCCGAATGGATTTATGCTCATACTTACTTCTACCCAAAATCTTGCTGAAGTTTTCGGCTTCTGTTTTCAGTTTGAAAACGCAGCTGCATACAAAGATAAAGTTGTTGCTACAGGGTTGCCCGCTTCACCAGGAGCGGCCGTGGGCCAAGTTGTGTTCAGTGCCAATGATGCCGAAGTATGGCATGCTCAAGGGAAAAGTGTCATTCTGGTATGGCTGTTCAGGCATTAATTCTCATGCTTGACATGCGTGGTAACTGGAGAGGGAGTTCTTTAGTGTGCTATCTGGCATTTCAACCTTCTAAACTGATGACATATCCTATGATCGATATGTATTGAGTGAAGAAAAGTGGTTCAAACAAATTTGATCATGAGTTGACAAACTGGCAATGGAAAAACCAGCCTTTTTCTTGGAATTGCGAGGATCTCTTTTGGGATTCAAGCTCTAAGATGTGCGAATTAACACTTTTTCTGTGTGTGTAAAGGTTAGGACTGAGACAAGTCCAGAGGATGTTGGTGGAATGCATGCTGCTGCCGGTATTTTAACAGCTAGAGGTGGCATGACATCTCATGCAGCGGTCGTGGCACGTGGATGGGGGAAGTGTTGTGTCTCTGGCTGCGCCGATATCCTTGTGAATGATGCTGAGAAGGTAATTTTGCCTGCAAATCCTCTCTCTCAGCTATGTTACTCTGGCTCTTCTGTTGAGTCGACATACCCATTCCTAGACAGATAGGACATAAGTTTCGGTGTGGTTATGGAGACACATTTCATCTTGAACTCCACAATTGTGAGTTCATGTCTTATTGCGAAACTACTGTCTAGATCACCATTATAAAAAAATTTAGACTGTGATGAACCCACTGAATTTTCAGACACAAGGTGATCACGTCAGTGGGTTCTTTTCCAATAGTGCAGGTGGTCACTATTGGAGACAAGGTAATTAAGGAAGGCGAATGGATCTCCCTCAACGGATCGACTGCGGAAGTGATTTTGGGTAAACAACCACTTTCACCTCCAGCTTTGAGCGGTGACCTGGAGACCTTCATGTCCTGGGCCGATGAAATAAGATCTCTCAAGGTAAAACTCCTTTTCTCCGGTCTTTTCTTCATCTGGTAAAAGTTCTTGCAGTTTAACGTGTATGTTCTTTGTTATTCTCTTAGTGATTGGGTGATATCATTCCCTTCTATGATAGGTTATGGCAAATGCCGACACTCCTGAAGATGCCCTTACAGCCAGAAACAATGGTGCCCAAGGGATTGGACTTTGCAGGACAGAACACATGGTGAAGATCATTTTCCCTCTTTGATCAGTCATTCTTTTCACGGAAGCAATAGAATGTAGATTCTTCCAGTCTTATATGCTTGCCTTGTTCAAAGAGTTGAGAGGAATCTCTCATATACTTGAAATTGCATAATTATAAAGCCTCCTAATGGTGTCAAAATGGTAGCATATTGAGTTATCGACAAAGAACCCAATTCTATTAGCATGCTGTCTCATTTGTACCAACAGCATGTGAAGTTGTTGTAGATGGATTATTTTCTCGCATTGTGCATGAATTTCCTTGCGTGACTTGCGGTCATGTGTCATGCGGTACTCTGAACTCCATTTTTATCATCTGTAATTTTTCGTCATGTTCAGTTCTTTGCTTCGGATGAGAGGATAAAAGCAGTGAGGAAGATGATAATGGCAGTCACCCCAGAACAGAGAAAGGCAGCATTAGATCAGTTGCTGCCTTATCAACAATCTGATTTTGAAGGGATATTTCGAGCTATGGATGGTGACTATATTTCCTTTGTATATTATTTACATCGTTCTTTTTTGCATCCATTTGTGTGCTTGGTAATTACATGAAATGGCTTGTTGAAATCCCAGGTCTTCCCGTGACCATCCGACTGTTAGATCCGCCACTTCACGAGTTTCTTCCGGAAGGAGACCTAGAACAGATTGTTAGCGAACTAACCACAGACACCGGCATGACTGAAGATGAAGTTTTCTCTAGGATCGAGAAATTATCTGAAGTAAATCCCATGCTTGGATTCCGAGGCTGCAGGTTTTTGATTCTTCTGATTATTTGCAAGCTCTCAAATGCTAATGTTCAAGAACAATGGATTTGCCTACTCTAGTTTTTGTTTTAGCTTTTTTTTTTTTCCTCTGTCGGAATGCTTACTTTAGCTGACTACTCTGGAATTTATGTAAACGCTCATGCTCCTCAAGTTTCATGTATTAGTAGTGACACATGAAATTTATGAAAAACACCGAATGTGTCCCTATCGGATCAATACTAACCTTTTCTGTGCAACAGTATTATAGGCAACTGGTTGGACTGCATCAATATGAATTTCCTTTTCTTTTCTTGGCATGTGAACAGGCTAGGCATATCATACCCCGAGCTGTCTGAAATGCAAGCTCGTGCAATTTTCCAGGCCGCGATGACAATGAGCCGCCAGGGCTTCACAGTTCTTCCAGAGATAATGGTTCCGCTAGTGGGAACGCCTCAGGCATGACTTCCTTTCCTTTCCCCTTCCAAATTATTCGTTCCATTATGCCCATTCCAAATCTTTTACAGTTAAGAGTGAGTTCCCAAAATTTTCATTGACAGAACTCTCTTAGCTAATATCTCCCCAAAAATAACCGCTCATGCTGAATATGAGTTTGAACTGATCTGGGTTTTACTTTCATAGTGAATAGTCCCACTGGAAGTGCCTCCACTCGTGCATGAACTGCAGTTTAATGAACTTTTCGGACATTTTGATTTTACCTGTAAGTACTGAAACAGTCCTCATGGAAAATTTCATGATTTTGATTGTCAGGAACTAGGACATCAGGTGAGTTTGATACGGAGCATTGCCAAGAAAGTATTCTCTGAGGTGGGTTCATCAATAAGCTATAAGATCGGGACAATGATCGAGATTCCTAGGGCCGCTCTTGTGGCAGATGAGGTGCGTACACCATTTGTTCCTCATATGTCGGGTCTAACTGACAGTACAAGGCGTCCCCATTCTCTTTTCTGTAGTTGCACTTTCGTTGTTTTTTGCTGTTCTAAAAAAGATGGATCCAATGAACACAAATGTTAATGCTGGAGCATATTGCATATCATTGTGTCTACTGACTTTCCTCATACTTTGGTGTAATTAATCATAGATTGCAAAGGAGGCAGAATTCTTCTCCTTTGGGACCAACGATCTGACGCAAATGACGTTCGGGTACAGCAGAGACGACGTCGGCAAATTCCTTCCTGTATACCTGTCCAAAGGCATCCTCCAAGCCGATCCTTTCGAGGTCAGTCCCATACCTTGCAACTCTTCGAGGGAATAACCTCCAGGAGTGGGGGGAGAGCGCTAGATTTCAGAACAACCTGAAATCTTTTGCTTGCAGGTGCTAGATCAGAGAGGCGTAGGCCAACTTATCAAGATGGCAACCGAGAGAGGCCGAGCAGCTAGGCCTAACTTAAAGGTAATCAGCACTGAATGAGAAGTCTTGCTCATTAGTACACTGCAGCAGGGCTTTGATGAATTCACCTTTCATGGCTGATTTTCCTCTGCATCATTCGCGAGATATTTCTTACTGCATAAAAACTGCTGTCATCGAAAGATTAGCAAGGCCTAGCTTGTAATGTGGGATTGAAAACAGGTCGGTATATGCGGAGAACACGGGGGCGAGCCATCTTCGGTTGCCTTCTTCGCGGAGGCTGGACTGGATTACGTTTCGTGCTCTGCCTTCAGGTCTCTCTAGACTCTACTTCTTGCTGAATTTGCCGAGCTCCGCATTGCTTTCTCTGACTTAATCCTCTCGATTTCCTAAAGAGTGGCATTCTCATTTTTCATTCCGCCGTTACAGGGTTCCTATCGCTAGGCTCGCGGCGGCTCAAGTCGCGGTTTGAAGAGAAGTCCCCTGATTGACGATAGCAATTGCTCTCACACATTCATGATTTTGCGTCTGTATATAATCATCGTCCATGTAAAGAAGCGACCATAATAATGATTCTGAGATGAATAAAGGGGTACAATGTACTAGATCTGATATGATCAATCTCATGAGCAGAGGGAGAGGAAAGGGATGGGGTTGCACTACAGTGTCTTATGTAAACGATACTATGACATTACCGGGGTTCCTATTTCATATTAATGCCCGTTTGAACATATTAAAAATGCTCACTTTTTACGGCTAAAATTTCACATGTCCAAAATTCCAACTAAGGGAATGGAGTGTATCATTTTCTCAAATAATGACATAAAATTGACCATATTTCAAATAAGAATCTGAAATGACTGTGTTAATTTCAAAGAAAGGCTTGGCTTTTTAGTTGGTCAAGAGCATTTTCATCCATTATCTCTTTTTATTTTCCTTTTATTTTATTTTATTTTATGGTTTTTTCTTTCTTCTTCACCAACGGTTAGTCTCAAACAATGGGCAGCCACCAGTGATGCTTGGAGAGGGTAAGGCAAGGGCCACCCTAATTGGTTACAAGTGAGGGACGACCTCGCTTGGGCAAGGCGACCCTCACCTTGGGTGAGGCCATGAGGCAGCCCTCGCCCTTGATGAGTAAGGGCCTGGGTGAGGTGACCCCTTGCCAGCAATCAGTGAGGGCTTGCAGGCCCTTGCCCAAGGGTTGGAAAGAAAAAAAGGAAAAGAGAAAAAAGAAAACAAAAGAAAAAAAAAAAATTTGTCTTTTGACGAAAATGCCATTGACCGATTGGAATATCTAGTCCGCCGGCAATCGGCAATGTTAACCCTTATTTGAAACTACCATGGCTACTTTGTATCTTGAGATTGATATGGTTACTTTAAGCTCTTATTTGATACAAGGTTTACTTCAGATCCTTATTTAAGAAAATGGTGACATTTCGGGCTCTCTTATTTAAAATTTTTCCAAAATTTGAAGATAGGAAAACATCCATCAAAGAGCATTGGATACATAGAAAAAGAAAAGATAAGTGAACTAGAAGTTCTAAAACTTGTGAAATTAATGGCTAATGGAAAATATCGTGGCATTATTATTATTATTGGTCCCTTTGATTTTTTTTATTAAATTAGATTAAAATACAAAAAAAAGACTAAATTTTATTGAATATAGAGAGAATAGCGGGGGAATGGTGGGGGTGCCGCTGCCACTCATTGTCGGAGTGCCGGTGGAGATCATTAGCCCTAGGTGAGGGTCGCTGGCTTGCCAGCCCAGGCGAAGCATTGTTATCCCCAAATGAGGGCCAATGAGGCACTTGATTTGGGCGACGTTGGCCATCACCCGAGGCCGGTGAGGCCTTGCCTTGGCCTAGTGAAGGTCACCGGCCCTAGGTGAGGGTCAGCAAGGCCTCTCGCGGGGCGGGCCACCTTCATTCAAGGCCGGCGACCTTCGCCACATTAACATTTACCATTAGCTAAATTGATGGTGTTAACAAAAGTTGTTGATTGCACTAATTTGATAAGTTTTAGGGTTTGATGGCATATTTACTTTTGATAAGTTTTAGAATTTCAAGCACTTTAAAAGATTTAGCAATTGCTTGGAACATGATCAGTTTGGCCCAGAATTGGCAGTTCCCATAAGCATTGGTCTGGTTCCCGTTCTAGATGTGGAACCGTCTACCGAAACTGGATCAGTATATATAAATAACTTATTTTAATTTTTAAGTTTTACTTTATATATTGTCTCTCTTCGTCTCCCACCTCACTTATCTTGCAGCCTCACCTCATTCTCTCACTCTCGCTCTAGATCGCCTTCGACCTCGTTGCTCGTTCTTGGTTGCCTCAACCTTTGACCTCGTCGCTTGCTCTCACGCCTCTTCCGAAGAGGAGACATTTTGGTTCCGATCCATTAGGCCAATGGACAATCCCCAATTCCGATTTTTCAGAGCCAGTCCTTATCGAGCGGTTCCCAATTTCGAGATGAGGGATTTCAGAACGAGAACCGCCCGCCTCGAAATCGATCACCCCCGCACTTTTTATCTCGAAAATGAACACGAAAATATGCGACGTAGGAACCACTCTGTCCTGCCAAACGACATCGTAACGACCATAAACCCGCTCCTTTCTCTTCGACCAAAGCCGCCGGAGGGTTCCTTCTTTCTCTCTCTCTCGCCCTGCATCCGAGTCGAAGGAGAGAGATGGAGATGGAGAGCTACGTGGTGGTGCACAACATCGCGAAGCGCCACAACGTCGGCACCCTCGCCCGCAGCGCCACCGCCTTCGGCGTCTCCGAGCTCATCGTCGTCGGCCGCCGGGACTTCAACGCCTTCGGCAGCCACGGCTCCACCTCCCACCTCGCCTTCCGCCACTTCCACTCCCTCCTCGAAGCCCGCTCCTTCCTCAAGGTCCGTCCCTCGCGTAGGCATCGTCGATTTCTTTCCTTTTCTTTCTCGTTTTTGCCGTACGCCGGACGTCGGAGGTGTGTTTCGTTTGATTTACGTCAAGCCTGGTTGGTAATCTTTAGGAGAAGGGTTGTGATATATGTGGTGTGGAAATCACAGATGATGCCGTAGCCGTCGACCAGCATCCTTTCAAGAGGAGCACGGCTTTCCTCGTCGGCAACGAGGTAAAATTTGTCTACCCATTCGACCTTTTCCTCCGTAAAAGAGCAAACTTTGATTGATTCAGGGTGACCGTCGGTCGGTTTTTCGATTGCCGATGACTTTAAGCTGCGCTTCTGTCTTTTCTCTCTGCATTTTCTGTCAAGTGTAGTCGTCTTGCTAAATGGGTCGTGCTAAATTATGTCAAATTGAAAGCAGTTTGCAGATACTCGACCCATGAATGTTTATGCATCGCTTCGCAGCTTGCAGCTGTTGATGGCAAGTTTTCATTGGTTGATCAATGAATTTAGGGGCTGGCAAGTGTGTGTGTTTAGCTGGCGAAAGAATCCTCTAAGTTATGCCTACTTCATTTGTTAATCAAAGCCGATGAAGCATGTCACGATATATGAGAAATCTTGTCTCAACACAATGAATCTTCTTTTAATGAAACTTCTCAGAGGATGATTGGAGGTTCTGATTGATTCTTACTGAGAACAGGGAACGGGCCTTTCTGCCAAAGAATGCGAGATATGCGACTTCTTTGTATATATTCCTCAGTACGGCAGTGGCACTGCTTCATTGAATGTCACTGTAGCAGCATCCATAGTTCTACATCATTTTGCAGGTAATCTATCGGGAATCCCATTACTTTAAAGAATCTGTAAAAGACCAAGTTATACTTCTGTGCTAGCGTACATGGTAGTAAATGCGCTTGCGTTAGAAATCTGAGCTGCATTGTTAATTGATATATGCATGCAGCATAAGCTACTGCTTTGTCTGTTTGTTATATGTACATCTATACAAGTTCAGTTACTGACCTTCAAAATTCGTGTGTTTCCACTATCTTATTTGCTGCTATGCATGCATTGTTGTGGATTTGTCTTTTTTGCTGTGTTTCTAATCTCCACAATTATATTTGAAACTGTATGTCATGCTATAGAGGAGTGGAGATGATCTTGTGTGGAGTTCCTACTGCATAAACAAGCTTGTTTGTCCTTTCTTTCATTCAGCAACTATATGTGACTTTTCCTTTGTTTGTTGTCTTGAGTAATTTATCTCAGGAGATTAGAAGATATCTTTTGGAGTTGCATCATGCATTATCATTAGTTAGTATACTTGATTTTTGGCTCAGCTTGCTCACTTGGGGTTGTAAAAACTGTTAGCATTGAGGTGTTTAAATGTTATTGGTGGGTTGGATTAGCGGATAGCTCAAAGCCCTTCGATGAATAGTGAATGTTTATGCTTGGACTGATGACAATTACGCTTGATTTTTATGGTTTGAATGGATCAACTGTTCAAATGGCACTAGAGGATTGTCATCACTTAAGTTGTGGTCGAGTTGTTGATGATATCAATAGGGACACAAAATTTAGCAACTTTGCTTTCACATTTGGAAAAATAGGCATTGGTGTCCTGTGGAAGGATGTGTTTTTGTTGTTTCTTCTGTGAATTGCTTCTCTTAAATATCTCAGGACTTAATGAGGTCCGAATGTTCTTCTGCACATGTAGAATTGGTCACGTGAAAACTTAATCTGCATTGTCCCGTTTCTTTTTACTCGCGAATAAATTCTGACCCATGCCTAAAATCTGAGACACGGTTTCTCTTCAGTTTGGGCAGGCTTCTCCGAAAGAATCCGCGATGGAAATAAGTTTGTTGTGGCCGAGAGGCCGACAAAGCAAGTGAAGCGTAATTTTTGTGCAGAAACGGTGGATGCTATCATTGAGGAGCGAAAATCTAGAAAGCAAAATGCTTCGGAATTTTTCGATGGCGATGGAAATGCCCAATCGTCATCAAACTTACTTGAGGGATTGTTCAGTGATGATCAGTGACTTCCGTAGAGTGAATTTTCTTTCAGACATTCTGACAACCCAAGCCTTTGGGAGTGATAGAACAGTCATGGGTGGTTGGTCTGCAGGTCTGTTGTTGTTGTTTTTTTTTTGGGGTCAGAAAAAGGAAAAAAGAGAGACATGCGGACAAACCACCCATGATGCATCCATGTCTACTTGCTGAAGAAGCGAGCGGCTAAATTTGATGCATCCATGTCTCTTTGGAGTGAGCCGGCTAAGAGCCTGTTCCAGTATTGAGCAGTTTTCACTTTTCTGATTGTATGCATAGGGATGCTGCACGAACCAAGGATTAGACATGTTTTGTCCCGCAGTCTTGTGCCTTGTGCAATTAAGTCCTCATGCTTTCTTTTTCAATCAAGTTCTCTTAACTTTTCTTATGAGCAATCCAGTTCCCCCATTACATACCGTATTCATTGCTGCCGGGCCATGCTTATGCGGCACGTTGGCATTTGTCCAATAGAAAATATGAAAAAACATGGAAACAGAGCGCGGTACGGATCACCTTTTCCTTCTTCTCTTAATTGTTTTGGCGATGTCTGGCACCTGACGCACCAAGGGATTAAAACTTAACCATTTATTCAGAGTTCTTAAAGCTTTATTTCTCATCTAGAAATGAAAACTCTCAGATCACTCTCGATGCTATGGACCAAGTCACGTCTTCTTCAACCTGATTCTTATCTAGCCCCAGGGCATTCCACACGGCATTGGAGCCATTGACTATGTTGTTCCGACATGGTGGTTGATAAGCATGTTCAGCATTTCAACCGTTTATAGGGTGCACTCGTCGACTACTTTAGCCTTCCCAGTCCTTCCGGTTTTGATAAATCTTTATGTTGATCATCTTGCTGCACCGCGATCCACTGCTACACCCTGTCGATAACACGAGGATTGGCTTCGACTTTCTGATGGTAAATGTCATGCTCGGAGCCCTGCCGTTGCCGCCTTGACTGAAATCATTATTTCTCAAAATAGCTAGAGTCGAAGACGTAACCGGGGGTGAACTGCTATATTAGGGATACGACACACCTCTGCAAAACATAGGGCCTGAGGATTGACATCCTCTGCTTGACGGCGGAGGAGAGACGGGGCCGTCCATATGTAAGTGCCCAAGTCGGGTTCGTCATTGCATTTCCCATTGCTACATATCGATTGGAGCGTTCGGCGTGTGCTGTTACGAGAGGAGATGGGCCTTCCTGACGGTGGAGGCGGAGGTACGGTTGAAGGAGCAACGCCGCCACATACGTGAGTGCGTAGGTCGGGATCGTCATTTCACTTTCCATTGATGCAAATCATTTTGGCCCGCACAGTCATTGAAAGTATGGCAAGGACCGTCGCACAATGAGAATGCGTTGGATGTGAATGGGACACGAGCAAAGGCTCAATAGTACAAGGAAAAAAGGAGAGAATGGTATCAAGCTCATATTTGGCATTCGAAATTGATTTGGTAAGGATGGTTGTGGAGCACAATATCTTAAATGCAAGCTCAATAGATGTGAATATTGTCTTCATGCAAGTTTAACCAGAAATAGCTGTGAACTGTGTCTATATCTGTGAACTGATGATCGGAAGATTGATTAGAGGAAATTCCTTCAATCGGGAGTGGAAAGAATATGGCCCTAAAACGCCTTCTTTCTCTTTATGCTAATTGCCCTTGCTTTATTAGATTTATTTATTTATTTTCATTCCGATATCTCGTGACTATCGAGATACGTAACATCATACCGCACTCTACTGCTGCCACAAGCAACGTCGCCATAGAGGAAAACCGTGAAGTTATGTATTTGTCGTCACTAATTCTCTAAGACTTACGTAGTTTACCTGTGCCCGTTAGACAAAGCCTTGCACATTGGGTGTATGATAATCGAAGTCAAAAGTATAAACCTTTACCAAGTCAACATTTCACAAGCCGAGAGATTTGCTGTTTAAAAAATACTACATTTTCCCTCAATCACACATCTGGTTGGTGGATGACAAGTTATGAACATAATTTATATGCAAACTTAACTAAATATTGTGTAGATGAATTTTAAGCTTGTGATTCATCAATCAGGTATGAAGGAAAACATGCCCCCTAAACAAAAAGTCAATAATTGCATGCTATGTGTAAAGAGTTTCACAATCATGGGAAGCTTCTCCAGTAATCCTGCAAACTGGGGTTGATGAACTTCTGATATGGCTATTTCCTTCCTACGTTTTGATCATGTTTTTGAAGAGTAACCATTTTTATCGTTCTAATGAAACGTGCAGATAATTGGGCTTCTTGTGCCTTAGCGTGCGAGTAAGAAATTTCCCATTAAATTTCACTAGAATGACAATATTGAAATTTTGTATACATGTTTAAGATTAAATTTGTAAAATTAAAAAGTTTAGACCTAAATTAGCATCCTTATAGTAGGGTTAGAATTGATTTGATAATTACCCCTGAAATAATTTCAAACTCGAGATCTTACGCTTTTTAATTAACCGGCCAGGGTTGCAAGTTCGCTGATCAAGCTAAAATGGAGAAACATGAACTAAAACAATGATAAATTTGAGACTATTGTCATGCCACTCTTTACATAATCAAAATAGTTTATATGAAATAGGAATAAGAGCAAGGAAGTGACAGACGCCCAACACAAAAGCGAGAAACCACAAGCACACACCTCGAAGGTTCAACTCCACAAACAGGCAAATAACATATGAAAGCATCCTTTTTCCTTCTTTTCCCTTTTGAATCATTCCGCCTCCTCGGAAGCACTTTGATCATCGGACTCGTCACTAGAAAAAGGATACCCAATCCCATGCCTCTTGCTAGGGAATACCATGAAAACCGCGCTAGAAATGGCGCCGATCACCGGAGGCAGAGCCTGGAGCAACACCTTCTGCTCCGACTTGAACGATGGGTAGAAGCACTCCACAGTGTTTGGGTCCAGTAGGGTCACCGCTGCGAAAACCGTCGTCGAGAGCAATGCATGCACAAAGTCGCCGACCCGGAGCTTGTACTTGGACAAGTCAACCGTGCGGGAATACTCAGTTGATGAGGGCCACAGTCCTTTAGCAGTGGCAATGCCATAGTGGATCATACCGTCAGAGCCGGTGAAGCTGTCGGTGAAGCAAGAGAAGGCGCACGAGAAGGCGCATGCACCGACGAGGAGGCCGCTGAGGTACTTGTTGAAGGTGTGGCATTGGCCATTGTTGGTCAGGACGGGGTTGAGGAACTGGAACATGAAGACCGTCCCAGTCGGAAGGAGCTTGATGAGGTTCCCTAGGGACGCGAATGTCGTGCCGCTGATGCCCCGGGGCTTGGACGCATTACTCTTGGATTTCAAATAGCTTGTGAGAGCCATATCTTGCAAAAACGTGAGCTGATTTTGCTGTAGTTAACGATAGTGAATCGGGACTGAAAATTCTAAGTGTTTGGGTGTGATGAGATGCTTCTTTTGTGTTGGGAGGCGTTTTATAGTACAGAAATAGGGAGGGAAGAGCGGGGGTTGCTTCTACGAAACATGAGAGAGGTGGCTTTTTAGAGAATGGTTTTGCTTTTACTCTTGGAAACGAGTTGGTCTGCATCTCTAATCCGAGGCTTTAAGCTTGGACTGCCAGGCTCGTATATGGTTTGAGGCTTGCGCCTTATGTAGTTGGTGGATACATTGCTTCCTTAAGACAATTTTCTTGAAATCTATTTACAAGAGATGTATTAAAACTTAAGGAAAGGAATATGAAATATAAAGCGTCAGTACAGGTCACCTTTTTCCTTCTTCTCTTGATTGTTTTGGCGATGTCTAGCACTTGATGCACAAAGGGATGAAAAATTAACCACTTTATTCATAGTCCTTAAAGCTCCATCTCATCTAGAAATGAAAACACTCGGATCACACTCTATGCCATGGACCAAGTCACGTCTTCTTCACCCACATTCCTATCTGGCCCTAAGGCACTCTCTGCCGTATCGGAGCCATTGACTATGCCGTTTCGACATGGTGGTTGATAAGCATGTTCGGCATTACGGTGAGTAACATTCTCCAGTTGACGGAGGAGGGTTGGGGGAGGTACAGTCGATGGACGGGCCAGGGGGCGGTGCATATGTGAGTGCCCAAGCCAGGATTGTCATTGCATTTCTCATTAATACATATCAATTTGCCGGCGCGGTCTTTGAGCGTTCGGCATGGGCTGTCACAAGAGGAGATGGGGCTTCCCGACGGTGGAGGCGGAGGTATGTTTGATGAAGGTGCACTGCTACATAACATGAGTGTATTGATTAGGATTGTCATTGCATATTCCATTGATGTAATCCTAGGGCTTGTTAGGTAACGTGCCAGTGTTAGATTCTATTCTTTTGTTCTCCAGAACAAAAAAAAAAAAAGAACAAAAATCTATTTTTATTTCTGGGAATAGATTTAGAACAAAATTAATAAGTACAAATAGTTATTTCTTGTTCTTGGGAACAATTCTAGAATCAAGCCAATCGTTTTTTTTTTTTTCTTTCTTTTCTTTTTTTCTTTTCCTTTTCTTCTTCCTCTAACTAGTCGCCAATTATGGTGATGGTCGGCGATCGGCCAAATGAGGTCTGATGACCTCACCGAAGCCTCGCCAGAGTTGGGTGAGGTTAATCCTCGCCGTGGCTGGGCTTGGCTCGCCAAGCCAAGGCGGGGCTTGACCTCATCAGGGGCTAGCAAGGCTTCCCCAAGGCTGACAAGGTCATCGACCCTCATTTGGCCAATCACTGGCCATTGCCGAGGCCAATGATTGGCTAAAGCAAGAAGAAGAAAAAAGGAAAAAAAAGAAAAGAAAAAGAGAAAAAAATGTAATAAGAGTGTCAAATAATTAAAAGAAAATTGTTTGGACTAGACATTTTGAGGGTTGTATCAAACGCATTTCTATTTTGGGAATATAAATTTTGTATAGTTATCAAATACCCTTAAATAATTAGAAACTCGTCTGGGAACATAATCAAGAAAAATCATTTCTAATAAAAAATTATTCTCAATAATAGAATGATTGCCAAATGCACCCCTATTAGCCCGCACGGTCATTGGGTGTTCAATAATGGCTGCTGCATGAAGAGATTATGTTGGAAATCATCAAAAAAGTTTAGAATTTAACTAATACAATTGAAAAATTTATAACTAAATTAATCATTTTAGACCAAATTTAGGACTTTTTGGACAACTTTCCACACTAGACGGTAATGATGGTGTGGTGGAGAAGGGTGAAAAGGTGCTGTGTGTGCAAACAAAAGGGCAATAATGCCAATTAGTAGGGCCTTATAAGATGGTGGGTAACTGTGTTATTACTTCCAAATTGCCAGCATAATTGCTTATCGAGATGTCTTGCATGGTACCACCAAACTTGGCGATCGCATTTCGCATTGAACAAAATTTTTTGACGCCATTCGCAATTTCCTTCATCCCTGGTCAAAGAAAAAATCCTCCAATTTCTTTCAATAAAACCTTGGTTGGAGGTTTGTGAAGGTAGATATCATCTACATGCAAATTTCACTAAAAATAGATGTAATATTTGTCCATTATTTGTAACCTGATGAGTGGAAGATTGATTAGAGTAAATTTCTTCTTTTTCTCTATACTAATTGCATCTGCCGTTGATCTTTACAATTTGTTTATTAGAGTTTAGGTTTTTTGTTCACTTCAATCTCTCGTGAGTATTTAGATAAGTAACATCTCAACTACTATCACAAGAACCATCACCATAGAGAAAAATTGAAAGTCACATATCTCTCGTCACAAGTTCTCGTGAGTATTTAGATAAGTAACATCTCAACTACTATCACAAGAATCATCATCATAGAGAAAAATTGAAGTCATGTATCTCTTGTCACAAGTTCTCTTGGACTTATGTAATTTACCTATTTGTGTCAACTGAAGGAAGTCTTGCACCTCAGGTGTCAGTCAACATTTCTCGATCCAAGAGAACGATTTCCTGCTATGCAAGGAAAAGGAAAAAGAGAAAAGCTATAATTCCTCCAATCATGAATTTGATTGGTGGTTTACAAGTTTTGAACATCATTCATATGCAAACTTAATTAAATATAAATATAGAAGATGTCCATGTCTATAACCCACCAATCTAGCAACTCATTGGAGGAATCCAATCAAGGATGGAGAAAATCTTGCCCCCAGAAAAAAAAAAAAAAAGTCAACAATGCCATGCATTATATCTAGAGAGTTTCACAAATTATAAAAAGAGACCGGCTGTTTATGGTCTTTACCAAATTGGGCTGAAATACAAAGTGGGCTGTTCTGAATGAAGCCCAATCCAAAACTTATCTCCAGGAAAATACATCTCCCAGTCATGGAAAATTTCTGGGCCAGTAACTATTTTAATTGGGGTTAATGAACTCTTGATATGGCTATTTTACTCTTAATTTTCGAATAACGTTTATGATGGGTGATGATCATTAACTTCTTCTAATGAAATTGGCAAAGTCGTATCTCAAACTACTCCATTCATCATGTCGATTATGCGAGCCCCGCACAGCTGATTAGGAGTAAGCAAGAAAGCGGGGCGAAGATCTATTTGCATAAGCAAAATTTTAGAGTCCAAAAGATAGTTTTGGGTCAAAATAAGTGGATGAGACCCAGTAGCCATATATGGATCGGGCCATTTTGGATCTTAATGCATAAGGCCCACGAAATATTTTTTGCTTATTATCTAATTTACAGAGGGTTGTCATGGAGATAATTTCGAATTTGAGATCTTATGCTTCTTAATTCACCCGTCAAGGTTATAAATTCGCTGATCAAGCTACTGTGGTGTAACATAAAC
Source organism: Eucalyptus guilfoylei (assembly GCA_016097605.1). NCBI lineage: Eukaryota > Viridiplantae > Streptophyta > Magnoliopsida > Myrtales > Myrtaceae > Eucalyptus > Eucalyptus guilfoylei. The sequence goes on from CM027867.1 coordinate 43,775,056, forward strand.
TAAGAAACAATGACAAGTGCAAGACCCTTGTCTTGCCACTCTTCACCTAACCATATTATATTATGAAAAGGCCACCCCCACACCAAACCTAGACACCACAAGCACGCAACTCAAAGGAAGTACAACGCTTTCCTAAGTGACCAGCAAATGACATATAAAAGCCCTTTTCTTTTATCTTTTGAATCATTCCTCCTCCTTGGTAGCACTTTGATCATCGGACTCATAACTAGAAGAAGGATACCCAATCCCATGCCTCTTGCTGGGGTATACCATGAAAACCGCGCTAGACACCGCGCCGATCACCGGAGGCAGAGCCATGAGCAATACCTTCCGCTTTAACTCGAACGACGGGTAGAAGCAGTCCACGGTGTTCGGGTCCAGTAAGGACACCACCGCGAAAACCATTGTTGAGAGCAGCGCATGGACAAAGTCGCCGACCCGGAGCTTGTACTTGGACAAGTCGACCGTGCTGGAATTCTCAGCCGATGTGGGCCACAGCCCTTTAGCCGTGGCGATGCCGTAGTGGATCATACCGTCGGAGTCGGTGAAACTGTCGGTGAAGCAAGAGAAGGCGCACGAGAAGCCGCACGCGCCGATGAGGAAGCCACTGAGGTACTTGTTGAAGGTGTGGCAATGGCCATTGTTGGTCAGGAGAGGGTTGAGGAACTGGAACATGAAGACCGTCCCTGTCGGGAGGAGCTTGATGAGGTTCCCTAGAGATGCGAACGTCGTGTCGCTGATGCCCTGGAGCTTGGACGCATGGCTCTTGGATTTGGAAGAACTTGTGGGAGCCATATCTTGCAAAAACGAGAGCTGATCTTGCTACAGTTAACGATAGCGAATTGGAACTGGAAAAAATTCTTAGTGTTTGGGTGTGATGAGATGCCTCTTTTGTGTTGGGAGGTATTTAATAGTCTAGGAAGAGTGAGGGAAGAGAACGGGTTGCTTCTACGTAACATGAGAGAGGTGGGGTTTTAGAGAAAGGTTTTGCTTTTACTCTTGGAAACGACTTGGCCTTCATTTCCAATCCGAGGCTTTAAGCTTGGGACTGTTACGCCCGCATGTGGCTGATGGATACGTTGCTTCCTTGAGACAATTTCCTTGAATTTATTTGGATTCTTCTACATATATCATAGTTTCTTTCATTGACCTAACTAAGTAAAAATTCCCCATTAAAGTGGAGTTTTGTCATGATGTATATGATCTTAATGAATGACTATTAATCTTGTGATCACATAGCAACGCCTTTTGAAGTAATACGTGTTATATTTGTAATTACTTTTACACGTGTGAAAGTCACTAATCTCGTAACTATTGAGTGGTTGAAGTTTTTTCACGCCCTTGGAAAATTACACTAGGTTTTCTGGCTACATAAAAGGAGATGCTGATTTTTCCTACACTTAAAGGTAAATTTTATGATAAAGAAACTACTAAAATAAACTACTTAAATGATTACTTTTCTTCATATGAAAAAGCTATTAATGATGCGGAGATGCTACTAAGTACTTATAAGTGGACAATTACAAAAATATGATTAGTTATTAATGCATACACGCTCACTCTTTAATATTGTCGCGACCTACCCTCGGGGGGAGGGAATGGGTTTAGGGGTATTACCTAAAAGACAGGCCTATGGCCCATGATTAGGCATGGGCTCTCCCAAGCCCATACCTCGCGTGACGTTGGGGTATTTTTAAGAATTTTGTAAAAATGAGCCACTACTAGCCTATTGGGGTCGGCTAGAAACCAATCGAGGTATGAAAGTATACCTCGCTTATACCTCGCTTCCTACACAACAGGAGAATCTAGAATTGAGGACTTGATTACACTAATTGACCAATTAGTGCCATTTCAGTATCTAATCTTATTCATTTTAAAAGAAAATATTTTTGTTAGATAATTTGGATTGATTTTATATCTATCCACTAACATGTGAGTTGATCATACAAGTACATAATCATTAAAGTAACAGTTAGTAGTCAATGAAAGCGCTTAAATAAATTGCATGGAAGAGCAAATATTTAACATTAAGGAAAAGATAAATACTAACCTTAACTAGACTAAAGGGATCAAAACAGCAAAAGCATGCAAACCAGGATAATTATCTTTGAGAACAAATGAAACCTTAAGGTAGAGCCCTAAATGTTTATTTAATTTCTTGGCACAACTTTAGAGTTGAGAAGCTTCCATTTTTTGAGAAAACAGCTCACAAAGTCTTTTTGTAAAATTTTTCAAAAGAAATTTTGAATTTCCTGACATTTTCAAATTTTTTTTTCTAATTTTTCTAATTTTTATTTTAAAAAAACTCGAATTCTCAATATTTTCTGAAATTTTTTGAATTTTTTAATGATTTTTTTTACTTAGTCTTTTTCCGTGCACCTTCTGCTCAACGTTCATTCCCGAAGCCACTTTTTGCCATTTTAGTTTTCTATTTTTTTTTTTTTTGCTTTTTTCCTTATTCTTTTTTCTTTTTTCTTTTCTTTACTTTTCCCTTTTTGGTCTCCTTCTTCTTCGTGCATCCCCCTCTGCACACCCGAAGTTATCCAAACCCACTAAAGCCAAAGCAAACCCAGACCCATTAAACTCATCTCTAACCCAACCGATCAAGACTCGATGGAGCTCAAAGCTCCATAGCCCATATTAAACCCATCATCCAACATGACTCTTTTAACAATCCGCACCAAAGTATGATTTCTAAAACATAGCCCGCGCTAACCTAGCCCTTTTCGATTTGACCAAAATAAGCCCACTTTACTCAGCCTCACGCGGTCCTCTTGCTCCTGTTATTGCAGAACGAAAAAAGACCGAAGATTGAATGTGAACTCCGGGCAATCAAAGGGCTGATGACACCTCCAAACTCCAACATAACCGAGACTCCATCACCACCCGACCATCATCTATTCTCACTTATGAACATGCCAACATTTACCACACAAAGGCCATAAAGACACCGAACAAGATTCGACAAAGGGGAAAAGCACATCGAACCACAGCATGCGTTGAGGTTAGTAAAAGATCACCATTAAGCAAAACCTATCACTACACGTTTCAGCGACTAAAAATCAGAGGAAAATATGTGTGACCTTGGTTCAAACATTTTGTCAAATAAAATGGTCTGCAGTAGCTCTGAAAAACCCAACACGCACACGGACTAACAAAAAGGACAAGTCTCGGTTTCTTGGCTTGGCCAAACCAGGGTGAGGCACCAAAAGATTTGAGGAGAGAGCGTTTGGTCGTGGGGGTCCCTACCAGCTCGGAGACGGCGGCGGGAGGGCGAGCTCGAGATGAATCAAGCAATGGCTGACCACCCCACAATGTTTCCGAGGCGAGATCCTCGGGAGAAGGGAAGTTCGTACCAGAAAAATGAAACTCACCGGAGGTTTGGGTACAGGGGTGACCAGGTCAGGACGACGGGGATAATGACCGGGGGTCGTTGAACAAAACTCAGGCGCGCCAATCGACCCGAGAACTCCTCGCTTTCAGTCGCTCTGAACAACACCATCGCCAGGATCTCTCTGAAATCGAAGCAAGGGAAGCTGCGGCTTGTTGGTTCCGGCTAGGAGGCGCAAACCTCGCGTCGGGGGTGGCTAAGCGACGCTCGGCTGAGATGGATTCCAGGTCTCCCTCTTCCCAGTCACTCTCCGTTTTCTCCCCCTCTCTGTGCTGTTGGGTTCCGAGGACTACGGCGGCGGTCGGCAGCTCACCGGCGGCCGCTAGACGTTCCGGGGACTCCTCGGCTCCCTCTCCGGCCTGTTCTCCTTCCTTTCCTCTCGGTTTCTCTCCGTGTTTCTGTGTTTCTCCCTGTGTTTCTCTCCTTGGTGCTGGTCTTCTGTCCCCCCCCCCCCCTCCCTCCTGTTCTTCTCTTCTGTTTTTCTTCTCTCCGCGGGCGCCCGGCCTCCTGCCGTGCCAGCTGCCCTTGCCGGCCTGATCCGCGACCACCAACTCCAGCCGATCGTCCCCTGATTCGGCTGTTCCCTCTGCTCCCCCCTGCTGTTGCTGCTTTTCTTTCTTTTTGGCAGGCGCGCGCGAAGGACGGCAGGAGGGAGACGACCAGCTCGTGCGCAGGCTGGGCTGAAGGGAAAAAGGGCTGGGCCGGGCCCAGCGCGAGGGAAGGAGAAAAGGAAAGGGGCGGGCTGGGCCGAGGCCGGATCCAGCCCGACCCGACCCCTGAGGTTTTTTTTTTTTTTTAAAAATAATTTTTTAAATTTTAATTTTAATTAATTTTTTTAATTTTTTTAATTTTTTTAAATTTTAATTATTATTTTTTGACTAATTCCTAATTTTGTATGCGATTAAGTTTTAAGTAAAATGGTAAAATTTAGGTGTCAATAAATATAAAAATTTGTTTTCCGTGAGAAAGTTATTTCTTGTAATTGCTTGACGAGTGTACTTTTCCATGGACCTACCAACTACTAAGAGATTGAAGATGAAAACTTCTCCACTTTAATTTTTAAAATAAGGATTTTTTTTTGGTTATTTTCAATGAATTTCTATTTAAAGTAAGTAAATTGAATTATATCAAGTAATTAGAATAAGTTGTTGTGGTTGTTAGTAAAATCTAATTGTCGAATAGTAATTTTTTATTTTATAAAATGCCCCTCAACCTATCAAAACTTATTCGCTTTTTAAGTTGTTAGCAACATTTCATGTATATTAGTAATGTCAATATATCAAGGGATAAGCATTTCATAGCATATAATTTAAAAAAGAAATTAAATGATGTTTATATATTTTCACCCAAATTCAGGGAAACTTTGATGGGCACAACTTTTCTGTTCGACCTTCTATTAACTCCATTTTTGTACCAAGAAGTTCATGAGTCGAATATTTCAAAAATACAGTTTGATTTTACAAAAAAAAATTGTTAAAATCAAGAATTTTCCAAATTTAGACCAAACGAAGTGTCATGATATTTTGCGGAATTGGATCAAACGTAGCCAAGGCAATGTCTACATTAACATTAATATTATCACTGTGAGTTATATCGAATATACAATATTGCGGTAAAGACATGATGTTTTCATGTTTACATGTTTAATCAAAGTAGGGAGTTTCTAATGAAATTGATTCATGATTTTATGCACTTGACTATAGGGACCACCATTCTAGGTGCGATAAGTAAGGCCGTGGACCTTGGCACAAAGGTTGGCTTCAGTGAGAACCCTCATGCCTACTTTATCTATTCGCACAACTTCTCGTGTGCCATCGCCGTGGTCGAGGAGCTACCTACATACTACATAGATGGGATGGGAGATAGCACGAACTTCATGCCGATAGAGCCAGGTGAGGATATCATCTCCAACGTGTGCTCGTCGAAGAAGTGTGATTGTGGATTCAGGAAGGCTGGTCATGATGGAGTCATTTGTTACCGGGGAGAATTACCAAAAAAGTCATAAACCTATTGCAATTGCGCCAATTCAGTCCTAAACTTTTTTTTGACCAATTTAGTCATAAACCTTTTATAATTATGCTAATTCAGTCCATCCGGTCAAAATTGACCGGCTGGCACTAACGTGGACGCCGGCCCTCCGGCGAACACTGACGTGGCATTTTGTAAATATTTTTTTATTTTTTTTCGATTTTTAATTTTTTTTAAATTTTTTTTTTCCAAAAGGGTCCTTTGGAAGAAAAATCAAACAGTTTGAAGCGATTCTGTATCCATCGTCATATTCTGTCACTCTCTCTCTCCAAATCTTGATTCTGCATATTCGCAAGCATCGTCCTTCTCGAGCAGAAGCAGCACGAACCCATCCATGGCACCGCCAGTCCCGCGCCCTCCTCCCCTTCACCCCGAAGAGCCCTGACCTCACCGAAGAGCTTCTTCCCTTCTCGACAAGACAATGTCGCTCTCGCTCTCCTTGACGCCGCCCCAGCGGCGGAGCGCCGCCGCATCGCGCCTCTCCCTCTACTCGACCAAGAATGCCTCCCCTCTCAGACCCACCAGTTTCTTTCCGCCGTACGCCTCCCAGCGCCCCCCAACCTTCTCAGTGCTGCAAACCCACATCGTCCGCTGGTGATAATGGACCTTGCAGCTGTCCTTGTTGATGCACAAGTAATAAGGCCCGAACCCGGGTTGTTGGCACCCACTGCACTCGTACGTGCTGCCCCTTCCCTTCTGCTCATGATAGAGAAGAGGGTGCTTGTGGCCTCGAACGACTATCGGCTTCTCCACATTCTTACCCTTTTGTTTTCCGTCGGAATCCTTCATCTTGCAGAAACAAAGACATTTCCTGAAGCAAGACAACATCTTCATGCGGACGAAAAGTGGAGATGCGGCGTGTTGTTTCAAGCATTGATCTGTTATTGTCGATGAAGGTGGTTAGGAACACCTCATCTCTGTCGAATTCTAAGCTCCTGCGTATCGATCAAATTATGTACTGTGCCACGCAGGGATATTCGCAGGTTAGATGAGATGATTAGGAAAAAAAGGCCAAACCTGGAACCGGAAAGGAAGTCTTTTGCAGGTAGACTCAGACCAAGACGATATGGGTTTGTGGCGCCGAGAAGGTTGGGGGGCGCTGGGAGGCGTACGGCGGAAAGAAACTAGTGGGTCTGAGAGGGGAGGCATTCTTGGTCGAGTAGAGGGAGAGGCGGGACGCGGCGGCGCTCCGCCGCTGGGGCGGCGTCAAGGAGAGCGACATTGTCTTGTCGAGAAGGGAAGAAGCTCTTCGGCGAGGTCAGGGCTCTTCGGGGAGAAGGGGAGGAGGGCGCGGGACAGGCGGTGCCATGGATGGGTTTGTGCTACTTCTGCTCGAGAAGGACGATGCTTGCGAATATGCAGAACCAAGATTTGGAGAGAGAGAGTGACAGAATATGATGATGGATACAGAATCGCTTCAAACTGTTTCATTTTTCTTCCAAAGCCCCTTTTGGAAAAAAAAAATTTAAAAAAATTTAAAAAATCGAAAAAAATAAAATTTTTTTAAAATGCCACGTCAGCGTTCGGAGGGCCGGCGTCCACGTCACGCCAATCGGCCAATTTTGGCCGGATGGACTGAATTGACATAATTATAAAAGGTTTAGGACTAAATTGACTAAAAAAAAAGTTTAGGACTGAATTGGCACAATTGCAATAGGTTTAGGACTTTTTTGGTAATTCTCCCTTTGTTACTGTCATCTTTACGGCGACATTGTAATTACAATGTAACTCACGGTGGCAATATTATCATTAATATGGACACTGCCTCGACCACATTCTGTCCAATTTTATAAAATATCATGACACATAAATATATCATTTTTCCTAATTATATGCCATGAAATGCTTGACAAGATTTAAAGCATTCGAACCTAAAATTTCTTGATAAAAAATTCTTTCTTATTTCTTCTCAATTTGTCTTCACTTTCTTGTGTGCAAGATTATATCATCCTATTATATGTATCATCAAATAATCCATAGTATCTTTCAAGTACAAGACGAGAACTATTAGCTTATTAGTAATAGGGAATTTGCTCAAAAGTCTGAAGGTGAGTGCATGCTAAACCACGTAATGAAATCCCAAGCTTTTGTAAAGCTTCGGCCTTAGATGCTTCATCAAACAGGTGTGGATGAACAGGCTGGTTGGACCCTAGCATCCCTCCATGAGCGATCACAAGTACCACATCACATCCAAGTTCCCTGCAGATCTCTTATATTTGTACATTTAAAAACTAAAAATTACCAAATGGAATCAAGTGCGTCGAACAAATTCTTTTGAGATAAAAGTCCACTAAACAGATCATCAAAGGTAAATCACATTCATGGTCAATAAGTGGATCGAAATATGCGGTAATTACAGTATGAATGCATGAACCTTGTGGATAAATTCTAAAAGACATAGTAGAAACAAAAACAATGGGCTGCAAATGCTTAAAGAAAAAATATGGTGGCATAACAAAACACATTGGTAAAGCACTGTAATTTGTAATAGGAAAGAACAATTTATCCAAAATAAAAGGGAAAATGCAAAAGAGGACTAAACTAGTATTCATAGTACAGATTAGATCTCTAAAACAAGCGCAAAAATCCTTCTAAGAGTACCAAAATCCCACAAAAAACACAAAAAGCAAAGGCAAGCACGAAAAGGAAGTTTCATAGTCTTGTCCTTAATATTTTAGCCACCACAGCGCTATTTAGGGAAGGGAAAATAATAATAAAAGTCACTTTAGCATTTTTTGTCACAGACTGAATTTTCAGAATTTGTTTTCGATTAAATAAATCGGGCCTTTCGTCGACGCGCCTATAGTGTTATTCTCTGAGCTAATCACTCACGAGATAACTAGACTATTTGGGGAAGCAATTAAGGAATCTAAATGCAATGAACTTGAAAATTCGATCAGGAATCGACTGCTCGACCATGTCGATCTGTAAGGGTCATTATGGCATTGTCAAAATCGATCAGAGATCAGAGATAGGTCGATTCGACTGAGATATGTGATCAAAATGTGGGTGATTCCACCTGATTGCAAAATTTTCATCGATCGGCACTAAATTGATTTTCTGTCGTTTTGGGTACTCTGTGTCGGTAATTGAAATCTTGAGATTTTTACGACAACTGAGAGTTGCCAATGTGTCGAAGATGTACGTTATGACTCGAGATAAATCGATCATGGGTCAATTGCACCAAAAATTCCTAAAAGTTACTCGGTAGACTAAGTCACGCTAAAACCGCACCGAAGTGAAATTAACCGTGAATTTGAACCCTATTTCATAAATTGAAAGTTCTGGTGTGTCGATTTATTTTAGGAACGTCGACTTACCCTCTGAAAATTTTTTGGAGATTCCAAGATTTTTACGGAAAATCGACTCGGACATTACGGAAAATTAGCAGAAATTCGGATGGGCTAAATTAAAGAAAATTTGGACTTTCAAGCTGAGCCTTTGAGTGTAAGGGATTTACTGAAAATTGTATGAGATTTTTCTTTATCGAAATCGGACCTCAATTTAGGGAATTGAGTAAGGAAATTGAAATTAATTGAGTGAAATTCGGATCCATGGAAGTGGCTTCAATTTTTGGCTTCAATTTGGACTATTTTGATGGAAAATTGGTTAGAAAGGATTAGGGGGGAACAATGTATTTAATTAGATGGATAAGTGTTGTTGACTTACCCCTCCTTTATCCAATCTTCTTCAACATGTCTAGACCGCCAGCTGCTTCCCTTCGTGCGCCCCGAGCCTCTCCTTTTCTCTTGGTCGAGCTCACCCATCTGCTTCAATTTTCATTTTCTTTTCCTCGCAGCTTCATTCCCTCAATTTCTCTCCCTCTCTCCACCGAGTTCCTCAACCGTTGCCACGTCCATGACAGCCTCCACCCACGAAAGAAAACCCCACTGAAATAGCTCCAGCACCTGCCACGTTCTTCAGTCAACCGTAAGCTCCTTCAACGCCAGCAAAGCTCGAAGCATCTCCATCTCGCCAACCGAAGCTGCAGCTGCCACGTCCGAAGATCTCTCTCTCTCCCTGCTCCATCTTCGACCGTCTGCCAGCGTCCCAGCTTCTGCCAGCATGCCTTCACCACCTTGCGTCTCCATCGATCAAGACCACCAGAAGAACGCCTCAACGTTGACCGAAGCAGCCGAGCGTTCCATTCCCTTCGTCCGCGTGTCTTCGGCCCAGCAAATCCAGCGTCTTGGGCCCGTGTCTTCAGCGTCCATAAGCCCAGCAGCAACGCACGAAGCCCAGCGAAGAAGTCTGGCCAGCCCACGTGAATGTCATCTTCAAGCCCAGCCAATTGAAGTCCATCAACAGCCCATCTCAGCCCGTGAATTTCAGTCCAGAAAGTTTCGCAGCAGCCCAGCCTAGATTTGAAGCCCATCCTTGGCCCAATTCCAGCTCACTTGAGGCCGACGCAGGTAAGCCCAGTTCCGAGCCCAAGCCCGCGAAGCAAGCCCAGTCCAACGCAATGACAAATCTCAGTTTGGGTTGAGATTTGTTGGGCCGATTTTAGGTCCGATCCGAGCTCGGTCGATGCCGTTGCAAACTCAAGTTTCAGCTGCCGTTGCGCCGTCGTCGCGATGAACCGGTTTCTGCAATAAACCGGTGAGTTTATGCACTAAACTCTTCTTAGTGGGCTAATGACGTTTAAGGGGTGTTTAGATTTATTTAAGTGTAATTAGTTTAATTATTAGTTTAGTTAGTTAAATTAGATTAGTTAGATTATTTAAATTAGGTGGTTAGAGATTATAGTTAATTAGGTTAGTGTGTTGTTATATAGCTAGGATGTTTAGAACAATTTATTTAGCAATAGGTGGTTAGATTAGATTTATTTAGCCTAAGTTAGCATTTTTAGTATTTAATGTATTTATTTAATTAATTTCAGTAATTATTTAATTATTAAATATTTTCCGGAAATTAGGTTGGGGTAGCCGGTGACCGGAATATCGTGCTGATTGCAATGGTGAGGTTAAATTCTGCAATTGAGTATTAGTTTGTGCAAATTGAGTGCTAATTGGAATTTTGAGTAATTAATTCCAAAATTTGTAAATTTTGATATTTATTCAGAAAATCTCGGGTGTCGGGTTTAAACATCGAAAATGGTTTTATATACTATATAAACCATTGGGATTTTAAAAAGAAGGTCATGAATTTTCTAGGTCCAATCTGACCATGTACCCACACACGACTATTTTCACTAAGTGTTTTTAATATGAAGAAAAGAGGGTAGGAACACTATTTTAATTGAGGCATTTGAGTGTAATGCACGGTGTCCTGTGCCGAGATTGATTGGTCGTGTGTTAGTTAAGAAAACCCGTCCTCGAACTGTGTCGGATGGACGTTACCCTTTATGGGATACCTATTTATTGGGATTTGGGTCGTAGTAGAGGCTGGACCTATACTCTTTCGGGAAAGTCGTTTTTGAGAGACGTAACCATGCTCAATGGGGTGAGATGATGCTTGGCTATGCTAGTAGACTGCTGAACTTCTAGTAGGCCGTATCCTAGAGTGGGCGTAATTATCAATTGGAATGAGTGAAATATCTGCGCCGAATTATGTGACAAAATTGTGTGACATGGAATGGGACGCGTTATAACGATTTACCCCTATAATCAGGACTCGTGTGCTGATTTGAGAATTGAGTGTGACGTTTCAGTTGTTGGAGCTTAATTATTGCTCATATCGATATGGCTGTCTGTGATATAAACTGTACTGACTTGTAGGGTGAAACTGGGGCGAGGTAAGTCCTTTATGCCAAATGCATGATTGTGTGGTTAGGACGCCTCTAGGCGTATTTCTCTCCTAATCGAGGTTTAGAGTGTGGACTTGCTGATATATTGTCTCATTAGTTATTGTATAACTATTCTCAGGTCCTTAGACGGTGGTCGTGGAAGACCGAGGCCACAAGTCGAGGGAGGAGGAGTATGGAGGATCGGCGGATGTGTCCTATTAGTATGTTGTAGGACAGCCTCTTTTGAGAGTCGACCTTTTTGTAGGCTTTCGACTAGACTCGTTTTATACTTGAATCTCGTTGTTTATAAAAGTGTGCTTTTGTGAATTGATGTCCTACTTTTCTATCCCGAGATGATTATTGTTAAGGATTTATTTTCGCTTTCGCATGTGCTTAAAAATGAATGGGTCGGCGACTCGATGCAGGAAGTCGCAAATTTTTATCGACCCGTTAGGAATGGGCATGGGCTCGGGGTTTGGGGCGTGACATTTTTCATTAATCAAATTGGACGGAGTTAACAGAATAACTTGATTACACTAATTTGACAAGTTTTAAGATTTGGTTGTATTTATATAAGTTTAAGGACTTCTTTACACTAATTTGACGAGTTCAAAATCTCTAGGTGCTTGAAATATGCTAATAGAGTTCGGGTGGCTTGACTAATTATCTAAATTATTTAGGGTTAATTATGGCAATTAGATTTTTAGCAAAGAAAATATCATGACTATCTGTTCGGTCCAATTCCCAAAAATTCATGATCCTAATACCTTTTCTTTAGATTGAACCATATTTTTGAAACAATCAGATCATGAGTTTTCGGTAGATACAAAAATTGAGTTGATGAGAGGTTAAATGGAAAAGTTATGCCTGATCAAAATTTGGCCAAATTTCGGTAAATATATATCTTTTTTTCAAAATTTTTCTTAATTATATGCTAGGAAACGCATTACATCCTTGCCTTGCCTCAGGCCTATGAGTTTAGTCATAATAAAATTATTAAAGCTAGTCGTATTTCCCTTCATCACTGGTCAATGAAAATTTCCTCCAAATTCTTTCAATCAAACCTTGATTGGAGGTTTGTGAATATACATATTATCCACATGCAATTTGAACTAAAATAAGTGTGAACCGTGTCCATGTCTGTGACCTGATAATTGATAAATTTATTAGAATAAATTTCATTCGATCAATAATGAAAGAATATAGCCCTTAAAATTGTCCTCTTCCTCTTTATACTAATTGCCTTTCTTGTTGATGTTCACATTTTGTTTATTAGATATTAGGTTTTCTGTTCATTTCGATGCCTCGTGACTATTTAGATAAGTAACATCATATCACACTCAATCACTACCACAACACCATCACATTACGCATTTATTGTCACAAGATCCCTTTGACATACATAATTTACCTATTTGTGTCGATTGAAGGAAGTCTTGCACATTGGGTGTTATTCAACATTTCTCGATCGAGTAAACCAATTCCGTGCTATGCAAAAAGAAAAAAATTATAACTCCTCAAATCATTTGTTTGATTGGTGGTTTACAAGTTATAAATATTATCCATACACAAGCTTAAGTAAATATAAATGCAGGCGATGCTCATATTTACACTTTGCCAATTTGGTGACTAGAAAGAAAGTCAACAATTGCATACATTATAACTAGAGAGTTTCACAAGTTGGTCAAAAAGAGATTGCGTGCATAGGATTTCGTTGGCTTTATAAGGTGAACCCCTAAGTAGCTACCCGCGTCCAACTAGTTGGACCATGTTTAACTGTGGAGTTAGGCCCAAGGTTTGCTCTAAGTAGGCCCAAGGTTTGTTCTAAGTTTCATTTTTCGGTTGAGATCTTGTCATCTAGCAGTAATGCATGGAATTGTCAGCAGGAAGTTTTAGTCTTACCAAATTGGTATAACGTACAATTTGTGCTGTGCTGAATTTGGCCCAATCCAAAACTTATCTCTAAAAGAATGCAACTCACAATCATGGGAAACTTCTTAGCCAGTGACCCTGCTAACTGGGGTTTATGAACTTCTGATATTTGCTATTTCCTTCTTACCTTTTTAATAATGACCGTGAAGGGTGACCATTTTTTTTTTCCTTCTAGTGAAAAGTGCAAATAATTGGGCTTCTTGGGCCTTAATGTGTGAATCCGCGATTTTCAGTAAAGATTGATTGGAATGACTATATTGGAATTTCATGTAAAGATTTTATGACTAAATTGATAAAATTGAAAAATTAAAGTTTGAATTGGCATGCATTCAGTAAATTTAGGATTAATTGTATAATTTTCTCGACATAACCCGTCAAGGTTACAAGTTTGCTTATCAAGCTTACATTGTGTAGCATACACTAAACAATAATAAATTCGACACTCTTGTCATGCCACTCTTCACATAACTGACATACTCTTTATTAAAATATAGTAAGAGCAAGAAAGTTACAACCATACAACACGAATCCTAGACACCACAACACAAGCACACACACCTCCAATAAACAACTACACAGACCAGCAAATCACATATGAAAGCTTCCCTTTTAAATCATTCCACCTCCTTGGAAGCACTTTGATCATCGGAATCGTCACTAGAAAAAGGATACCCAATCCCATGCCTGTTGCTAGGGAATGCCATGAAAACCGCGCTAGAAATCGCGCCGATCACCGCAGGCACAGCCTTGAGCAAGACCTTATGGTCCTTCTTGTACGATGACGAGTACAAGCACTCCACGGTGTTCGGGTCCAGCAGGGCCGTGACCATGAAAACAATGGTCGAGAGCAACGCATGCACAAAGTCGCTGCCCCGGAGCTTGTACTTGGACAAGTCGACCAATTCAGAGGCCGGTGAGGGCCACAGCCCTTTACCTGTGGCGAAGCCATAGTGCACCAGGCCATCGGAGCCAGTGTAGCTGTCGGTGAAGCAAGAGAAGGCGCACGAGAAGGCACCCGCAATGATAAGGAGGCGGCTGAGGAGCTCGTTGGGGTCGTCGCAGTGGCCATTGTTGGTCAGGAGGGGGTTGAGGAACTGGAACGTGAAGACCGTCCCCGTTGGGAGGAGCTTGATGAGGTTCCCTAGCGACGAGAACGCGCCTTCCCTAAAGCCCTTGAGCTTGGAAGCATCAATCTTGGGTTTCGGAGAGCTTGTGAAAACCATTGTCTTGCAGTAGGTGCGATGATGGAGTGAATAGGGACTGAAAGATTCTAAGTGTTTATGGTGTGATGCGAAGCTTCCTTGGTGTTGGGGGGGTTACTTATAGCACCTGGAAGAGGGAGGGGAAGAGGACAGGGTTGCTTCTACGTAACACGAAAGAGGGGAGCTTCGGAGAAAGGGTTTGGATTACACTCTTGGAGAGAGAATTTGGCCTTCATCTCCGATCCGAGAGGCTTCAAGCTTGGACTGATATGCTTGTACGTGAGCTTGGCCTTTTCACTTCACATTACACCCTTTCGAAGAGAGGGGTAAAGAGGCAGCTTGAGACTTGCGCTTTGTGAAGCTGGGGGAGTACGTTGCTTCCTCGGGACAGTACTCGTGCATTTCGTTTGGATTCTTGTACAAATGTATCGTGGCTTGTCTCGTTGAATTACCTAAACAAGCATCTCATTCCTCATTGAAGTGGAGTTTCATCATGATATACATGAAATTAAGGAATGGTCATGGCGCTGTTATTATACGGCAACTCCTTTTTGAAGAGCTTTTCTTTCATTCGATCACTAAAGGAAAAACTTCAATCTTCAAAACCGTAATGATTGGTTTAGCGGTTAAGGAAAAAGAACCTTAAACACCACCAAATGCTTATGATTTCATGTTTGGACTATTTACCTAGATTTTGACTCATGGTCAACTACATGCAAATTACAGTTCTATGCCAGGCTCGCTCCCGACATGAATCGAATTCATGATTTCGTGAAATATAGATGACCCATTCATAATTAGCTCAACCACCTTGGCGGTTAATTCATATTCTTTCTATGGTCTCCGGTGTTTCAAAGATGAAAGCTCCTGGAAAAATAACAATGGCTAATTGCCAGAAAAGCACCAAAATGGATCGAATTTAATCTCACGTTAACCCTATTGGAAAATCAAATCCAAATTTAAATTGGATAAAATCTTAATATGGTTACTGTTGGATTTCGATCTATTGCTTTTAAAGACAATCCCCCCCCCCCCCCCCCCCCCCCCCCCCCCCAAAAAAAAAAATACATATGTATAAATGCAAGCAATCCCATTTATATTATTTTAGGACACACTAGGCTCCAACACCATTCTTGAGAATTTGGTCTATCTCATTATAGCTCAGGAAACTTCCCCGCTTTTGGCTGCATTTGTCGAGGCGTTTTCGATAAGTTTTCCGAAGGTCCTCGAGCCAAAGGTTTGATATTTGGTAATACAATTCTATGGACCTTTAATGCAAAAGTTGAGCTATGACAACTTGAGATTACTTTCGGCTTCCAACATTCCAAAAATGCTATCTCAGAGATTTAATGAATTTTTTCTTTTCAATTTTGCCCGTACTACTATTTCGATGTTCCTGTTTTTATCCAGCTATTTTTCTACATTGTTCCACCTCTCTCTCAAACGGAGACGGTCGTGGCGCTAAATCTAGGTTGCTGGCCTCTAGTCGACATTTGCCGGGGTGGTCATGTGACTCTAACAAGCTTCGTCAAGGTCGGTCGACATCAGCAAGCTTCGTCCGAGTGAGATGTGTCTCGCCTTGGGTGATGGGAGGGTCAAGGAGGTGGTCGGGGCGACAGTGGCGGGCGAGCCTAAGTTACGATGGTGGGGCTTTGAGTTGAAATCCATTTTAAAATAAAGCGTATCAACCAACAATCACATTGAGAGAAAGATCTCGGAGTCGATACCCTTTATCTAGATGCAAAATCATTCCCCACAAAACTCTCCCAAATGCGCCTGTATATTGTATTCCTTGCTTTTTAAATTTCCATTTTGTATTTTAGTTTTGTCGCGAAACTTCTTATTTGGAATATAAAATTGCCGCTCTTCTTTGAAAAACCTCTCGCCAATTTCCTAACCTTCTTCTGAGTTTTGCTCGTTGAACAAAGGTTTTTCATTACTTTAGGATTGATTAAAATGCAGGGTTGTAAAATTTGAGGATGTAAAATTATAAAATCGATGTAGGGTCGTGCATCAAGTTAAGGTAAAGAGGATGATGGAGACCAAGTTAAATTTTGTTTCTAAAATACGCAAATCATTTTACGGAAGATTAAACTACCGTTAGCTGGTTTTTCGTGAAGATAACCAACTTTTTTAATTATTTATAAACACTTGTTAGCCGTTCGGTGAAGAATTGATCGGCCGTTAAGCTAGGGGTGATACTAAATCCGTGTACACAGAAAATTTCTTTCAAGAAAACGCTCCTGTTTCAAGAGGCTATTTGAAATTTTCGAAAAATTATCAATTGCCTCTGAGGCTTGCAGGAAGGATTAGCTTTTTTTTTTTTTTTTTGAACAACAAGGATTAGCTTTTAACTCATGCATAACGTGAACTTGCCTGTTCAATTAAGAAAACCGATAAAATGTACCAACCTCCTCTCAACTAAATCGTCTCATCAACAATTTATAATTGGCTATTTTATCGTAATATATTATGTTTGGTCACGATATAAATTGAACTTATGGTCTTGTGAAAGTCCGGTCACCCTTTTTTAATAAGTCAACCCGGTGGGTAATTTATGTTCTTTTCACGGTCTTTGGGGATTTCAAAGATAAAAGTTCACAATGGCTTATTATTGGAAAAGCACCAAAAATTTGTCACAAAAGTACAATCGAGTCATAGTACAAACTAAATCCTTAAAACTTGTCAATTTAGTCCGATTAAAGTGCCTAGTTTCGTCCAATTTGAGCTATAGAAGGTATTGATTATGATGAGACATATGTTTCCATTGCAAGATTAGAGGCTATACGACTTCTATTACCACATGTCAATTTTCATAATTTTGAATTATATCATATGGATGTGAAAAGTGCATTTCTAAATGACTACATCAAAGAAAATTTTTTTATGTTGCAACCTCCTTCTTTTAAAGACCTAAGTAGACCCCGAGATGTATATTGATTAAAGAAGGCACTCTATGGACTCAAACAACCCTAGACTCCTGCTGGTTTTTATAATGGTTCGTAAATACGAAAATTCCTGGTAATATATAAAACAAAGTAGCATTTTGGAAGTGTTACTACTGTACTACTTCACTATCGCTATATTTATATTTGACTAGGTGTTGGTTGATGTATTAAATGCTTCCGCTTGTATTTAATTGAAAAATAAAAAGAATGGGTTAGTGAGCATCGTGTGATGTTGCAACTATATGACTGTTGTGGGATGTTCTCCCACTCGAGGGTTCGGAGCATGACACCTACCTCCTCCCAGTAGAGAAAGCACACTCACACCTCTTAGACGTTGCTATCTTTTGTGCTCTTGTTTTTCGTTCTGATGATGTTAGATTACTCCCATGCTTTTGAGTTAATGACATTATCTTTTGCACATTGCCAATTTTTTAACAATTATCTTTTTTGTTGATGACAAATAGGGGGAGAGACATAGATTCTTGATGTGAAATTTGATGATTTTATAAAATATGCTAAAAAATCTTTAGCATCAAGATGGGGGGAGTTATACGCATCGTTAATAATGTTTTCTAAAATATATTGTGTTGTCCCTTAATGCCTGTCTTTGGATGATTTCTTACTTATCTTATGCATTCTCAATCATCATAAGATTGTGGATCCCAGTAATTCATTCTTATCTTCAAAGATCCTTTAGATTTAGTCTTCTCATTCCATGAAAATCTTATGGAGCTTCTAATGTTTGCAAAGTGTATCTTCTTTGATAGATCAACACTAATGTGGATCTTTATCTTTTCTGTAAATTCTTCAATTATAAAAGTTCATATCTGTAGGATAGTTTTGCCATCATTAGCATGGAAAGATTGTTTGAGAAACATTTCAAAGAATTTTGGTGATTCCAAAACTTTTCTTAGTATACTGTTTACTGTGATATTTGCAGATGTTTGTGATATTATATCAAACACATAAGTGATATTAGAGAAGGAAAAAAGATCACGAATATGTTCTGTTGGTAAATAGCACTAACAGACTAAAAGATCAGCTGATTATAATGTTCATGTCAATGCAGGAGATATCATGTCATTGGTGATGTTGTAGCAAGGACCATTTTAAATGATTGTTACATAAGTCCAGTATAGTTGTTGTCACTTGAAGATGCACACCATTAGAACAAGAAGACGCCAGAGTACTAGAAATAGACTTTTTTGTTAGACTTGTCAAAGCCATCAGCGACAATACAACAGCATAAGCTATTTTGGGCTAGTTTGCAAATGTTGAGGAAAAAGGACCGTATGGGTAGTTTTATATCTAGACAGCAGCACTAATGAATCTCTAATGACTCTTTGCTTTTCTAAGACATCTCCAACAAGAAGATTAAAGACACTTCTACATAAGAGAAGATCTTGAAGGCCAAATGTTAGACACGCAATATATAAAATCTAGAAATTTGCTGAAAGTTGTGTTCTTAAAAAATACAAAAATGTTTCAGTCTCTTCAGATATTCACTATAGTGTTCTTATCTGCTTTTAATTGAGTGAATGATCAGTGTACACGAGTGATAGCAACACTTGATTCTTGATAGTGTGATCTATTATATGATAGGATTGATGTTTGCTGGTTGTAACTTGTTTAATATATTACTAGTGCAATCTAGCTTGACCTATGGCTATCGGTGTGGATAGTGGATGTAGGCTTAGGGATAAAACTGAACCACTATATATAATTGTGTGCTCTTATTTTTCTCACTCTTACTTGAAACATCACTCAACTTGTTCACGATATTTGAAATATCTACTTGACTTGATCTTGACAAAATAGTTGCCAATTTCTGCAAAACTGCCAAAGTCTTAAAAAAAAAACAACCTTTCCACCCACCTCTAGGTTCTATTGTTAGCCCCAATAGGTGTTCAGAAATAGGTGGAGCTTGAGAAAGAGCCTAGAGATATTTAGAGTGAAGTCAATATGACAAAGTTTGTAGAGTCGCTAGATTCCATAGCGGCTGACAGTTGTTCTGAGGCCACACTTGATGAAAGTTTGGGGTGGTTAACGGATGTGTATGAAATAAAGCGATAATTATATGTAAATATTGAAATAGATAATTTGGGTGTTATAGAGACGGCTTCAGGTATGGAAATGTAGAGAGAGGCGGTTGGAATGTTGTGAGTGACTCAAAGGAGTTACAACGGAAAAGTGTCAAGGCCTTTCAATATGTAGTTGAAAAATTATGTAAGTACCTTACTTGCTACACATCATAAATTGTCTAGATTGTTACCTTGTACTTTTGGGGGGGGGGGGGGGTGGAGCAATTATCCCATGCTTTACCTGCCAATATTGTTGCTTGCTTCAATTATGTTGTGAATAGTGCCAGGCTTGATCTATCACATGCAATCAAGAGAATGTATACGGTTAATCCACGTATACATTGCAATGCTATGAAGTGGATCCTCCTAGTTTTGTTAGGCACAACATACAGTGATGTATGTTTTGGAGAAGGCAATTCAGATAGTGTGGCAGTAGTTAGATTTGTGAACCCCGTGTCAATAAGGAACATGAAAGATGGTTAATTGTTGAGTAGTTATGCCTTTGCTTCTGTTAGTCGTGCTATGTTTTGGATGATATTGTTGAGAGACATGGTGAGCATGATAGGAGCTAAAGAGGTGCGTGGTCTAATGACTTGGTGAATGATGGTGGCATGGGACATCTGACATGTGGCCAAACGTCATTCCTCTAGAGAAGTTCAAGCTTTGCTTAGACTTGGTAGACGTCTATGATGGATAGGCATCCATCTGGACACTGAGAGAGCTAGCATAGATGATGAATACTATAACTTGGCTTAAATGTCGAACCAAAGTAAAAAATTGTTAATTATGTCTGTACTTTGAACTAGCCGACCCGGTGTTAATTGCCAGACTTTGGATGGTTGTTCTTACGTTATTTCTTTTGGTGCGTGAAAAATAAGAAATAAGTATCCTGAAGATGCACCCGGTCAAAACCGAATCTGCAGAGAAACAACGAAAGTAAGCTTTCTTTTCGGTTCAGCCAATTGCCTGATTTGGGGGATTACTTTTCTCTATTATAATATTAAGAGAGAGCCACATTTCTGATAGTCTTATTGGTCAAAAACAGAGAACCATCGCGAGTAGGTCTTCTATTGTTGATGCGTGCGGGCTGTTAATTCAAGAAGTGGCTGCGACCGTCGAGCAATTACATGAAGGTAAATTCTGTGGGTTTGGATGTACCTTAAGGATGGAAAATGTTCAAATGTTTGAGCAATTGTAACTCTATAATTCTCCGTTTTTTTTTTTTTTGTCAGGGTAATTCTTCGATTGATTAATGGATTATTTGTTGCTGATTCTTTCCATGAAATAAGTAACGACACTTGGACCAAACCATGTTAATCTTTGGTGTTCCATATTGTCGCTCATTCATTGCTTCTTGTTCATTGCTCTAATGATTTTTCATTGATTTAATTACAAGATCCATTAGTGTTTTTGCGTTATATTATAATAGGAAGGGTGGTGAATGAAGCGCTTCACATGGAAGCAACGCGGGTAGAGGAAGTAGCTGCACTGGATGCAGGCGAAGACGTCCACGGACGCTGCGATCAGGCATTCACATCCGAAGCACTGAATCCATTGGTCGACCCCTTGGGTGAAGGGTTGATAAGGGATCAAGTTGTGTGGATGGCTGAAATGCTCGTGGAATTCCATCTATGTTTTGGGCTCTGTGCGCTTGTCTGTGAGAGAAGGGAGGAAGGGAGGTTGGCTTATAAACTCCATTAGGAACTGCTCATATTTGTAGGAAATAGTGGAGGTTTGGGATTCAATGGAAAAAATACCGAATATCCTCTTGAACAATGTCAATTATAATATACAATAATTACACAAAAATTCATGTTTTCAGTTGGATCTAATATGAATCATTATCTCTTGATATGTGGTTGACATTAGTCTATTAGATTAACTCCATATAACAACTTCCCCAAGCCAGGTCAATTATATTTCTTCTTTGGCGCTTTAAAGGGTATATAACATGAACTCTCTCTTTGTGCATCAAACATGGCAACCTAAGACATGAACTAGTATATAACATGCACAAAGAAATAGAGAATGTTGATCCACTCTCTCTCTCTCTCTCTCTCGTTCATGCTCAGGCAGGTTATTGGCAAAGTAGTGCGATCCTTCCTTTGATTAACTCAGTTTGTTCCCGTAATCATACCAACACACATTTTATTTTTTTGCATGATGTGTCCTTATTTGAATAGTAAGTCAACTTGTTTCATATTCCCGTACGCTTCATTAAAATTTCAAAACTATACTTTTTATCCCTAAATTTGAGCATTTTTGTCTGGTCAAATCCTCTTAACATTTAGTTTGTTTCATCAAGTTATTGAATTTGCATAGCCTTTTCTAATTAAGTCCCTTTAGCTCCAAATATAATTAATTGGAGTTAACATACCTTATTCGAGAACTTTTGTATTTTGCACTATTCTAATTTCATCACCTTCTTATTCTTTCTATCCTCTAATTTTATGGCATACTATTTAATTACTACGAACACAACAACTAAATTTTAGCATAGTACACTTAGAATTTCTCTTCTTACAAAGTATATGGTCTAGGGGTGACGTGTGCTAACTCTATATAAAGAGCCACAGGAATCTAATCCAATATAAAATTTAAATTTGTTGACCAAGACTTTGCTTAAAGAATGCATAGTTAGTGCAAAGGACACAAAGTAATTCCGCGGGTCCCTCTTTGTTCCACATCACAAAGTAATTCCACGGGTTCCTCTTTGTTCCCCACGTCATCTAATCACCTTGACTTTTCATGTCATTCTGGTTTGATTCGCCTTGGATGAGGATCATGTCTTGCGACAAGAATCTTAATTATTTCCTAATTACAGAATTATTCCTAAGAGGGTTAATGTTCATTTTTGTTTGTCTAGTTCTAATTGGTCTTAGGTGATTGCTAAAAAAATAAAAATAAATTCTTTTTAGTCACATCGCACCAGAATAAAATTATCTTTCATTTTTTTTCTCATGGACGTCACGACTAATTAAAAGATCATTTGCAATTAATTAAAGTAAGTAAATCCAATTGCAATCGAATCGGCCTATGCACGGAGGAAATTTGGTCAACATGGGAGGCAAAGTTGGCTTGCCATGCACTTTGAGGCGATGCACCTGCGTGGTTTTGTTAAGTATAAAACCGAACAATCTCCACTGGATTTTCGATACGAAAGGATCATCTTCACCCATAAGGTAAAATCTGGTATTATGACTTTCCCTAATTGGGTCTTTGTATATAATTCCTTGATTCTAGGGAAATAAAAGCAAAAGAAAGGTTGAATGGACGAAACAGATTGATGTTCCCACGACTTTTCCCTTGTGAATTGTCTCGACTATAACTTGTCAAAAGAAGAAGGATCGTTTATTTGACTTGAACTATTGCACTTTTTCAATTAAATATCATATGCCAATTACAACTTGTTTACTCTTTTGACTAATTATATGCCTTTGGGATTAAATATATACGAAGTTTTTTATTTATTTTATAATTCCAATAATTTTTTTAAATAACAATATGACTATATTCAAAATTTAAAGATAATAATATAATAGCGGTGGGCTTTGTTACTATCAATTAATAATTCGTCTATAAGTACTCAAGAAGCAAAATCCAATTTGTATATCAATGTGACAAGTTACACGAAGGCACAGCATTAATATCAGAGGTACTATCTTGAAATAAATTCTGCTTCACCATTGTAGAGATTTTGCTCTTTTTTCTGTATAAGCGCCACTTTTAATTTTAATAATAAACCCAAAATGTATAATTTATAGAAAAGATATATATATATATATATATATTATAATTTGAAAATGAAAGTAAAGTTGATTATAAATTGTGAAATAAATCTACTTATATGTACAATTTATACTGTTATGCTTTTGAGTAATGGAAAATTAAGATTTTAAATGCGCAGAAAAACCTCAAGTCGTCACCCCTACTAAATGGCCCGCAAATTCAGGGAATGGAAAGACACAATTGACAAAGAAAAAAATTACCTTGCATATCACGGCCTTGTAATTCTCTTTTGAGTAATGGAAAGTTAATATTTTATATGTGCGGAAAAGGCTCAAGTTGTCACCCCGACTAAACGGCCCGTAAATTCAGGGAATGGAAAGACACAATTGACAAAGAAAAAAAATTTACCTTGCATGTCATGGCCTTTTAATTTTCTTTTGAGTAATGGAAAGTTAAGATTTTTTATGCGTGTAAAAGGCTCAAGTCGTCACCCTACTAAGCGGCCCGTAAATTCAGGGAATGGAAAGACACAATTGACAAAGAAAAAAAGTTACCTTGCACGTCACAGCCTTCTAATTTTCTTCTGAGTAATGGAAAGTTAAGATTTTATATGCGCGGAAAAGGCTGAGTCGTCACCCCTACTAAATGCTCGTAAATTCAAGGAATGGAAAGACAATTGACAAAGAAAAAATGTTAGCTTGCATGTCACGGCCTTCTAATTTTCTTTTAAATAATGGAAAGTTAAGATTTTATATGC
Organism: Eucalyptus guilfoylei; assembly: GCA_016097605.1. Lineage (NCBI taxonomy): Eukaryota > Viridiplantae > Streptophyta > Magnoliopsida > Myrtales > Myrtaceae > Eucalyptus > Eucalyptus guilfoylei. The sequence continues at coordinate 43,798,849 of CM027867.1, forward strand.
GTGGAAAAGGCTCAAGTTGTCACCCCTACTAAACGGCATGTAAATTCAGGGAATGAAAATACACAATTGACAATGAAAAAAAGTTACCTTGCATGTCATGGCCTTCTAGTTTTTTTTTTTAAAGTAATAGAAAGTTAAGATTTTATATGCGTGGAAAAGGCTCAAGTCGTCACCCCTATTAAACGACCTGTAAATTCAGGGAATGGAAAGATGCAATTGACAATGAAAAAAAAGTTACCTTGCATGTCACGGCCTACTAAACGACCATAGTGTTTCCAGCTTTCATTGACTAACTTGATCATCAATAGTTACCTTGCATGTCACGGCCTTCCAATGTTCTTAACTTCAGAGGACCATGAAAAAATCTATCTATGACTATTCTTAAATGGATGAATTCAACATGCCTTAGTATGAGAGACCATGTTTCCTGCTATTATATATTTGCGAATTGTTTCGAAACAACATTGCAAGAAACCTGAAAGAGACTCGAGCTGAGTGTGCTTTGCTATAAATTTTCATGGACCTTCCCTATAGAGATCGAGTTTAATCTAGGTCATTCTAATGCTTAATTACCATCATTCTTTTATTAGGGAGTGTCCTATCTTTAGTAAAAGCTAGTGGGAACGAGACGATCGGCTCGCTTTGCTGGAATTCAAGGCTCGAATAACCTGTGGATGGAAATCGATTAGATGGGGGCTTACCTAGTGACTTAGGCTTCACTCTTCCAAATCTCAAGGGAATCGGTTTGAGTTAAAACCACCTCACCGAACCCATTCCTAAGTCAATAGTCAACAACTCTAATCTTGAAGAATTCATGATCCCGTCGAACAACTTTACAAGGAAAGTTCATTCTTTCTCAAAGATGAGAGGACTCCATTGGTTTGAAATTGGCATTGACAACTTAGGAAGTGGGGCATCCGTTGATTTGGATTCCTCTGCTCTTTAACCAATTCCATAAACTTGGAAGTATTAGGTAAGGGGAAAAATGCTTTCGGAGGACCAATACTCAATTGTATCAGTAACCTCTCTATCACCCTTATGCATTTTATGTTAGCCAGGAACCATTTTTTTGGAACCTTACTTTCTAGAATTGGAAATCTCATCAATTTGGAAACCTTGGCCATAGGGAGCAACAACATCTCAGGAGACATTCCTTCTAAGATTGGAAACCTGGACAAATTGGGGCTTATGGATCTTGGTCAAAATAAATTTTCGGGGAAGATACTAGAATCTATCGAGAATTGAAGGATGTAAACCATATTGACTATGCATGGCAATAATCTTTGGGGCCCAATACCATCGTCTCTAGGAAACTGCTAGAACATACTTATCTTTGACCTTTCAATCAATGACCTCAGTGGTAATAGTCCCCAGAAATTATGGGCCTCTCATCTTTGTCAATTTATCTTGACTTGTCTCAAAATAGTGTGACCGGCTCCCTTTCCGTAGAGGTTAGAAAATTGAAACATCTACGCAAATTAGTTCTTAATGGGAACAAATTATCTCAATAGATTCCAAGCAATATCGGCAGTTGTATAAACATGGAAGGCCTTTATGTGCAGGATAATTTCTTTGAAGGGCCCCTGCTGTTGTCTATGAGTTCCATGAAAGGCCTTCATGTTTTGAATGTTTCCAACAACCAATTGTCCGGCCGTATCCCAGAATTTCTAGAGTTGCTAAATGTGACGAAGTTGAGCCTATCTTACAATGATTTTGAGGATGCATTGCCTATAGGAGGAGTTTTCAAAAGTGTCATTTTAGCTTCAGTTGTTGGAAACAAGAAGCTTTATGGGGGTTTGCCAGATTTTCAACTACCAAAATGCTACTGCGAAGAGTCCAATCATATGAGAATAAGTAGAACAGCAAAAATCCCGATATCCACAGTCTCTGCTATTGTAGGAGTAGCCCGCATACTTTCTTTGTTTTACTTCTTTTGGTTTAGACACAATAAGAATGCATAAGCTCCAAGCTCTTTTGAAAATGGGCTTCTACATGTTTCTTATCACAGTATACTGAAAGCGACGAGTAGATTCTCTTCCACCAATTTGCTCGACATGGGCAGTTTTAGGTCCGTGTAAAGAAGGCTTCCTGATTAGACTCAATCGATTGTGGCCATCAAGATTCTTGACCTTACACGTCACGAAGCTTCCAAGAGCTTCATAGCTGAGCGTGGGGCCTTAAGAAGAATCCGACATCGTAATCTCGTGAAGGTACTCACCACATGTTCTGGGTTTGAATTTAATGGAAATGATTTCAAGTCACTGGTCTATGAATTCACGTCAAATGGGAGCTTGATGAATGGTTGCACCCAACTACATTGCAGTGTACAACAAGAAGCAAGTTGAGTCTACTTGGGAGAGTGAATCTTGCCATTGATGTTGCTTGTGCACTTGATTATCTCCATCATCACTGTGAATCACCAATGGTTCATTGTGATCTAAAGCCAAGAAAGTAAATCCAATTGCGATGGAATCGGCCTATACACGGAGGAAATTTGGTCAGCATGGGAGGCAAATTTGGCTTGCCGTGCACTTTGAGGCAATGCCAAATGATCATCTTCACCCATAAGGTCAAATCCGGCATTATGACTTTCATTAATTGGGTCTTTGTTTATAATTCCTTGATTACAGGGAAATAAAAGCAAAAAGAAAGGTTGAGTGGACGAAACAGATTGAGGTTCCCATAACTTTTCCCATGTGAACTGTCTCAACTATGCCTTGTCAAAAGAAGAAGGATCATTTACTTGACTTGAACTATCACACTTTTTCAATTAAATATCATATGCCAATTACAACTTGCTTACTTTTTTCACTAGTTATATGCCTTTGGGATTAAATACATACGAAGGTTTTTACAATTCCAATAATTTTTTAAATAACAATATGACTATATTCAAAAGTTAAAGATAATAATATAAAAGCAGTGGGCTTTGTTACTATCAATTCATAATTCGTCGATAAGTACTCAAGAAGCAAAATCCAATTTGGATATTAATGTAACAAGTTAAACGCGGATACAACATTAATATCAGAGGTACTATTTTGAAATAAATTCTGCTTCACCATAGTAGAGATTTTGCTCTCTATTCTATATGAGCGCTATTTTTATTTTTAATAATAAATCTGCAATGTATAATTTATAGAAAAGATATATATTATAATTGAAAAATGAAAGTAAAGTTGATTATAAATTGTGAAATAAATCTGCTTACATGTACAATTAATACTGTTATGCTTTTGAGTAATGGAAAGTTAAGATTTTATATGTACGGAAAAGGCTCAAGTCGTCACCCCTACTAAACGGCTCGTAAATTCAGGGAATGGAAAGACATGATTGATGATGAAAATAAAGGGGGCCCCCGTGGTTTTTTCAGCTTTCATCGACTGACTTGATCATCAATAGTTACCTTGCATGTCACGGCCTTCTAATTTTCTTAACTTGAGAGGACCATGAAAAGATCTGTCATGACTAATTTTGAATTGATGAATTTAACATGCCTTAGTATGACAGAACATGTTGCCTGCTATTATATATTCTTGAATCGTTTCGAAACAACATTGCAAGAAAACAAAAAGAGACTCGAGCTGAGTGCGCTTTGCTACAAATCCTCATGGACCTTCCCTATAGAGGTCGAATTTTATTTGGGTCGTTCTCATGCTTCACTACCATCATTCTTCTATTAGGAAGTGTCCTATCTTTAGTAAAAGCTGGCAAGAACGAGACTGATCGGCTTGCTTTGCTGGAATTCAAGGCTCAAATAGTTGATCCTGGTGGGGTTTTGAGCTTGTGGAATGATTCTAGCCACTTCTGTGAGTGGTACGGCGTCACATGCAATCGTAGACACCGAAGAGTCACCATACTAGACCTCCACTCCAAGAACTTGGCTGGGGTTGTGCCGCCCCATATTGGTAACTTGAGCTTTCTGAGGGAAGTCTATTTGCAGAACAACAGTTTCCGCTCCGAAATTCCCCTGCAATTTGGCCACTTGTTTTGATTGCACAAGTTGTTCCTTAATAATAACTCATTCAGCGGACAAATCCATTCGAATCTATCTCATTGCTCTAATTTGCTCGTTCTTAATTTAGGTTTCAATAGGCCGGAAGGAAATTTGCCCACAGAACTTGGGTTGTTGTCCATGCTCCGAAATCTTCAACTTCAAGGTAACAGCTTGACCGGAAACATTCCGCCATCGTTTGGAAACTTATCCTTTCTTCAATGCTTCTTCATGGGGGGAAATAATCTCGGTGGTACAATCCCAGAGACTCTCGGCTGACTGAAAAATCTATACTTCCTCAATCTCCCCTTCAATAAATTTGTTGGTACGATTCCTACCTCAATTTTCAATATATCCACTATGATGTACCTTCATGTGGGCGAAAATCAATTAGTGGGGGGCTTACCCAGTGATTTAGGCTTCACTCTTCCATATCTCAAGGGTATCTCTTTGTTTGAAAACCACCTCACTGGACCCATTCCTGAGTCAATAACCAATGCCTCTAATCTCGATATCTTCGTAATTGCATTGAACAACTTTACCGGGAAAGTTCCTTCTTTCTCAAAGATGACAGGACACTATTGGTTTGAAATTGGCATGAACAACTTAGGAAGTGGAGAATCTGTTGATTTGAATTTCGTTTGCTCTTTAACCAATTCCACAAAGTTGAAAATATTAGATATAGAGGCCAATGCTTTCGGAGGATCAATACCCGATTGTATCAGTAACCTCTCTATCACCCTCACACATTTTATGTTGTACAAGAACCATATTTCTGGAACCTTACCTTACAGAATTGGAAATCTCATCAATTTGGAAGTCCTAGACCTAGGGGACAACAACATCTCGGGAAACATTCCTTCTGAGATTGGAAACCTAAACAAATTGGGGTTTATGGATCTTAGTCAAAATAAATTCTCAGGGAAGATACCAGAATCTATCGGGAATTTAACAATGTTAACCAAAGTGAGCATTGGAATCAATAATCTCTGGGGCCCAATACCATCGTCTCTAGGAAATTGCCAGAGCCTACTTATCTTAGACCTTTCAACCAATGACCTCAGTGGTAACATTCCCCCGGAACTTATGGGCCTCTCATCTTTGTCAATTTATCTTGACTTGTCTCAAAATAGTTTGACTGGCTCCCTTCCAAGAGAGGTTGGAAACTTGAAAAATCTCGGCAAATTGTTTCTTAACGGGAAATAATTATCTCAACAGATTCCAAGCAGTATCGGCAGTTGTACAAGCATGGAAGACCTACATGTGCAGGATAATTTCTTTGAAGGGCCCCTACCATTGACTATGAGTTCCATGAAAGGCCTTCAGGTTTTGAATGTTTCCCACAACCGATTCTCTGGCCATATCCCGGAATATCTAGGGTTGCTAAATCTGACGAATTTGAGCCTATCTTACAATGATTTCGAGGGTGCGTTGCCTATGGGAGGAGTTTTTAGAAGTGTCATTTCAACTTCAATTGTTGGAAACAAGAAGCTTTGCGGGGGTCTGCCAAATTTTCAACTACCAAAATGCGACTGCGAAGAGTCCAAACATGTGAGAATAAGTGGAATTGCAAAAATCCTAATATCCACAGTCTCAGCTCTTGCAGGAGTAGCCTCCGTACTCTCTTTCTTATACTTCTTCTAGTTTAGACACAATAAGAACGCATTAGCTTCAAGCTCTTTTGAACATGGGCTTTTGCGTGTTTCTTATCACAGTCTACTAAAAGCGACGGGTGAATTCTCTTCCACCAATTTGCTCGGCATGGGCAGTTTTGGGTCTGTGTATAGAGGGCTTCTTGATCAGACTCAGTCGATCGTGGCCATCAAGATTCTTGATCTTACACGTTATGAAGCTTCCAAGAGCTTCATAACCGAGTGCGGGGCCTTGAGAAGAATCCGACACCGTAATATCGTGAAGGTACTCACCGCATGTTCTGGGTTTGATTTTGATGGAAATGATTTCAAGGCATTGGTCTATGAATTCATGTCGAATGGGAGCTTGGATGAATGGTTGCACCCAACTACATTGCAATATACGGCAAGAAGCAAGTTGAGTCTACTTGGGAGAGTGAATATTGCCATTGATGTTGCTTGCGCACTAGATTATCTCCATCATCACTGTGAAACGCCAATAGTTCATTGCGATCTAAAGCCAAGCAACGTCCTTCTTGATGATGAAATGACTGGACATGTAGGTGATTTCGGGCTTGCCAAGTTCCTCCCAGAAGCAATGCATAAGTTATTGGTCAATCAATCAAGCTCTCATGGAGTAAAAGGATCTTTTGGCTACATAGCTCCAGGTAATGACGCAGAAGTTTGGCCTTTCAATTTATCCTCATATCGAACATGCAATTGGAGATCGATCCTTAAATAAAAAGGCAAATGCACGAAACATCACTAGACTATATTTCAATCTCAATTATTCACTATGCATGACTATGCTCCGTTGACTATTGTAGAGAATGGCTTGGGAAGTGCAATATCCACAGAAGGAGATGTGTATAGCTTCGGAGTCCTCATTTTGGAGATGTTCACAGGCAAGAGGCCAACTGATGACATGTTTGAAAATGGGCTGAACCTTCATTGCTTTGCAAAGGCAGCTCTAGCAAATCAAGTGGAAAAGGTAATTGATCCCATCCTGCTTCAGGAAAACCAAGAGTCTGAGAAAAGACGAACTGTCGCTCTAGATGGCAAGAACAAAAGCTGGTTTAGCACTCTGGAGTGTTTGGTTTCCATCATCGAAATAGGAGTGGCTTGCTCTTTTGAGTCTCCGAGGGAACGAATGGATATCCTTGAAGCACTGACTAAACTCCATGGAATCAGGAAGAAACATTTTGAGTTCATTGGCATTGCCTAGTTGATGCAAAATCTGAGCTTCATATGGAGTCGTGTGGTCTTTACGGTCATTACTTTGTCCGGAATAGGATGTGGAATTTGGCCATTCACAAAGAATTTGAATATGGCGATAGCGAAATCAAAAGTGATGGAGACTAGTGACGTAGCAGTCCAAGGAAGATTGAAATAGTTTACGCTGTCTTAAGCAGAAGATCAACGTTCTTCAATTGTGTAAAAAATAAATATATTTTATTTTGCTTTAACCCACAAACACTATTGATGAGTTTGAAGGTGAAGGATGCCATAAGTTTGCCATAGTGTGTTATCTTGAACATGTTTTGTATTTGCCGACATGTGTTGTGCATGTATATGTATTCTGTTTGTAGGAATAAAGTGAATGTTTTTTACAGTTTGAAATTTGATGGGGTGAAACCATAAACCTTCTTCCTTTTTTCCAGTAGTAGAGTCAACTAAAGAAGATACTTAAGTGACCTATAATATTATTCACGAGAAACGATAAAGTCAAATAAGATAAAAACATGAGGTACAATAAATGCTGGCATTTTTTTTTACATGTACTCCATCAAACCATAACATCACTTCACTAAACCAAACTATCATCGACAGACAAAAAAAATTCCACAACACTATTTCACTAAACCCATCAGTGAAAAAAAGAGAGAGCCACAACACCATTTCACGTATTGCACCAAATCATAACACTACTTCATTGAACCAACCCATTGTCAACCAAAAAAATAAAATAAAAATCCACAACACTATTTCACTAAACCCATCAGTGACAAAAAAGAAAAAAGAAAAAGTCATGACATCATTTCACGTACTCCACCGTACCATAACACTACTTCACTAAACCAACCCATCATCTACAAATCAAAAAACATCCACAAGAATATTTCACTAACTAAACCCATCAATATTTCCACTGCTTCCTCTCAATATTTTTCTTCTTTCTTGATGGGCCTACTACTATTTTTCAACAATGTTCCACATCTCTCTCAAACGGGGACGATCGTGGCATTAAATCTAGCTTGCCAGCCTCTAGTTGACATTTGCTGAGGGTGGTCGCACGACTACAACAAGCTTCGTTGAGGTTGGTCGACGTCGGCAAGCTTCGTCCAAATGAGATCTCTCTCACCTTAGGCCGAAGGTCGCGCAATTAGATGGTCGAGGAGGTGCTAGGGGCGATAGCAGTGAACAAGCCTAGGTTATGTTGGTGGGGCTTTGTGTTAAAATCCACTTTAGAATAAAGTGTATTAACCAACAATCATTGAGTGAAAGATCTAGGAGTCCAAGCCCTTTGTCTAAATGCAAAACCATTCTCCACAAAACTCTTCCAATTGTGCCCGTATACATATTACATTGTATTCCTTGCTCTTGAAATTTCCATTTTGTATTTTAGTTTTGTCACAAAAATTTTGACTTGGATTATCATGAAAATAACCAACTTTTTAAATTATTTATAAGCACATGGTCGTCGGCCAGTGAAGAATTGATCGGCTGGTGAGCTAAGAGTAATACTAAATCTGTTACTCCAAAAATTTCTTTCAAGAATTTGAAATTTTCGAGAGATTATCAATTGCCTCGAAGGAAGGATTAGCTTTTAACTGAAGCATAACATGAACTCACCTGTTCAACTAAGAAAACTAATAAAATGCACCACCAAACCTCAAATTTTGAGTTTACAAACCCTCAACTAAATCGTCCCGTCAACAATTCATAATCTCTAATTTTCATTATTTTCTATTATGTTCACTTACAACATAAATTGAACTCGTAATCTCATGAAAGATGGGTGATCCCTTTCTTTACTAGATTTCAAAGATAAAAGTTCACAATGGCTTACTATTGAAAAAATACTGAAAATTTGCTGCAAAAACGCAATCGAGTTATAGCATAATTAAATCATAAAGCTTGTTAATTTAGTGCATAATTTCATTCAATTTGAGCAATATAAAAGAACAGAAAAATTAAGAGAAAAGAACTGACAATTTAAAAGAGAAAAACCGTCACCTAAAGAGAGTAATCGGTGTCCAAGGTAGTCGAGGGTTGACAACCCTTCTCTCTCTCCCCTAAGGTTTTGTATTTTGTAGGGATAAGTGCAATAGAAGTCCTAAAACTTGTTACGAAAATGCAATTGAGTCCTAAAACTTGCAAAAAGTGCAATCAAGTCCTAAAACTTGTCAAAATGGTTCAATTGAGTCCTAAAGTTTACACTTTAGTCTTCTTGTGAGAAAAATGCTAACGTGGCATTTTAAATGATTTTTTATTTTCCATCTGGCTTTTTAAAATAATTTTTTATTTGATTTTAAAAAAAAAAATTATATTTAAAAACTAAAATTCATTTTTAAAAAACTGTTAAAAAAAGAAAAAAGAAAATGGCAGCTCCTCCGCCGCCGCCGCCCATTGCCGGAGGGGCCGGCGGCGGCCGCCGGCCTTGGGCGAGGTTGTCAGCCGCCGCTCGACCAGGGCGAGGCCTCGTCGGCCCCAAGCGAGGGCTGGCGACCCTCGCCTGGTGCACGTGAGGGCGCCCAGATCTGGGCACACTGGCCCTCACGGGGGGCCGGTGACCGTCGCTTGTCGACCCTCGCCTGGGGGCCGATGACAGTCGTCAGCCCTGGGTGAGGCCTCGCCCAGATCTGGGTGACGAGTCGGCGACCCTCGCCTAGCGCAGGTGAGGGTGCCCAAATCTAGGCACGCTGGCCCTCACGGGGGGCTAGCAACCGTCGCCCGCCCTGGGTGAGGCCTCGACAACCCTCGCCTGGGGGCCGACAGCCGTTGCCAGCCCTTGGCAAAGCCTCACCGGGCGAGGCCTCGACGGCCCTCACCTAGGGCTGGCGAGGCTCACCTGAGGCCTTGCCCAGGCTGGGCGACGGTCGCTGGCCCCCCATGAGGGCCGGCGCACCTAGATCTGGGCGCTCACGCCCATGCCTGGCGAGGGTCGTCGGCCCTCGCCTGGTGTCGATGACGCCTCACCCTAGTCGAGCGACGGACAGCGACCTCCGCCCAAGGCCGGCGACCATTGCCGGCCCCTCTTGCGATGGGCGGCGACGCCGGAGCTGCCATTTTCTTTTCTTTTTTCCTTTTTTAACAGTTTTTAAAAAAATGAATTTTAGTTTCCCGTTCTTAGCAAAGGAAACTCTTTTTTTTTAGAGAGTGTTACAACAAACGAAGTATTTTTCCAATTCCAAACATTCATGATCTGGATGTTAATGAGTCGAATTACTTATCCCTCGATGGAGGCTGAATCTTCTAGACCCCTATGCGCAAGAAGAAGAGAACTATAGCCATTTTCTTTTCTTTTTTTTCCCTTTTTTAACAGTTTTTAAAAAAATAAATTTTAGTTTTTAAATATAAATTTTTTAAAAAATTGGATAAAAACTACTTTAAAAAGCCAAGTGGAAAATAAAAAAATCATTTAAAATGCTACGTCGGCACTACGTCGGTGCCACGTTAGCATTTTCCGTTAATAAGATTGACGGTATTAACTTTAGGACTCAATTGAACCATTTTGACAAGTTTTAGGACTTGATTGCACTTTTTGCAAGTTTTAGGACTTAATTGCATTTTCGTAACAAGTTTTAGGACTTCTATTGCACTTATCCCTATTTTTTTATTATATTTTAGCCCTTTGTTTTCCTTTTCATAAATATTTCTTTTTTTTTTTTTTGGGCAATGTGCGCCCCATATCCTCAAAAAAATTTTAAAATGACATGTCAATATCTTTCTAGTTCAAATAGTACGGAACTAATCCATATGGCTTGGGCATGCACAAGTTATATGGTATTACCAATGTCATTTTTGGCATATGTCGGGTTTTTATATAGATATTAACCATGTTCTTCAAACCTGTGAATTTAGTCTCAAGATTACTCTTGGCCTTTAAAAAAAAAAATGAAGTTAATGAAAGTATTTAATTACCCGATTTGACAAGTTTTATTACCTCGATCAAACTTGTTGAACATTTTAAAACTTTTGGCACATGTCTCCTTTATCAATAAGTATGTGAGTAACCATGTGTTCCTATTTATATTCATCTGTCAAATAGCTTTCCTTATCAAAAGTCGAGTTTAAAAAAAAAAAAAGTTATATAATTACCAATTTATCTCATCAATTGATCAAAAAAAAAAAAAACATAATCCAATAATCACCATTGTTTCACTAGAATCCAGAGGGCCCAAGATCTCAACAACATAGATTTCACCGAATCGTTCATCTATGTCATCGGAACCAAACATTCCCCTTCATCTAATTGGTAATTAATCTAGTGTGAGACCTACATAGACAAATGCAAGGTGAACAAAGAACGACCTCCATCAACTTTGGAGATCAGCTTTGAAGTTACTAATCACTGACCTCCATCAACGATTTCTTCTCTATCTTAGGGAAGTTACCATGCAGGTTAAACTTAATCATAGACCAGACAGCTCATGAGGTCATTAGGGCCAACACCTGAGTTTGCAGAAGCATGCATTCAGTCATGTAGCTTGAGCCCGACCTGATGAAGTCCAAGCCGGGCTTGCCGAGCTCAAAAAAATGTCATGTAACTCATCATCTTTGGAAAGGCATAGGCAACTATTAGTTATGTTAGGTTCGGGTCGGCCCAACTTGGATCGGAGAGAATGCTTCGAAGATTAGCTTTGAACCTTGAATTTGAGTTGTCCCTGATCAAAACAGAACGATATGCTTTCAACTATACCGTCTCATCAACAGTTCACAATCTCCAATTACCATCCTTCTCCACGATTACAGAAAGGGGGGTAAGTACACTATCAGTGCCAAAACTTGTGTACGGCACTCACTTTGATGTCAAAAGTTTCCGTCGGATTACTTAAGTGCCAAATCGGAGAAAAAACGATCACTTTGGTGCCACCGATGAGAGATTTCGGTCAGATTAAATTACGTGGCTTTTATATATTTTTTAAAAAAAGTTGCGGTGGCTTTAAAACGACGTCGTTTTCCAACCTCCTCAAGAAACGACGTCGTTTTGTCGTTATATGTGGACATCCTCACAGAAACGATGCCGTATAGCTTATATGGGGATTGGAATTAGGGTTTCCGCCGCTCAGCCAGCGACATTCGCTCGCCATCGCTCGGCCACCATTGTAGTTGCTCGACCAGGTGAGCGAGGAGAGACTAAGATTATTGCTTAAGCAAGAAGTGGCAGGAAGAATAGGAGGCGAGGGCAAAGGAGGAGGAGGAAGAAGAAGAAGGGTTGAAGGTGCCATTGGTGCGCTGCTGCTGCTGCTGCCGTTGTTGGTGCCGCTATTGGTGCGCTACTGGTGCTATTGCTTGTGCTGTTGCTGGTGTCACGCCCCGAACCTCGAGCGCGCGCACGTCCCTTGGTGGTCGATAGAATTTTGCGACGTTCCCAGGACTTGTCGCCGACCCTTTTCATTTTATTGCACATGCAAAAGCGAATTAACTAATCCCCTGACAACAACAAACATGAGATAGAAAAGTAGGACAACTAGTTTAAAATCAAATACACTTTCATAAACACCTCAAGCTTATACAGAAGGTCTATCTCATAAAGGACTAGTGAGCCACCTATGCTCCTGACCCTTCCGTTTCAAGCTACGGGTTCTTCACACTAGGGACCTGAAAATGGTTATTCAATAACCAGTGAGATATAAATCTCAGCGAGTTCTTCCCCTAATCCCCCGATTAGTACACCAACTCAACTCGGGGGTATCTCTTCAGAACCATCCCACAAACAAACCAAAGATTAACAACCAACAATTAATAGTCAATTCGCATACATCCTTACCTGGTATGCCATACCCTGCACGTCATAACTCAGCATGATACACGCAATGCACATGGCCATTAGATGATGAAGTTCATCAATCACATACAAATCGCGTTATAAGCGATCTCACCTGGCCATTGCCACACAAACGCGTTGTCTGAGGTAGAGGCGCGGACGCACCGCCATCCCTCATCCCAGCCCAATATTGCCTCTTTAGGCCCCGCACTAGTGCGGACGAACCATCATCCCAGTCGGGCCACCCATCAAGGCTTTGTTCTCAGCACAACGGAAGCATGTGTGAAATGCGTTATCGGTTCATGCGTGCATGCCATAAACAGTGTGCTCAACTCATGCATGACTAGAACCAAAGATGCCATGATTCTCATGCGTTCTTGCACATTAGTGCGCCACACAGTATATATCGATCAATCACACGGGTCCCGATTATAAGGTAAAATTGATGTGACATGTCCCATTCCATGCCACACAATTTTACCCCATAGTAAGACCCAACCATCTCAATACTCATGCGTTCCAATTCATTTCGACCCACCGGCCACGGCCGACTCAACAGTCAGCGATCTTCCGGCGTAGCCGGGCATCATCTCACACCATCGAGCACAGCAACGTCTACATCTAGACAGCATTCCATATAGGAGCATCGGCTAACCTTCACTGCGACCGTCATTCGTTGACTTGGGGCATTCCCGAAGGAGCATTGTCCAGCCCCAAAGGCTCATGACGGCATCTCATATCATCCACGCATTCATTCAATTTCGGCCTAGGACACTGTGCATTGCACTCAAATATCTCAATTAAAATGGTGATCCCGGCCTATTTTTTTCATATTAGAAATGCACGGTAAAATAATCGTGTGTGGGGACACGGTCAGATCGAACCAGAAAATTTGTGTCATCTCTTTTAAAATCCCACGGTTTGATATAGTATTTAAAAACACTTTCGGCGTCCAAAACCTGACACCCGGTATTTTCTAATTAAATACCAACAGTTTCCAATCACCATACTATTGCACAAAACATCACCCAATTCATGCGGATGCCCATGCATTTATACATCCATTCACTTCAGAAAATCAAAATACATGAAATTAGACCACTTTTCATTCTCGGGTGAACAGTAACTCGTGAACAGTGCGTCATGAACAGTGAAATTCCAGAATTAACTAACTAATAAATTAAATCCACAATTAATTAAAAACACTAATTAAAGCAAGCAAAGCATCAATAACCATCACCAAACTAACATCGGTCCTAATTGGCGAAAACCGGGCCTTCATCTCCAAATTTAAATCCGAAACCTACCAATCGAGCTCGAAAAATTTCCAAAATTTGAATATGTTGTAAAGGACACATAAATGAACATTTTTTCATGAAGACACCTAAACCTAGATCCTTCTAGATTCAGCCCATAAATCACTCAATCCAAATAAAATTAGGTCCGTTCTCAGAAAGTCAGTTTTCCGAAATCAGTTTGGTTCAAGATCCTAAACACATCCATTTGATTTGAAATTTTAGTATGTTAAACTAGAAGAAGTGACAAACAACTTTTGTCAAGAAACCATTTTAAAATTCGAACTCCAAGAGTCGATAAAAACCCCTAGAATCCTAAAAGGTCACCAGTTCCAGCGAAAATTGAAGTTCTGTTTGAAAATGGCGGAGTTGATATCTCCCGCTTCTGCGTCCCTAAAAATATTGAGAAAAATATATGTTGTATCTTAAAAGATCTAAAAAAATTTCTCTAGAAGACATCGCCTTCAGATTCGCAACCGATTTCAATCTACAAAAATTGCAAACAACAGACGTCCAGGAACCAGTTTTGAAGAACAGCCTCTGTTTTCACCCAAATCATCCATACTTAAGTTAGTCTAAACCATCCTTAAACCTAATCAACCTCCTAAGCAAGTTTAGGCAATAATCAAGGGATTAGGAGCTAAACTCACTCGACAACAATTCGGATGACATGAGCGCGATGGCGGTAGCGAGGGCTACTCACAGTTACATCCAAAATGTCATGGAGGCGCTCGGTAAAAATGGGTCTCGGCGATGGTTTCTAATTTGGCACGAACGGCGGGCGGATGGCTCGCGGATGGGTGGTGCGGCTCTTTGGTAGTGGATGGCAGTTTGCGCATAGTGATGGCCCACGGCCATGGCGCAAGATGGTGGCTGGTTTGGGACAGGACGACAGCACACGGTGCTGTTTTTGGGAGCAAAACAGAAAAGAAACTAAATAAATGAAGAGAAGAGGAAGAAGGGAGGGGGTTGTCATGAGGAGGAAGGGGGGAAGAGGAGAGAGTAACAATAAAGTAATGGGAGGAAGTTGAGGGGAAATTGCAGCAGAAGAAGTTGGCGTACGTGAGGGGGTGGAAAAGTGGGAAAGAGAGGGAGAAAAAGAAGAAAGAGAGAAGAAGAAGTTACCGTAAGTGAGGGGGTGGAAAAATGAGAGAGGGAGAAAAAAAGAGAAAAGAAAATGGAGGAAGAAGACTTTCGGCTGAAGGAGGAGGGAGTGTAAAGTAGAGGAGAAAGAGGAGAGAGAGGGAAGAAAAATAATAATAGCAATATTGTTATCATTTTATTTTCTTTTTCTTTCAATTTCCGATTTTTCATCCGATAATTTCTTTTTCCGAAATTTCGGGATGTCACAGCTGGTGCCGCTGCTGGTGTCGGTCTTTGAGTAAGAAGAAGATGACATGCCTTCTCTCTCTCAATTTGGGGATTTAGGGTTTCTAAGTTGGGGGAAAGACGCTAAGGGCGCGTTTGGTAATGATTCTGTTCCCGGGAACAGATTCTAACAAGAAATGATTATTTTTTATTCTGTTCCCGGGAACTGATTCTGAGTAAAAGAATGTGTTTGGTAACTGTCGAAAATTTCTGATTCTGGAATAGAATTGTGTTTGGTACCATGTTAATTGATTTTATTCCAAATCAATTTATTTTAATTTTTAAATAATTTTTATATTTTTTCCTTTTTCTTTTCTTTTTTCCTTTTTTTCTTTTTTTTTTTTTCTTTTTTCTCCCATTCTTCTTCTTCTTCTTCAGGCCGGTCGCCGCCGGCGACCAGCTAGACGAGGGCCAGCGACCTCACCGGAGCATTGCCGGCAGCTAGGTGAGGCTCGCCCAGCCCCGCTGAGGCTCGGCCTGGCCGGCTCGCCCAGCGCCGTCGAGGCTCGGCCTCGCCGATGGCCAGGCCGGCCTCACCGGGGCTGGGCGAGCCTCGTTGGGGTTGGGCGAGGCCTGCCTGGCCACCGGTGAGGCTGGGTGAGCCTCGCGCTCGCTTGGGCGAGGCCTGCCTGGCCACCGGCGGAGCTGGGCGAGCCTCGCCTAGGCTAGGCGGGCCTCACCCAGCCCCGGCGAGGCCCGCGTGGCCACCGGCGAGCTCGCCAGACCTCGCCCTAGCTTGGCGAGCCTCAGGCGAGCTCACCGGACCAGTTGCCGGCGACCGGCGGCGGCGACCGGCGGTGGCGAACGGCGGCGGGCGACAACGAACGGCGGAGGATGGCAGCGGGCGGCGGTCGCGGGATGACGGTCGATGAAGAAGAAGAAAAGAGAATTAGAAGAGTTTTGATTCTTAATTTTGTTCCCGGAATAAGAATCAATGTTTTTTTGATTCTTGATTCTCTTCCCAATCTGTTCCCGGGAACAAAAATTTTACCAAACGCGATTCTCGTCCCAAATTGATTCTGGGAACAAAAAATCAAAATCAGGTACTGTTTGGATGGTTACCAAACAATGTCTAAATGATGTCGTTTTGTTGTTTGGATGCAACTGTACTCTCCGACGAGTCACGTCGGCTTAAAAAATTAATAAAAAAGTGCCACGTCGTATTTCTGGCCAATTTCATCGGTGTTGGCACTAAAATGATCATTTTTCAAATTTGTTGGCACTTAAGTGATCCAAAATAAACTTATGGCACCAAAGTGAGCGCCGTACACAAGTTTTGGCACTGATAATGTACTTACCCCACAGAAAGGGTCATGGCAACAAAAGAAGTTTTTTCATGGATTCGTCCAAGGACAAGGAGAGAAAAACTTTCGCATTCACACCCCCCACAAGGCTCCAACTCCGTCTACGCCATTTCCTAATATTACAAATCCACCCCCCCCATTTCTTCTTTTCTTCCTTCTTCGAACCCTTAGTCTGTACCCACTATTACAACTAATTACTAAAAATGCAGCCTAATTACAACAAAAGAAGCTTATATTGCGTGCATGCTCCTCCTAGTTTCTCCAAATTCCGTATCGGCCCCCCGTTTCTGAAAAAACTCCCGGAAAGGTCCAGACCTCGTGAACTTTGAGATAAAGAGAGAGAGACGCGATGGAAATGGATCTGGAATCGGCTAGATCTGATCTTCATAGATCATCTATACTTGGCGGTTTTCGAAAAGAGCTCTTGGTTTTCCTCACAGCAGATCGAGCTGGAGCAATCGCTGGAGGTCCCTGGTGGCCGAATTGTCGACCAAGAGCGCCTGCTTCTTCTTCTCCTTCAAAAACGACGGTAGCGGAAGCGAGCTCAGCTTCGGCATACATCACGGCCCTACCCCCTGGCGCGACCGTCACAGCTGCCAGGGACCTCGAGCCCGGTGCGATGGCCTGCTTCCGCGCCATCTTCGACTCTGAATTTGATCCCCAAATGATGACTGGACTGTCGCCTAGTCGGAGGACGGCGGCCTTCCCCGTCACGAGGCCGCCGGGCCATGCTTGCTCCAGTTGGCCGAGGACGACGGGCCGCTTCCTCGGCGGGTGCTAGTGGTGCCTCCTGTTTGACCTCGGATTAGTGGAGGAGCTCCTGTAGCTGCTGCTCCTCCGGTGGGCTGCTCCTCCAGCGGGGGTAAGCCACTGGGGAGGAGGCTCCCATTTGCCTGGCCAAGCAGTCCTAAGGCCGCAGGATCTCCATCGCCATGGCCTTGATTCCAACCTAACCGACGAAGTTGACTGCACAAAATAATAATCGTTAGATAGAGATTGCTAGAATGGAGCTGAAGGAGCTTAGGAAATGTTGGGATTTACAGAGAGAGAAAGCTTCCGCTTTTAAATCGCACACATATGGAAGCTTCCCCTTGTAAATCTATAGGAAAAAAAAGTCGGCGGAAGACGACTTACCTTTATCCGATGCGCAGTCAACAATTTACCCCGGAACGATCGTTGAATTGCGGATGAATCACGAATAAAAATACTTCACGTTGGTCTGAATGCAATCACGAGGAAAGCATCTAATTTCCACAGCGTAAATGCCAATTGTTCTTGTAAATGAGAAATGAAACGCCTTCTTTTCTTTGATGGAAATGGGACAAGAAATGGAAAGAAATTTCTGAACATACGTTCTGCCAACATCCTTAATGGTTGTCTTTAGGAGTCTTTTATATGACTCCCTCACACTATTTCAAAGGGTGTCTTTCCATTGTAGCATATCAAGACGAAACGGTGCGTTCTCATCGCACCCCATCATGGATGTACTAATTAAGTACAACATCTTCCACTTGGACATGATGGGCTTGATAGCACTCTATCAAGAATATAAGGCATTCAACATTCATCAACTTTACAAAACAATTCATACTAGCAAGTAAGCCGTGTGACCAGTAGGTACACCTACACTTGGGAGCTCAAATTATGCACATGTTAGGGATGACATAATGGTTATAACCTTGAAAAGAAATAAAAAATCGATGTCTCACAGTGCCCCAGACATATTTTGTTACATCAATCCAAGTATACATATCCCTTAAAGGCTATACTTGACTATGCTAAAAAACACCATGTATTTACAATTATATTTGCAACCACATAAGGCGATATAAATGGTTGACTAGTAAATACATGTGATAGATGTAAAACAACAATAGTTTCCTTCGCACTCATGTCTCTTTCTATTTTAGAACAATTGCTTTCCTAGACACGTCCCATAAAGCCATATCTATCCATGATCGCTGGTAACATGCTAAAGTAGCAACATTGATCTTTCACTTCGAGAACATAGTCAGAAGTAACATAGGGCACAAAATGAGGTAAATTATAAATTACCTCAAGGGCTCACACGATGAATAAATAGGGATAATTTTACTCACCTTCCCTTGTTGGTCATACAATGCACATGTAGTATGAATTACATGCTATAGTGGATTTCACTTTCTATAAGAGCGTGTGTCATTTATTAAATATATCAACCATATGGATTTTAGCCTAAACATAGTCACGCGCTTCTCACGTACTAATGTTTAGCTCGAGTGCTATGTTAGCACGCTTTCTATAGCGCCCAATTAAGTACTCACATCCGGCATCTTTCAGGCATACATGATTGTGGGACTATCATGTTCGGTCTTATTATAAACAAATCACATACCATATCTTGGCTCCAATCAAGGCGACATCCTATTTTATGTACTAAACATGCTCTTCAGCATTCATTTGTACATAACGTCTCGTCTCAACGTGCTAACTATTGACACCTAATTTTGGAAAAATAAAATTGCATTTTGAACAAATAAAAAGAAAAAAAAATGAAAATGGGGGAAATTGATTTGATTGAATTATGCAAGGAAATATGGAATTCTGATGGATGTTCGGATTTTGTTAAATGCAGCAACAATTTTGAAATCAAGTAAAAAATGGGCAAGAATTGAGCTGATTGCCAAATCGTACAGATTTGATTTAATGTGACAAGAAATGGTAACTCGGGAAATGCCATGTAAGAGACCGTTTCGAATCACTATAAAAGAGAGGCTCATTTTTCATGACGGGGGGGAATTCGAGAAAATTCAAAGCAAAAAAATTTTCAAAGAGAAAGGTTTGCACAGAAGAGAATTCGTGAAAAGGGGGGTTTATTTTCCTTCTTTCAAAATTTATTTTGTGGGAAAGAAAAGTCAAAAGAAGACTTGACTTCTGTAAGAGAGTGCAGCGGCAGAGAGAAGAGACGTGAGGTGAGGACAGAGAGTGACGTGCGACAGGTGAAAAAAAAAAGAGAAAAGAAAAAAAAAGCAATAGTTCGTCTTCCTCACGTGGGCGTCGACGTCCTTTTGCCGGCCTCCGTCCGCGAACACCCACGCCAGCCCCGTCGCTGGTGCTCGTAGCCAAGCCTCTGCCGCGCCTTCGCCTCCCATCCTCACGCCGACCGCCGTGCTCCAGCGTCGCCCCTGCTGCAGCTGCGGCGACCCGACATCTCCGCCAGCTTGCTCGTCGCTGCGTTTGCCGACGCTTGCGACTCAACGCCCGACGTCCTCTGCTCCAACCACGACTTGCGCAAGCTGAGCCTCCACTCGCTGTCCCCGAGCAGCACCCGACTCCTTCGCCGCTCCGCCTTGACCGCCCGCTGCAGCAACTTGCACCGACCCCCTCTGCTCCACCTGCAGCCGCACCACCGCTCGGAGCCCGACGCTGCCGCGCCTCTGCAACCTACGACCCACCCGTCGCTGAGTCCGGCCCATCGCTTGCCACCGCCTCAGCATCCCGCTCGGCCCCGTCGCGCCCGCCAGCCTCTGCTTGCGCGCTCAACGCGAGCATCCGAACACCTTCGGCCCTCTCACCGCTGCACCTCCGCGAGCAGCCCGCAACGCCTCTGTTCCCCTTTGCTGGTCGCTGCACGCTGCGCCGCTTGCCGTTGCCTCGGCACCACCGCTTGCGATGCCCCCCACCGTCACCGTCGCCGCCGACCAGCTCTCGCTGAAGTCCCGACACTGGTCAGCAACCGCCCGGCGGCATCCACTGTCATTTTCCCCTTTAGGTAGTTTAGCTTTTTCTTTTTATTTATCTTATCTTATTTTATTTTATTTTATCTTATCTCATTTTTTTGTTCTTTTTTAGTTTATCTATATAAGTTGTAATATTTGATGTTTATAAATATTATAGGCATTATTCGTAGGGTTTTACCCAAAATTATCTTAATTATTAATTTGATCCGTAAGAATTCGGATCATTTTTTTAATTATATTAATTTTTGGGTATTTTGGTAGAATTATAATTTTTAAATCATTATAATTATTAATTTGATCCGTAAGATTTCGGATCAGATTTTTAATTATTTTGATCTCTTTGTCGTGATAATTAGGGTTAGGATAATCGTTAATTTGACCTGTGAGACAACAGGTTATTTTTTTGATTATTTTAATCCTTTATTTTGCTGATAGTTTAGATTTAATATTTATTTAATAATTACTTATCTTTTAAAAAAACTAAAAAAATCAGAAAATCAAAAAAATCAAAATTCTGCATGAGCATATAGGTTTAGTAAATTAGACATGTAGGTTTAGTAAATTAGAATTTTCTTAGGATTACATTTTTAGGATTGCATTTTTAGAAATAAGTTAGGGTTGGACCTAAATAATTTTTTTAGGGTTTTAGATAATATTCGTACATTTTAAATCTCATTTTTCCAAAGATAGTTTTCTAAGATAGGATAGGGTTTAAGTCAAATTAATCCCTAGAATAAATTAGAAAACTATCCCTTTTTAGATAGTTTAATTAGGGTTTTTATTAATTCTGAATTTCAATAAAAAAAATACAAAATACTAGGTGCATGTTAACTAGTTCGCATAATAGGATCATTTAATCAGAATTTGTTCATTAGTGAAGTTAGGTCATGAGGTGCATAATAACTAGTCTGCATAATAGGCCCATTTAATTAGAATTTTCATATTAATAAGATTAAGTCATTTAGTTAAAAAATGCTTTTTTATAAAAGAATTCTAATTTTCAAGAAAAGCCAAAAAAATTGTTTGTTTTGTGTGATGCAATTTATTTATTGAATGTTTGAGCATCACGTGTGATCACCTTTTTGCATAATAGTAATTTAGGTAAAATAAATCCAAGCTGCCTGCAAAAAATATTTTGAAAATTAAAAAGAAATGGTAACAAAGGGCATTAGAGAAATCTAGTGTAACCAAGTCCCCGTACCCTTAGTCTCCCATTATTTTACTTAGGTGTCTAATCGACCTACCATAAACCGATTAGTGGCGACTCATAGTTAATAAATCTTTTGCATGTTTAAAATTTAGACCTAAGTCACGATTTGGTATGGGCTTGGGAGAGCCCGAGCTGAGTTTAAAAACTTAGCAGTCCATTAACCTAGTTTTAGGTGGTGCACCAAAAAATAGGTCGCGACACTAACTATAGCACTTGAGGTGATTGCTCGTGTGAGTGAGCCAATCATTGCCTGCTGACATACTTTTCAATAATATGTGTGTATGTGCTAGTCTCATAATGTATTTGTACTTATTGATAAAACATCAAGTCACTAATAAACAAACAAGTACAATACATATGTTCACATATACATAAATCAATGATCCTCTACAATAATACATATCACATTCTACGCAATCCTAGTGACATCCTGTGGGTCAAGAATATGTCTCTAGGAACAGCCTTCGTAAGTGGATCAACAACAATTCTATTGGTTGAAATGTATTGTAGGATAACTTCTTTCTGCGCTATTATATCTCTTATGGAGTTGTTCTTTATGTCAATGTGTTTCGTCCTTCCATGATACTTGGGATCATTCACATAGGCAATGGCTGCTTGACTATCGCAATAAACTATAACCAATCTTGGAACCTCAGTGATAGTGGCTAAATTTTCCAAGAAACGTTTTAGCCATACTGCTTTTTGCACTGCGACAGAGCATGCAATAAATTATGCCTCCATCGTAGATAAGGTTGTGTATGTTTGTTTCTTGCTATTCCAAGAAATCACACCTCTATTGAGCAAGAACGCATATCCAGAAGTCGATTTACGCTCATCTGGGTCTCCACCCCAATCAGCATTTGAATAGCCTAATAGGCGTAAATCACTTCCTTGGTAACAAAGTCGATAGTCCATGGTGCCTTTCAAGTATCTCAGGATTCTTTACACTGCTTTCCAGTGTGCTTGACCGGAATTTGATTGATATCGGCTCACCAATCTCACGGCATAACATATGTCGGATCGAGTACATATCATAGCATACATCAAACTTCCGACCGCACTAGCGTAAGGAGCAATTTCTATCACTTTATTTTCTTATGGAATCTTAGGACACATCTCAGTACTTAGGCTTTCACCTTGCATGACAGGGGTATCAATGGGATTACAGTGCTGCATATTGAAACGTTCAAAAATCTTCATTATATAAGACTATTGTGATAAAGTAAGGAGTTTCCTTGATCGATCTCTTTCGGTCTTAACTCCTAATATATAAGCAGCTTCTCCCATGTCCTTCATTTCAAAATTAGAGGACAACCATTCCTTAATGGTGATAATCATAATCTTGTCATTTCCAGCTAATAGAATATCGTCCACATAAAGTGATAAAATCACAAATTTATCTTCGGACCACTTGACATATACACAATGATCTTCTTCGATCATCGTGAAACCAAAAGTTGTTATGGCTCGATGAAAACGAAGATACCATTGTCTAGATGATTGCTTAAGGCCATATATTGAGCGATGAAGTTTGCAAACTTTATGCTCTTGACCTTTAGCTATGAAACCTATTGGTTGTTTTATATAGATTTTCTCATCTAGTTCTCTATTGAGAAATGCTGTTTTTACATTCATTTGATGTAATTCAAGGTCCAAATGTGCAACGATGGCTAGGATAAGGCATATTGAGTCAAACCTTACAACTGGTGAAAATGTTTCCTCATAGTCTATACCCTCTTGTTGAGTATAACATTTCGCCACAAGACGAGCCTTATACTTTTCAATAGATTCATCCGCCCTTCGCTTAATCTTAAAGACTCATTTGTTTCCAATGGCCTTACAATTGGGTGGTAGATCAACTAAGTCCCAGACATGATTTGCCCTCATTGACTCCATTTCATCTTCCCAAACTTTTCTCCATTCTTCCTTATCAGAGGATGAGAGAGCCTCTTGAACAGTCTTAGGCTTGGCATCGTCTTTCTGAGCAATCATAAATACTTCTCATTCAATTTCAAAATGACGACGGGGAATACTTTTACGATTACTTTTATGCAATTGAATTTCTCTTGAATTCAATTCGTCAGACGATGCAACACTCCCACTAGGTCTTGTGTGTTGAGGTAAATCTTCATTACCCTCTACAACATTAGTAGGTGTGTTATTAGGATCTTCCATCTCATATAATTGGAAGTCCTTATCAATCTTACATCTACTAGGAAAATCGTTCTCCAAGAACGTGACATCTCGTGACTCCATTTTAGTCATACTTCTATCAGCTTGTTCACCTATGAACACGTACCCTTTGGAATGTTCTGAATATCTTATAAAGATACATTTCTTCCCTCTAGGACCTAATTTGTCATATTTATGGGAAGAATCATGAACATAAGTTGCACATCCCCATGGATGTAGAATACTCAAGTCTGGTTTCCTACCAGTCCATAATTCATAAGGGGTGAAAGTGACTGATCTTGAGGGCACTCGGTTAAGTACATAGCAGCAGTCAATAACGTATCTCCCCAATAGGAGATAAGTAAATTTGATTGCGCCATCATAGACCTAACCATTTCCAATAGGGTTCTATTCCTTCTCTCAACTACCCCATTTTGTTGTGAAGTACCAGAAATAGTCAATTGTCGTACAATTCCCTTTTCATCACAAAAAGCCTTGAATTGCTCCGATAGATACTCACGTCCGCGATCGGTTCTCAATGCCTTTATTGTTTTGTTCAACTGATTCTCTACCATCGGTATATATCATCTAAAGCAGTTTAATGCTTCTGACTTATGGGAGATCAGAAAGACATAACCGAAACACGTGAAGTCTTCTATGAAAGTGATGAAATATGAGGCTCCATGCCTTGCCCTCACATTCAAATGACCACAAATGTCAGAATGTATGAGTTACAATGAAAATTTGGCTCTAGTCCCTTTACCGAATGGTTTTCTAGTTGCTTTTCCCACTAGACAATGTTCACATACGGATAGATTAACATTAGTGAGTGACCCTAAAAGGCATTCTCTAGCTAATCTTTGCATTCTTTGTAACCCAATGTGACCTAATCTAGCTAATCTTTGCATTCTTTGTAATCCGATGTGACCTAATCTAGCATGCCAATTACTTGCATCAATCTCAACATTACTAGAAGATACAATTAAAGAAAAACAACCATCGACATTAATATTATACTGATCATAGTCAATGTCTAACACTATAAAACCATTCGATACATGACCTGAACCATAATAAACTGTTCCATACAAAATGTCAAACCATGAAAATTCAATACATAACCTAGGCAAAGAAAAACAACTACGAATACCAAGTTTCGTCGAATATCCGGAGCATAAAGGACATCATGTAGGAATAGGCTTTGACCACCACGTAAAATTAATTTACATGTGTCGATACCCTTCGCTTTAATTCTTGAGTTATTCCTAACATATATCTATCTTCTTCCAGGCTGTATCCGACGATACTCCACAAATACTTCTCGGTCTCTAGTTACGTGGTCTGTTGCTCCTAAGTCTACAGTCCACATTGGATGAGATTCAGCAAGCATTACAGTGCTAGAAACAGAAGCATTACTTAAAGTAATTGAGTAATAGACTATCTCTTTCGACTCAGTGCATTCACGAGCAAAGTGATCCATCTTGCCACAATTGTAGCACTTCATCTTGGCCTTGTCCTTCTTCCCATCATGCTTCTTGCGTTGGAAGGTCTTAGCCCTCTTAGGTGCTTGATCAGTCTTATTCCCTTTGTTGTTGAACTGATGATTCCTTTTGCGCTTGAAGCCCGAAGCTTTGCATGAACTCAATTCAACAACATAAGCATGGGTAGAGGATCTCGCAGCCTCTAGGCACTCATCCTCTAATTCCAAATGACGTGTTATATCATTAAAAGTGACAATATTATCATTATGCATCATATTGATCTTCATATGCTCCAAATTGTCGGGAAGAGATCTTATAATAGCTTGAACTTGCTGTTCATCAGTAAGGGAGTGACTTGCCAACTTCAGCTCACAAATCATGTTTGACATCTCCCGAAGATGCTGCCTCATCGTTACATCTGGGCGCTTTCGGTATGTGTCAAACCTGATGGTAAGTCTCCTTAACTTAGTGGCAGATGTACTCCCAAACTTATCTTTCAAGGCAACTCACATTGCTTGAGCTTTATCATAACTTCCAAACTCACACATGAGATCATCTTGCATACAGCTAAGCAACGTGATGCGAGCAATGCTATTTTTCTTCTTCCAAGCTTGATAAGCTTCTAGATCTCTCCTGTGTTGAGCTGAAGTTCTATTCTTAGGTTCATTACTGAACCTTTCGGTACCAAATATCATAATTGTCATCGTTCAGCTTCTCACTCTTATTGAGGTCAGCCACAATGGTCTTGGATGCCAAAACCATAATCAATTGCTATAACACATTGATATAATAAACACAGAATCAATACTAGCACACTTTTCAAAGTAACACACATTTAATTTGCAGCGAAGACAAATTAATTAATGATAATTTAACAAAAGACACAGAAACGAAAGTTCACTATGTTCCCAATCAGCTCCTATGTACGATTGTTCTATTTTCATTACTTAGTTTAATTTGCGCAAATTTTAAGTTCTAGGTGAGAATTCTTTCGAATTCTACCAACCTATGAACTCCCACTAAGAAAAATAATTACATGACCTTATGTAATTTCTACATTTTTCCATTAACACAAAAGTATAGCATGATTTGAACCACCGTACAAAAAACAATCATGCTGCAACTACAATCAATACTGCAATTCAACATGTAATGGAAAAACAAGGATTTCCTACCATTGTTCAAATTTTCTTGGAACTAGAAAATTGTGAGTATATTAAACTATATACATGCTACCATCGAATCAAGCTCTACATAGCATATATGACATCATTTCCATATAGGCTAGCTACTGTATTTCCTAAAATATAAGAAAATACAAGCTAAAAATGAATAGACTATGCATTTATACTCTAAAAATACGCATACTTAGGGTTTCGTACACAATTTTATATATTTATAAAACTCAAAAAATCAAAAATAAATACACCACAGTGTAGAGCACAACAATACGAACCAAACACCGCCGACCACGCTCCAATCGGAGCTCACATGCGCCCACATGCACCGCCTGAGTGTGCGGCGCGTGTGACGCACGCACTAGCGAGCCAAACGGCTCTTGGCCGGTCCGACCGGTTGACCGGTCAACGGCCAGGTTGTGTCAGATCTTAGGTCAGGTCTTCGGACGGGTCGGGTCTCGGGTCGGGTCACCAGCCGGCCAACTGCGCCGGCAGTAACGTCATCGATGACGTCATCTGGCGGTTACCGACCGTTGGATGACGTCATCTGGCGGTTACCGACCGTTGGATGACGTCTCGATGACGTCACGGTGACGTTAAGACGTGTTGTTTTGTCGACGCGAGCGTGACGCTCACGAGCTGGCGTGCCCAGCGCGTCAGGCGTGTGGCGCCCATGCGCAGTGGCTTCTAGCCGCATGTGTGGGCGCGTTCAGCATCCTCCGGCAGCGCTCTCCCCATCGTCGGACTCGTCTCGACGAGTACTTTCACCCTGTATATTTGAAAATTTATTTTGGCCGAAATAATATTCCGAAAAATGGCCAAAACCGTACGAGTGTACATGGCCCCAAACCTGTTTCATTTTCGACGATTCAGATTGCATTTCCGAGCAAGAAACATCCAAACAGGTAATATTTCATATTCTTGATCCCGATATCGAATGGTAAACAAGAAAATTAGATGAAAATAAGGCAGCAATCACGACCGGGCTCTGATACCAATGTAGGAAGAAAGTCGAGGGAAGACGACTTATCTCTATCCGATGCGCAGTCAACAATTTACCCCGGAATGATCGTTGAATTGCAGATGAATCACGAACAAAAATACTTCACATTGGTTTAAACGCAATCACGAGGAAAGCATCTGATTTCCACAGCGTAAATGCCAATTGTTCTCATAAAGGAGAAATGGAAAGCCTACTTTTCTTTGATGGAAATGGAACAAGAAATGGAGAGAAATTTCTGAACATACGTTCTGCAA
Source organism: Eucalyptus guilfoylei (assembly GCA_016097605.1). Lineage (NCBI taxonomy): Eukaryota > Viridiplantae > Streptophyta > Magnoliopsida > Myrtales > Myrtaceae > Eucalyptus > Eucalyptus guilfoylei. The sequence goes on from CM027867.1 coordinate 43,826,449, forward strand.
CCCCCTCAACGGTTGTCTTCAGGAGTCTTTTATATGACTCCCTCACACCCTTTCAAAGGGTGTCTTTCCATCGTAGCATATCAAAACGAAATGGTGCATTCTCATTGCACCCCATCATGGATGTACTAATTAAGTACAACAAAATCATTCCACCTCCTTGGAAGCACTTCGATCATCGGACTCGTCACTAGAAAAAGGATGCCCGATCCCATGCCTCTTGCTAGGGAATCCCACGAAACCGGTGCTAGAAATCGCGCCGATCACCACAGGCACAACCTTGAGCAATTACCTTATGGTCCTTCTTGTACGACGACGAGTACAAGCACTCCACAGTGTTCGGGTCCAGCAGGGCTGTCATTGCGAAAACAAGGGTCAACAGCAACGCCAGCCCGGAGCTTGTACTTGGACAAGTCGACCAATTCAGAAGCCAGCGAGGGCCACAGCCCTTTAGGCGTGGCGATGCCGTAATGGACCAGGCCGTTGGAGCTGGTGCAGCTGTCGGTGAAGCAAGAGGAAGTGCACGAGAAGGCACACACGCCGATGAGGAGGCGGCTGGGGAACTCGTTGGGGGTATCGCAGCGGCCATTGTTGGTCAGCAGGGGTTTGAGGAACTGGAACGTGAAGACCGTCCCCGTCGGGAGGAGCTTGATGAGGCTCCCTAGAGAAGCAAACGCGCCGTCCCTAAAGCCCTTGAGCTTGGACGCATCGCTCTTGGGCTTCGCAGAGCTTGTGAAAGCCATGATCTTGCAGAACGTGCGACGAACAGGGAATGAAAGATTCTAAGTGTTCGTGGTGCGATGCGAAGCTTCCTTGGGGGGTTACTTATAGCACCTGGAAGAGGGAGGGGAAGAGGCTGGGGTTGCTTCTACGTAACACGAAAGAGGGGAGCTTCGGAGAAAGGGATTGGCCTTCATCTCCGATCCGAGAGGCTTCAAGCTTGCACTGACATGCTCGTACGTGAGCTTGGCTTTTTCATTTCACGTTTACACCCTTCTGTGAAGAGTGGGGAAAAGAGGCAGCTTGAGGCTTGCGCTTCGTGAAGCTGGGGGAGTGCGTTGCTTCCTGGGGACAGTACTCGTGAAATTCGTTTGGATTCTTGTACAAGCGCATCGTAGTTTGTCTCGTTGTATTACCTAAATAAGCATCTTGTTACTCATTGAAGAGGAGTTTTATTATGATATATGTGATCTTGAGGAATGGCTGATGGGGTCGTTATTATATGGCGACCCCTTTTTCAAGAGCTTATATTTCGTAATATCTACCATCCAGGCAATATTTAATAGAAGCCTAACAATATTTGTTGAATTCAAGTCACAAATCGGCAAAACGACGGACATCAGGTACACATCAAATTTGAAAGTGTTACCCTTAGAGTACTATTTCTCTCTCCTCTTTGTGACCATTTTGACACAAAAATCGTCTAAATTGATTTGTTATTGTTTTTTCTTTCCAGATTAATTTATCTGTTATTGCTGATGATCACTTGAAAAAATACGAAAAATTGAATAAGAAAGTTACTATTATTGAGAGTAACGGACAACCTTCTAAACGTGGCGTAACTGCATCTGCTTATAAGGAGATAGTGGACATCATTTCTCACAGAAACCGCTCATCTAAACCGCTCCTCTTCTCTTCTTGTATTCAGCCACTCTTCGCTCTTTACATTCAACACTCACAGTCTTCTCTCCACACAAATCTCTTCATTTCTCTCTTAAGATGGCTCCCAATTCTCGTTTTTCTTAGAAACCCTCTAGAAAATCATCTTGTCTCTCTACTATTCTCTCAAGAGCACGAAAAGAAAGACCTTCATAGATTGATTTAACTAAGCAATAAATTGCATCCACCGAGTTATCTTTAAGCCAAAGTGTTAAAACGTCTCAACTGGTCGGAGAACATGGAGCATCACAACAGCTAGAATGACTATGCCATCCTCAATAGAAGCAGTAATGCCCATTGGCAAAACACTTGAGTCTTGTGTCACGGGTCGGTCGAACACGATCGATCAAACACCGTGCGGCCTTAGGATTTGTGATCTCAAGTCAACCTACACACGCACATGCTCAACACAAGGGTCGGCTGCACAAATGGGCGAATGTATTCACTATCAATGAGCTGAGCTCAAATGAGGGGGAGGGACCCCTATTTATACAAGTTCGGGTCTTATGCCAGCCGTTGATCGTCCCTCTGATCCAACGGTGGAGTTTAAACGATGGCCATCTATTACAAGTCTACACAGCAGGCTACTCAATGGCTGCAAGCATTAGGAAACAATCCACAGGCGCAAATCAAAAGCAAGATTAGGGTCGGCATGGGCATCTGACATGGAGCAAGTGAACCACTCCACGTTTGTGTAGGGGCTGGTGGAGCATTAATCCGGAGTTGATCGCTGGTCGTGCACAAATCGTTCCCTGTGTCGCGCACGGACGGACCAGGCACGTGTGGCATCCTAGAATTTCATGTCAACCCCTAGATGTGCTATGATCCATGGATAGGTGATGGAAGTACCATCAAGTTATATTGTAGCCATTTGATCCATGATTTGTAATAAGATTAAAGCCAAGCTTTTAATGGATAATTATTTGATAGGAAAGAAAATTGTATTTTTGGCCATGTGATTTATAAGTTGGAAATTATTGGTTTATGTTGCAAGTTTTATGGCTCTAGAATTTTCAATTAGGTATTTATATGAATGGGTAATTAGGTGGTGATTAAATGGAAAAATTAGAGAAGTAGTGGGCCGAAATGTTAGCCCAAGACCAGCCCTCAAGAGACCCCACCATTCGGCCATTAGGGCCTGGCCTGCGAAGCCCAATGAGGAGGAGGCTGCTGTCGACCGGATGGAGGGAGAGGCCGGCCCATTTAGCCCAAGGAAGGCCCATCATCTTGCATGGCAAGATGGACAAGTGGCCAAGGGAAGCAACCAAGTGTCATGCATGCAATCTAATGATTGCTAATCATTGAAAGGAAGAAAAAGGGGAGAACCGGTTTAATGAGGGGGAGGAGTGATCGACCGAGAGGGAGAGAGAGAGAGAGCTATCGTGTGAGAGAAGGAGAGGAAGAGAGGAAGGAAGCCGTTGCTGCCGATCGTCCGCCTAGTCGCCGCCGTCGAGTCCGCTTTGCCCCGCCGTTTGCTTGCTGTGTTTTGCTTGGATTAGAGGCAAGTAGAGTCCATTGATCTACCCTTTGCTTGCTGTGATTGTGTGTGATGAATGGTGAAATTCGGATGTAGAAGAGGTGAGAAATTTCGGAGTTATAGAAGTTGTATTCTAGCCTAGTATTCTGTTTTCTGAAAAAACAGTCCGACCTTTGGTGATTTTGTGTGTTGCATGCGATGTTTGAGTTAGAATCTCACTTCGACTTCTTGATGAAATTTGTAGAGGACTTCTTGTAGAATAACATATCAAAATTTCAGAGAAAACGAACAACTATTCGTGGGTGAAACTATTTTTCTTCAAAGATACTAGACATGGAAAATATAATGTCGACCTATTGTGATTTTGCGAATTTTTTGCAAGTGTCAAGTCCGAATTTAATCTCATGCCCTTAATGAAAGTTGTAGACAACATTTTTAGGAGAAACATACTAAAATTTGAAAAGAAACGGACAAGTATAGGTTAGTAAAACGAAATTTCTTTGAAACGGTTAGGTCTGGAAATCGCTACCGAGAGACAGAGACGGTTTTGGTGATTTTAGCTTTGATCTATCGCGAATTTGACTTCGAGTCCTTCACGAGACTTTTACTTCTATGTCTTATCTATAACATATCAAAATATCAGAATTTTTCGAGTTGATTTAGAATTTTTACCGAGTTGGTGAATAAAACTGTGCAATGATATTGTTCCGAAAATTTGAGTTGTGATGCATGGACTGTAGTAACCAGTATGAAGTTTCTTTTGATGAGGTGTTCTTCATGAAATATCTTCCTCTGGATCTTGTTTACATTACTTCAAATTTTTAAAAGTTATTGAGATCGTTTACCAATTTTCCAAGAAATTTTACTAAAGATGTGCATTCTGTTTTACCCAAAAAATTTGTTCTATTTTCAAAAACCAATGAATTGCTTTATAAAATGTGATATCGTGGGTGTTATGTGTGCTGCATATATGGCGACGTTTGGCATATCATATGACATCAAAAGGCTGGTTTAGACCTTTGATATTGTTGCATCAAATGCCATGTTGAAAGTGAGACACATATGTAATTATAAATTGTGATATAACGAGACCGTTGGAGGTGTGAGCCGACGATGCCCCGGGAGTGTTGGGATGCCCGGAGGTGTGTGCCGGATGTCCGAGGGAGTTTTGAGATACCTGGAGGCGTGTGCCGGAAGCCCTGAGGTGTGTGCCAGGGGATTCCTCGTGATGCTAATTGAGGTACGAGATGCCCGGAGGTGTGTGCCGGAGGTTCCTCGCGATGTCAGGTTGGGTGCGAGCGATAAATGAGGGATGCAAACATTGGTCTCTGGAAGAAAAATGATGAGATCCTATTGAAAGATAAAACGGGAAATTGAATCGTGCACATGGGTGTATGCATATGGCATGATGCATGATCTGTTTATGGAAGTAAATTTATGCTATTCGACATTGAGAATGCGATCATGAATGCTTGAATGGATCTCATGGGATGTATACATGGTTGTATGGATGATATGAAATCATGAGTATGTATGTGCATATGGCATGGAATGAACCTCATGGAAATACAAGTATGAGTGCATGATGGTATATGCGTGATGGCATGGTGAGATATGCATGACTGCATGGTGATATATGCACGTCCGCATGGTGATGTATGCTTGATAGCATGGATGATATGTGCTTTACTTGTGATGTCTTGATTGTTTTGCTTGTTGTATTGTGTAGTTTGATGGATCTTTACTACTGAGTGGTTGTACTCACCCCTTTGGGGATTAACATTTCAGATTAGAGATGCCTCTAGCACTTGTCACACGCGGCACGTTCTATGGTCTACCATCCAATGTTGAGGTCGAGTGCTTGGAGCACCCCTGCGCTGGTGTTCATGGTTTGGTGTTCATTCGTGTCCGTGTGTTGGTCATGTACGATGTGGGTCTACCCGATGGCCCTGTAGTTTAGGAGTTCTTGTTTGTCCATGTACGTCGAGATGGGAGGATGATGGGGATGCTGTCGCCGCCACCGGCCGATGCCCCGGGCTGGATGTGAGGGGAGTGTGTGACGAGTGGAGGCTGACACTTTTTGGGATGGCCGACACTAGCTAATGGATAAATGTTCACGTCTGATGTATAGTCAGGTTTCTTTTGAGTATCGCCGAGCTTAGTTATAGTCTTGGCCCTTTTGTTATACCAACTTGTAAAATCCATCTTAGTATGTAAATAAAAGTGATTCGGCTTTAGCTTTTTATATATATGAAAAATTGTAGTTAGTGTGTATTGCATCGTATTATTTAATTGTGTACGGGTTTGGGAGATGATGAGTATGCTTCTGTTATATGAACTGCGCTGGAACCGATCTAAAGGATGTAAACCCCCAGGTTGTGTGGACCCACTACAATTGAAATTGTATCAGAGTGAAATGTTATTAAGACAAGTGATAGGTGAGCAAGCCATGGCGACCCTAGCGGATCGGGGGCCGAGGCGAGGGGTGCCACAGCACGGTTGAGGGATCATTCAAGGACTGATCAAGGATTGATTAGGGATTGATCAAGGATGGATGTGGGATCGGTCAGGGATTGGTTGGGACTGGAACCGATCAGGGCTTGTTCGCGGCAAGCCCTTGTGCGTGACACGGCCGAGTCACGGACGGTCTTGGACATGCTTTGTCCGTCGGCCGTGTCACTTGACTGCAACTTCAACAAGAAATTGCCATCGCACCCACTGTTCCCCTGCTACAACTGCCTACACCAATTCAGATAAAAAATCGTCCACCGAAGAAACTAGTAGAGCTTCAGGAAATGGTTCACAATTATCTTTTGGCAGAAGTTCCATCTCTTCATGCTCCAGAATCCAGCATTGTTGAAACTCAACCACTAACCCTGCCTACTGCACCTGTTGGTGAGCCTTCTTGTCTTGTTGAACAAACATCTCCTAAAAAACCCTCTACAGACAAAGACGACAAGGATGCTATTGTTGACTATTGGTAGATTAGGTTTATAATAAATGGTATAATTGTCATTGTATTGTTTTAGCCTTAAACCCTATGCATATATTGTAAATTAGTTCATCAATAAGGTAATGTTCGCTCAATCTCTACATGGTATCAGACCGGTGATCCTTGGAGCCCGTCCCTCACGTCCAAAGTCACCACAATCTCTCTCTCTCTGGCCTTCTCACTCGCGATCATATGCTATTAATGCTACGGGGAAGAAGCTATGACATTGATGCTTCCCTTTGCTGGAGCCACTCCAATCGAGGGCTAGGGTTTCTTTCGGTGACTAGCCCCCGACTCCTCCAGATTTTTAGAGCACAAATCTCGAACTCATCCTGATTATCTGAAATCAAGTGTCGTCTGCCACGGTCATTGTATTTTTCTTCCCCTCCGTTTTTTGCAGATCTCTTTTGATTCAACCAGATTGCTTTTCTCTTTCAGCCTCAAGTCACCATGACGACTGAGCTTCAAAGCTCTCCAGCCACAGTTCTTGCACCTGAGCAGCCGGACAGCCCTTATTTTATGCATCATTCTGATAACCCTGGATCTAATCTCGTCGGCATGGTCCTTACGGGTGACAATTACAACAATTGGTCCCGTGCCATGGAGATTGCCCTTTCCGCCAAGAATAAGATGGTGTTTGTTATAGGAGAATTAAAAAAACCAGCCACAACCGATCCTGCCTATGCGTCCTGGATTCGTGTGAACAATATGATCCTATCTTGGATTCTTAATTCCATCCATCCAGATTTAGTGCCAACGGTTCTCTACACAGAGTCAGTTGCAGATGTTTGGGCCAATCTCCATGAACGCTTTTCGCCATCGAATGGTCCTAGAGTTTTTCATCTCGAGCAAAAGATATGCACCCTTGCTCAATTTGACGATGCCGTGACCAAATACTACAACAACATGCGAAGCTGCTGGGATGAATTGAATAATTTGGATCCGTTACCACAATGCTCTTGTTCGGCTCGTTCTATCATCACCACACAACAAGAGAATCGGCGTTTGTTTCAATTTCTCATGGGTCTCAATCCGATGTACGCTAATGTTATCAATCGGATTTTACTAATGAATCTGTTACTTGGTGTTGCACGTGCATATGCACTAGTTCTTCAAGATGAGTCGCACCGCCATATCCAATCGAACTGTCAAGTGTTCGACCACACCAGCACTTTGCTTAGCACTCACGACAACCATGCTCCGCGGCCATACACAAATTCCTCATCCCATGGACAGCCTAGCTCTCTTGGCACTCCTGCTCCATTTGCCAACCTAGCTAAACGGATGAACACGTCCCATGGCTGAGAAAGATGCGTCTATTGTGGTGTCCCGGGACATACATGAGATGTGTGTTATCGATTTCATGGCTTCCCTCCTAACCACAAGCAGCGCCATGGGCAATCATCTACCTCCTCCCGGTCCGCGAATAACAAGTCCTGCCATACTTCCGATGCAGCACCTCCTACTTTCACAAATGATCAATATAAGCAATTGATGCATTTGCTGCAAGAGGTAAACATCCCGAAAGTCAACCTCTTAGGTAATGTTCTCGACTTATCTTTGAATTCATTTAATTTTGATACTTGGGTTATTGACACTGACGCCACCAACCACATCACATTTGAACTTCGTCACCTTACTAACCCGACACACTACCCCTCTCCACATCCCACCGTTGGGATTCCGAATGGTGTTGGTGTCCCTATGACATCACATGGTTCGGCTCCCTCTTTCAAATACAACTTATTATCAATCTCTAAACTCACTCAAACTTTAAACTGCTTAGTCACTTTTTTTCCTCACCATTGTCTTTTTCAGGACCTCTTGACGAAGAAGATCATTGGTCGGGGCCATGAGCATGGTGGTCTTTATTATTTAGAGATTCCTACCAAACCCGCCGTTCTTTCTACTACCACCTCTTCACCTCATCTTTGGCACGCTCGCTTAGGACATCCATCTGAGTCAGTTTTATCTATTTTGCGACAAACTTTATGTTTTAGTCCAATAAAACAATTAAGTCCATGTGATGCTTGTCATTTATCCAAGCAAACGCGTTTGTCTTTTGCATCTACTACTATTACTACTTTACGTCCTTTTGAACTTATTCATGTTGATATTTGGGGACCTTATTCTTATTTTACACATAAGACATGCCATTATTTTTTATCTATTGTTGATGACTATTCGCGATATACTTGAATTTTTTTTGCTTACTTTTAAGTATGATGCAATTGATTCTTTGATTCGCTTCTTTGCTTTTGTTGAGACTCAATTTCAAAGCAAAGTCCAAAATGTTCAATCTGATAATGGGACTGAATTCCTTTCCTCTCGCATACAAGACTTTTTTTGCGCCCACGGTGTTCACCACCAGCGAAGTTGCCCTCACACTCCTCAACAAAATGGAGTTGTTGAGCGTAAGCATCGTCACTTGCTCAATGTTGCTCGTGCATTGCGTTTTCATTCTGGCATGCCTCTTCACTTTTGGGGGGATTGTGTCTTAATTGCTACTCATCTCATTAATAGACTACCTAGTCCTCTCTTACACAATAAAACTTCGTATCACCTTCTTTATGGCAAACCATCTTCTTATTCTCATCTTCGTGTCTTTGGCTCATTATGCTACGCTTCTACCAACCATCTTCAGTCCGATAAATTTGGCCCCCGATCTCATCGATGTGTTCTAATTGGTTATCCCACACACCACAAAGGTTACCGTCTTTATGACCTTCAAAACCAAACAACTTTTACTAGTCGTGACGTCGTTTCTATGAACAAGATTTTCCTTTTCGTCAAACAATCAAATATACCACAACCAAACAGACCTCGGTAATTCCATTACCCAAACCCGACCTTGGTGAAACATGCCCTCCTCCCTCTACCCCAGTACTTGCACCGACCTCACCTCCTCTTGCACCGACGGCTGCACCATCACCCACTGAACCCGAAGCCGTACCTCGACCATCTCAGCAACGCCGTCGACCCGGCTATCTTCGGGACTACCACTACGTTATTGTGGCCTCTTATCAATCCTCTTCGGATTCTAAGGTCACTGAATCAGGTACTTTTTATCCCTTATCCAACTGTTTATCATACTCGCATTTTTCACTCAATCACCGAATTTTTTAGCCTCCATATCATCTGAACAAGAAACTTAAACTTACGACGTTGCGTGTCAATTTCCCAAGTGGCGGGAGGCGATGTCTTCTGAGATATAGGCCCTTGAACAGAATGACACTTGGGAAATTGTTCCTCTTCTTCCTGACAAACATCCTATTGGATGTAAATGGGTTTACCAAATCAAGTATAATTCCGATGGAACCATTGAGCGCTACAAGGCTCGGCTCGTTGCCAAGGGTTACACTCAAATGGAGGGAATTGATTATCATGACACATTTGCGCCCGTTACTAAAATGGTAACTGTTCGCACTTTATTAGCGCTTGCTTCAATTCATCATTGGCCTCTCTACCAATTAGATGTGAATAATGCTTTTCTGCATGGTGATCTTGACGAAGAGGTCTACATGAGGTTTCCACCGGGTTTTCATACTAAGGGGGAGAATTTAGTCTATCGGCTTAAGAAATCACTCTATGGCCTTAAATAGGCATCAAGGCAATGGTTTGCTAAATTCTCTTCTACACTACTTGATGTTGGTTTTCAACAGTCCAAAGCAGACTATTCACTTTTCACATTGGTCCGTGGCTCTCTCTTGACCATTGTCCTTGTTTATGTTGATGATTTGGTTATCACAGGTGATGATAAAGTTATGATTCGACTTCTCAAGCGATTTCTTGACACACAATTTCGCATTAAGGACTTGAGTACTCTCAAATACTTCTTGGCCATTGAAGTTTCTCATTTCAAGTCCGGGCTTTTCCTGTCACAAAGGAAATACGTTCTTGATATTTTGTCTGATGTTGGTTTTCTTAGAGGACATCCTGTTGATACTCCGATGGAACCTAATATACAATTTTCAGACTCCTCCCCAACTCTTAAGGATCCAGGTTCATATCGACGACTTATTGGTAGATTATTATATCTTACAGTAACTCGTCCAGATTTACTTTTTGTAGTGCAACATCTTAATCGATTTATGCACTCTCCTAATGAAGACCATTGGAATGCCGCCCTTCGCATAGGTATCTTAAGCATGATCTTGGCACTGGTTTGTTTTTCCCATCCAATTATACTCTCCAACTTAATGGTTATACAGATTCTGATTGGGCATCTTGTTCTACATCTCGACGATCTGTTTCTGGCTACTGCATGTTTCTTGGTTCTTGTCCCATCTCATGGCATTCCAAGAAACAAACCACTGTTGCCCGTTCCTCAGCAGAAGCTGAATACCGTGCTATGGCATCTGCCGCATGCGAAATCACATGACTTCACATGCTTCACTCAGATCTTCACCTCAACACTACCATTGCTGATCTTTTTTGTGATAATAAAGCAGCCATCCACATCGCCACTAATCCTGTCTTCCATGAACGCACCAACACATCGAGATTGACTGTCACTTGGTTCTTAAAAAAATTCAGGATGGCACTTTGCATACTCTTCATGTTCCTGGCCACTCCCAACTCGCGGACTTGTTCACCAAACTGGTCATACGTGATTTATTTTGTAATTTTAAAAACAAGTTGTTGACATGTTTACATGCACCAACTTAAGGGGGAGTTGTAACGACCCGGGCCTCACTGTATAATATTGTTCCCTTGAGCCAACTAACTCTCAAAGTGAATTTCATCCAAAAGATTTTGACCCTCTGCCTTCATTCGAAACCTTCTTCGAGCAACAATATATCCTGTTACGAGACTAGAGTCATTTGAGCCATTCTCACCAAATTCAAAGCTTTCTCCCTCTCACATGATTTTTATCCACATGTATCGGATGGCACAGTGCATCAATCACTTGAATCTTTCAACATAAAGGAATTGACTTTCATAATATTGCCCCCAGAAGCTTGTTGAACATAGATATTGGGAAGAAAACATTGGACATAATGATGCTCAGAATGACTCTTGATGGTTAGGTAAATCAGAAGGATGAAGTGATCCTTCTAGGCCAAGGAGATGATGAACGAGCAAACGTTGTTCTGAAAAAAAGATTAACAGAACAAGCTAAGAAGGAAAGGAAACAAAAATATTTGCAAAGACAATCAACTCGTCCTCTGTGACCAAAAGGATTGCCATCCTCGGTGGAAACTTCTGCTCCCAATGCTGTCGCCCTAGTTCAACTCCAAGCTGATGTTCGAGAAATCAAAATTACCATATCTTCCATCCCCCGAAATCTGGTGAAACTTGAGCGATCAATCTTGAACTTGGAATGTTTAATCCCCTCTACCCTATCCCAGATAAACATGAACCTCCTACCTCCTCCTAGTAGAGAAAGCGCACTCACACCTCTTAGACATTGCTATCTTTTGAGCTCTTGTTTTTCTTTTTGATGATGTTAGACTTACTCCCATGCTTTTGAGTTAATGACTTTATCTTTTGCGCATTGCCAATTGTGCTACAGTTATCTTTTTTGTTGATGACAAAAAGGGGGAGAGGCATTGCCAATATGCTTAAATCTTTAGTATCAAGATGGGGAGAGTTATAGGCATTGTTGATAATTGTCGTGACCTACCCTCGGGAGGAGGGAACAGGTTTAGGGGTATTGCCTAAAGGACGGGCCTAAAACCCATGATCAGGCGCGGGCTCTCCCAAGCCCATACCCCGCGTGACATTGGGATATTTTTAAGAAAGTTTGCATAAAAGGAGTCACCACTAGCCTATTGGGGTCAGCTAGAAACCAAGTATGGCATGGGAGTGTACCTCACTTTCTACGCAACTAGAGAATCTAGGGTCGGGGACTTGATTACACTAAGGGGGTGCATGAAAACCATTCCGTTTCAGAAATAGTTTCTGGAACAGAAATAGATTTTTCTATTTCTATTTCTAGAAGAGTTTCTAAGAAAAATAACCATTTGATAACGACACAAAATTTCTACTCTAAAAATAGAAATTCGTTTGATAACGACACAAAATTTCTTCCTTTCGGATGACGGTGGACCGGCGGATGGCGGTGACGGATGGCGGCCGGCGAGCGACCGATGGATGGTGGTCGGCGGCGGCGGCCGATGACCGGTGGCTACGGCGGCGGCGACCGGCGATCGGCGGCTACAATGGCAGTGGCGGCCGGCGAGCGACCGATGGATGGTGGTCGGCGGTGGCGGCGGGCGGCAACCGACGGTAGCAATGAAGATGGGCGGCGATGACCGGCGGGCGGCGTGCAGCGGCTGGCAGGCGACCGATGGACGGTGGTCGGCGGCAACAAATGAAGGACCGGCTGACGAATGATGAGAAAATTTTTTATTTCTGATTTCTGTTTCAAAAATAGAGAAGTAGATTTTTTCTACTTTTGATTTCTCTTCCAAACCTATTTCTGGAATAGAAATCTATTCCAGAAATAGAAAAATGGAGACGGTTTATCAAACGGATTTCTCTTCCAGAAACAGGTCTGGAACAGAAAAACTATTTCTGGAACAGAAATTTTGGGTTATCATGCACCCCTTAATTGACTAATTAGTACCCTTTTGATACCTAATCTTGTTCATTTTAACAAAATGATTCTTTTTGGCGCTTTGGATTGATTTTATACCAATCCACTAACATGTGAGGTGATGATGTGGGTGCACAATCATTAAAATAATAATCATAGCTACCAAGATGCTACAAAATTAACACATGAAGCTAAACAATTACAAACATAATTAAACATGTAAATTAAACATGCAATATAATCAAAATACGAGCAATTTAAAGCCTAATTACACTTAAAAAAGGTAAAACATGGCAATTTCCAACCATACTCTACATTTTTAAAATTTCGAATTTTTTTTTAAATTTTTAAATTTTTAAATTTTTAAATTTTTTTTGGATTTTCGAAATTGTTTTTTTTTAAATAATAATTTTTTGGGGCGGACCGGGGCCGGACCGGTTTAATCCGGTTGGGAGGCGGGCGGTCGGCCTGCTGAAAAAAGGCTAGGCCCAACTAGCCTGGTTGAACCTGCGCTCAATTAGGGGTTAGGCCCAACCGATGGGCCTAACCCCCCTTTTTGCCACATGGGCCTCCATAAGCCCAACATGCCAAACATCTCAGCCCAAAGATCTAAAGCCCAAAAGCAAAAATAGCCCAAACCCGGCCCAAAATGCTAAAAACCCTACCCATTTCGCTTTCGCCCAACTCGGCCAAGACGCAGTTCACCTCCTCTCTCCCCTACTGTTTTACGGTGCCGGAGAAGGACGTTCGAGACGCCGGCAACTTGGCGGCGGCGGCGCGGTGGGCGGTGGATGACAGTGGCAGCAGCGCGTCGAGCAGAGACGATGGCAACGGCGGGGGCGGTGTCGCAGCTGGGCAAGGGTACTGTCGCGACGGTGTCACGAGTTGCAGGTGCAGGTGAGGCGGAGCAAATGTGGGTCGACGTTGGGCGGTTGCGGATGGCCGGCGAAGCGGCAGAGGTCAGCGATTTAGCTGCCGGCGTTGGGTGGAGGCGTAGTGGCCGACGTGGGATCTACAAGCACAACGGCTGATGTAGCAGCATTGTGCCAGACGGCGTCGGGCAGGAAGGCAGCAAGCTCGGAAGGCGAGGGGCAGGAAGGTGACGAGCGCAGAGGCACAGACTGGTGCGGGGCTCGCTCATCGGTGGAGCGACGACCAGCTCAGATCTGCTGTCGTTGGGACTCAGCGGTGACTGGTGGAGACACGGCCAAGGCGTGCGGTGGTTCAACGGCCGAGCGGAGGTGCAGGGTCGGGCATCGGCGCTCAGAGGCAACAATGCGCGGGCGGCGGCTCGAACGGCGTCGGGCAGGAGGGCGGTGGCTCGGCTCGGACAGGTTGAGGCAGCGAGGCCTCCTCACTCCTCGGCCGCCGTCCTCCTTCCCCCTTGAATTTCTCTCTCTCTCGCGAGCTCTGTGCTTATGGGTCCTCCTCTCTCCTCCTTTCCATTTTTCCTCTGCATCTTGAGCTCCCTCTCTCCCTGTTCTCTCTCTGTCTCACAGTGCTGCCCTTCTTCTGTTCTCTCCCTCTTCTGGCTTTGCAGGTGCTGCAGTGAAGACCAACTAGATGGGAGAAGACCCTCGTTCATGGGCTGGGCTGAATGGGAAAATGGGCTGGGCTGGGCCCAGCGTGGGAGGGGGGAAGAGAAAAGAGAAGGGGCGTGGGCCGGGCCAAAGCCAGGTCCGGCCCAACCCGATTTTTTTTCGTTTTGATTTTTTTATTTTATCCTTTAATACTATTTTTAACTAACTAATTTAGGTGAAATTTAGGTGTCAATAGCTGCCCCTCTTTGAATGGGAGCTCAAAGAAGTTCCATTCAAAGACAAAAAACACATAAATTATTTTGGTGATAGAGAGACCCTAGGTCCATAGGCACGTATCAGGTCGACGGAAATGATTCATAACTATGGAAGCACGTCTTGTCAATAAGAGGAAGAAAGACCCCGAGCTACAAAAGCACGTCGTGTCATAAGAAGAAAGAGAGACCCCGGGCTACAGAAGCACGCCGTGTCATAAGAAGAAGACCCCGGGCTACAAAAGCACAACGTGTCATAAGAAAAAGGAAAGACCCTGGGCTACAGAAGCACGTTGTGTCATAAAAAGAAGACCCCGGGCTACAAAAGCACGCCGTGTCATAAGAAAAAGACCCTGGGCTATAGAAGCACGCCGTGTCATAAGAAAAAGACCCTGGGCTACAGAAGTACGCCGTGTCATAAAAAGAAAAGAGAGACCCCGAGTTACAGAAGCACGCCGTGTCATAAAAAGAAAAGAGAGACCCCGGGCTACAAAAGCACGCCATGTCATAAGAAAAAGACCCCGGGCTACAGAAGCACGCTGTGTCATAAGAAAAAGACCCCAGGCTACAGAAGCACATCGTGTCATAAGAAAAAGACCCCAAGCTACAGAAGCACGCCGTGTCATAAGAAAAAGACCCCAGGCTACAGAAGCACGCCGTGTCATAAGAAAAAAACACCCCGGGCTACAGAAGCACGCTGTGTCATAAGAAAAAGACCCCGAGCTACAGAAGCACGCCGTGTCATAAGAAGAAAGAGAAATGAGGTCTCACTGTGTAACAACGGGTTTCGACCGGGTTGAAAATACATGATTTAAGGAAAACCAATGAACCTTTGGAGATGACATGGTTTAAGGTTAACCATGAACCTTTGGAAATGACATGGTTTAAGGCTGACCATGGACCTTTGGAAATGACATGGTTTAAGGCTAATCATGAACCTTTGATGATGACATGGTTTAAGGCTAACCATGAACCTTTGGTTTTTAGGGAAGCACCCACTAACTCCTTGAAACTACATGGCTTTACTGAGGAATCCTATCAAACTCAACTTGAGCAAATATCATTAGAGACGTCATCAAGAGACGTATTGGCAATATTGTAGCATTAATTAAACAAGCTAATCAAGCTAAGTCTGACTGCTTTAGAAAATCATTCGATGTCAATCAACATCATGTGGTGCAAAATTGTCATCTTGCTCGTGGATATATCATTAATCATCAAATTCTCTAGGAGTCAAGTTTTTATCAAAACGGCTACGACTCGTGAAAAGTGCTCGTTTAGCATGCCAAACTAAAGCTTCTTAGTCAGAAAGGGTTTCTCACACACTCTCGATAAAATGGCTGCTTGATCCCATCAATTCATGTGGGAGATAACTGGTTGCTAAGGGTATCTCACATAACCCGTCTCAAAGGCTTTCAGAAACATTCGCAATGAGCACAATCTGATTGATCAAAAAGGTCTTTTGAAAGGATCGCAATATAGGCTCGGTTATGGGCTTACACAAAGGGATTATTGCTTTGAGGCCAATAAAGGAGCATTTGTCGCTATCTTCATCGGGTTTACAAGTTGAGAACTTGGAAGATAAGACAAGATAGGATTACTTCCACTTCTTCAAGCAATAGCTTCTTTGTGGCATTCTCATTTTCGCTCAAACCATCCCAATCAGAAGAGACTACGGAAGAGGGTTGTAATGTTGGCTCGGGAGAGGCTCGAAAGGCTTAAAATTTTCAAGAGGGTTTTTAAGAGTCGGTGATCGTCATGGCATCGTGACCAGGTCACTCGACCTTTCGAAAGCATTTGGCTTTTGAGACACAACACATCTCGAAAGTCTCTTGACTAATCATTTATGTATGGGAGCTTTGCTCCTTTCTCTAATGTCCTTTGCTCTTGCAATGAATTTTTTTTTTTGCGCAGGCACTTGGACTTTGATAATTTTTTATTCTACATAAGATGCAGCTTTTTGGCTTTTTTTTTCTTGATGGGCATTGGCCTTTGCTTTTACCATGCACACTGCTTTTTCATGCCCCCTAGTTTATCGAACTTTTTGGTCTTTGAATTTTTGTAGCTCTTATGACTTTCAAGATGCTTTTCACATTTTCTCGTAACTGCCAATTGTATTTGGTCAATTCTTATACCTTGCCCCAGTGAAGGAAGATGATCACCGCTCGGGGTTTAGAAATGAATAATCAGGCCCAAATTGGTTAAAGTAATGGGTATCGGTATTTGGATAGAGAATGAAATGCTCTTCTTCACCTTGGGATGAGTCAAGCTCTAATGAGAATTTCTCTGAAGCTATCACCAGAAGATTGATGCAAGTGAAAGTAATAAAATATTTTTCAATCTTTCGCTCTACGACATGACTATAACCTCCTACGTTGCCCCAATGTAGGGTCGTTCTCGATAGGGATACTTTGAAGGATCATCTTTATTTAGCCAAAAGGGTGTCAGTAAGATGTCAATTCAGTGCTTGGGATTGATGAATGAAATGCCTTTATCATTTCGATCTTTGTACTCAATGCGAATGAATCCTTCGTCCTAAGAGAATGTCATTTTTCACTCAACTCTCAAAAGTGTTTGAAGGACGTGTTTGGAAATGGCTTACCTTTCTTCATCCTAAGCACTTCTTGTTTGGCATGGTCAACGTCTCTATTTCACTCTCTGCCGAGATCGTCGAGTAGATCAATCTCCATAGGGAAATTTGATTCAAAATGAATAAACCACAAAACGAGAAAACAATTTTGAGATAAAAATGATGCTCAAAAAGTTTGTAGAAATTTTTTTCTCAATTATTCATTTTTTGTGCTTGTCTCTAGGAAAGTGCAAAAAGTTCTTCTTTTTTTTTTTTTTGTAATGGAAAATTCTCCCCTTTTTTCTTCTTCTTTTTTTTTTTTTTTTTTTTGAGAAGAAGGGTACTTACCCGTGGCATTGCGACTCGGTAACCCCCGTAAAGAATGTGAAAGAATATGTTAGTGCAAAAATCTTTAGGGATTGAGATGTTGGAAACGATACATTATTACCCTTCATTCGCTTTCATCCTTTAAGCGCTAACATCTCTTGGATTCACCTTCGTGGATATTTGGTAACTCGACAATACCATTCCATTGCATTCACCTTTAAGTGTTTGATGTTTTCCTGATTCCTTGGGAGAAGGCGCCGCTTCTATGATCAAGGTGCAACTTCTTTTTTTCATTTATCACCCTGTAAGAAGGGGAGATGAAACGAGTTATCTCCATTCTTAGTTAGGTTCAATTGGGGAACAATACATCCTTTTCAAAGTCGGGCAATCAACATCCCAAGGTATCTCTCATGGAGGAATGGATAATATTGCCCCTCTGTTTCATTTGAATCTTTCTTTGTTTAAGATGAACAGGACTTAAAAATGCTCCATTGCGTTTGTTGGGAACGTTACAAAACCTGGCACTCTTGATGTCTCCTTGACAATGAAAAGAAAGTCATGTCAGAAACGGTATCGGAAATGAATAATTGGAATCGATACAGTTTACTCTTCCTTCGAATTCGTCTTTTTGGATGCTTGGCAACTCCCTTAATTTGTCTCATCATGCAAAGTGAATGAGATAGATGGGCTATTTTGGCACCTAAGGCATTTGCGAATAACGAAACTTCCCAGAACGGAATTCAATTTCGTTCCGCCTCTATGGAAAATTGGTGCTGACAATGCCTCAACGCATGCTTACTTACTCCTCAAGTTCCATGAGCCTACACTTTTATCTTTTAGAATGGGCAGATGTCAATCTTAGATAAACTCATCCTACTCGAGAAAGCGATCACGTGAAGCGAGGGTCTTAAGTGGAGTTTTCTTGAAATTCATTTTGGAAGGTAAACGTATAGGTTCGCTTGAAACACTTCTAAATTTGTTTTTTCTTTTTCTTTTTCTCTTTTTTTTTAGGATGATTTTCACGAAATTGAATTCCATCATTAAAAAAGAGTCGCGTGATTTACAAAAGCATTAATTGGATTCACAATCAAAACCCGAATGGAAAACAAGATTCTTAACAAGAATGAGAACAACGATAAAATACAAGAAAATCTTGTATAGATAAGAGTAAAAGTCAACTCTTGTCCTAGCTCTAGAATTCACTTCTCTATGTGGTCAAACACGAAAATGTCATTGAGCATCATGCATAACCTGCAAAAAGACAACAACGTCAGTATGAGAATGAGAAAATGATCTCTCAATGAGGTCGCTTCTTACAACAAAATCGAGGTGACGGTATATGCCCCATAGTCTTTATTATGGGGTTTTAGTATTTCACCAAGATTGGTCATAAGAGAATGGGCATCATTAAAATAATCAATCCACGGCCATCAATCGGATGTCCACTTTTATTTCAAAAGTTTCATATGCAAAACTGGCATTCAATTTTATTTTATTTTTGAAGAGATTGATTTTATGATTTTACTCTTGCAAAAAATGAAGAGACTTCTATTTTGAGAAATCTATACAAAATGTGAGAAGGAATGAGTTTGATCAAAAACGCAATCTCAAATTTTATTTTTTTTCGAAATGTGATTTTGAGCCCATAACTAGGAATTTAAACAAAACCATGTGTTCAACAGGGCCAAATCAAAGTGTTTAGAACTTGCTTTCAATGTTCACTTATCAAAAGTGATTGCTAATTTTTTCAATTATAAGCCTACAGCACCGAGGGCAATCGATTGATGTTCGCGAATTTCAAGATGGAAGTTTAATGCAAAATGAGCAAATAAAGGGGAAAATGATACTTACAATGGGTGCCGACTTTTGTCTCTATTTTTTTTCTTTCGTTTTTTTTCAATTACATAGACATGCACATGGGATGTGGTTCGACTTCTGCTCTAAACAGCTCAAAATGAAGCCATGAGATGACCGGACTGAACCAACATGATCGTGGCTAGGTCGGGGTTCTCATGACTCCTGCTTTGTCAAAGAACCGACCCGTGTCGCGCGGTTGCAAACCGAGGTGGGTACCTTCGACATGAAGAAAGAAATTTCAGGGTAGAGATGGGCGACTCGTACTACACGGTTGTAGTCGGAGTGGTATCCACCTCAACACCATCCTAGGTGATCCTATGTGGCCCAGGTCCGGCGGCAGGTTGTGTGTGCCATGGTATAGTGCAATGCAGGGAACACAGGCATAACAATTTATAGGCAAGCGGCACTTCATAAATTCAAAACATAAACATCTATTCCCAACTCCACACCTGCAAGACAATGGGTTAGCAATCACTCTTCCCCTTATAACTCCCAACTGCAAAAACATTTAACACCTTTAATGTTAGGGGCGTACCTGGAATCCTCGCTGTCAAACAAAAATATTTTTGAACAAGATTAATTTTGGCCTAAGCCCTCTAAGGTTTAAAACCAAGTCCCCAGCGAAGTCGCCAAGCTGTCGCGACCTACCCTCGGGAGGAGGGAACAGGTTTAGGGGTATTGCCTAAAGGACGGGCCTAAAACCCATGATCAGGCGCGAGCTCTCCCAAGCCCATACCCCGCGTGACATTGGGATATTTTTAAGAAATTATGCATAAAAGGAGTCGCCACTAGCCTATTGGGGTCGACTAGAAACCAAGTGTGGCATGGGAGTGTACCTCACTTCCTATGCAACCAGAGAATCTAGGGTTGGGGACTTGATTACACTAATTGACTAATTAGTGCCCTTTCGGTACCTAATCTTGTTCATTTTAACAAAATGATTTTTTTTTGCAAGCAGTTTGGATTGATTTTATACCTATCCACTAACATATGAGGTGATCATGCGGGTGCACAATCATTAAAATAATAATCATAGCTACCAAGATGCTACAAAATTAACACATGAAGCTAAACAATTACAAACATAATTAAACATGTAAATTAAACATGCAATATAATCAAAATATGAGCAAGTAAAAGCCTAATTACACTAAAAAGGTAAAACATGGCAATTTCCAACCATACTCTACATTTTTAAATTTTCGAATTTTTTTAATTTTTTTTAATTTTTTAAATTTTTTAATGTTTTTTGGATTTTCGAAATTGTTTTTTTTTAAATAAAAATTTTTTTGGGGCCGGATCGGGACTGGACCAAGGTTTGGTCAGGTTGGGAGACGGGCCAGTTGGCTCGCCCAAAAAGGGCTAGGCCCAACCAGCCTGGTCGGGCTTGCGCTCAATTAGGGGTTAGGCCCAACCGATGGGCCTAACCCCCCTTTTTGCTACATGGGCCTCCATAAGCCCAACATGCCAAACATCTCAGCCCAAAGATCTAAAGCCCAAAAGCAAAAATAGCCCAAACTCGGCCCGAAATGCTAAAAACCCTACCCATTTCGCTTTCGCCCGACCCAGCCAAGACCCGGTTCGCCTCCTCTCTCCCTTACTGTTTTGCGGCGCCGGAGAAGGACGTTCGAGACGCCGGCAACTTGGCGGCGGCGGCGCGGTGGGCGGTGGACGACGGTGGCAGCAACGCATCGAGCAGAGACGATGGCAGTGGCGACGGCGTCGCGGCTGGGCAGGGGTGCTAGCGCGACGGTGTCGCGGGTTGCAGGTGCAGGTGAGGCGGAGCAAATGTGGGTTGACGCTGGGCGGTCACGGACGGCCGGCGAAGCGACAGAGGTCAGCGATTCAACTGCCGGCGTTGGGTGGAGGCGCAATGGCCGGAGTGGGATCTGCAAGCACAACGGCTGATGTGGCAGCGCTGTGCCAGACGTCGTCAGGCAGGAAGGCAACAAGCTCGGAAGGCGAGGGGCAGGAAGGCGGCGAGCGCAAGGGCAGCAGCGCGGAGGCACGGATGGGTGCAGGGCTCGCTCAGTGGTGGAGCGACGACCAGCTCAGATCTGCCATCGTCGGGACTCAGCGGTGACTGGCGAAGACGCAGCCGAGGCGCGCGATGGCTTGGCGGCCTGGCGGAGGTGCAGGGTTGGGCGTCGGCGCTTGGAGGCAACAGTGCGCGGGCGGCGGCTCGAACGGCATCGGGCAGGAGGGCGGCGGCGAGGCCTCCTCACTCCTCGGCCGCCATCCTCTTTCCCCCCTGAATTTCTCTCTCTCTCTCTCGAGCTCTCTGCTTCTAGGTCCTCCTCTCTACTCCTTTTTCGTTTTTCCTCTGCGTCTCGAGCTCCCTCTCTCCTTGTTCTCTCTTTGTCTCACGGTGCTGCCCTTCTTCTGTTCTCTCCCTCTTCTGCCTGTGCAGGTGCACCAACCGGATGGGAGAAGACCCTCGTTCACGAGTTGGGTTGAAAGGGAAAACGGGCTGGGCCGGGCCCTGCGCGGGAGGGGGGAAGAGAAAAGAGAAGGGGCGCGGGCTGGGCCAAAGCCAGTCCAGCCTGACCCGATTTTTTTTCGTTTTCATTTTTTTTTTAACCTCTAATACTATTTTTAACTAACTAATTTAGGTAAAATTTAGGTGTCAACAATAATGTTTCCTAAAATATGTCCTATTGTCCCTTAATGCCCGTCTTTTGATGATTTCTTACTTATCTTATACATTCTCAATCATCATAAGACTGTGGATCCTAGTAATTCATTCTTATCTTCAAAGATCCTTTAAATTTAGTCTTCTCATTCCATGAAAATCTTATGGAGTTTCTAATGTTTGCAAAGTGTATCTTCTTTGATAGATCAACACTAATGCGGATCTTTATCTCTTTTGTAAATTCTTCAATTATAAAAGTTCACATATGTAGGATAGTCTTGTCATCAGAAAATGGGAAGATCATTGGAGAAACATTTCAAAGAATTTTGAGATCGTTGGAGAAACATTTCAAAGAATTTTGATGATTCCAAAACTTTTCTTAGTATAATGTTCACTATGATATTTGCAGATGTTTGTGATATTATATCAAACACATAAGTGATATTAGAGAAGGAAAAAGATCATGAATATCATCTGTTGGTAAACAACACTAATGGACTAGAAGATCAGCGGATTATAATGTTTGTGTCAATGTAGGAGATATCATGCCATTGGTGATGTTGGAGCAAGGACCATTCTAGATGATTGTTACATAAGTCTAATAGTCGTTGTCACCTAAAGATGCACACCATTAGAACAAGAAGACGTCGGAGTACTAGAAATAGACTTTTTTGTTAGACTTGTCAAAGCCATCAGCAACGATACAGCAACAGAAGCTATTTTGGGCTAGCTTGCAAATGCTCAAGAAAAAGGACTGTATAGGCAGTTCTATATCTAGACAACAGCTCTAACGGATCTCTAACGACTCTATGCTTTTCGAAGACATCTCCAACAAGAAGATTGAAGACACTTCTATATGAGAGAAGATCTTGAAGGCCAAATGTTGGACACGCAATATATAAAATCTAGAAATCCGCTGAAAGTTGTGTCCTTAAAAAAAAACAAAAGTGTTTCAGTCTCTTCAGATATTCACTATAGCGTTCTTGCCGGATTTTAATTGTGTGAATGATCAGTGTACATTAGTGACAACAACACCTAATTTTTGATAATGTGATCTATCATCTGATAGGATTGATCTTTGGTGGTTGTAACTTGTTTAATATATTACTAGTGCAATCCAGCTTGACTTGTGTGGACAGTGGACGTAAGCTTAGGGATAAAGCTAAACCACAATATATCATTGTGTGCTCTTATTTCTCTCACTCTTACTTGTAACAACACTCAACTTGTTCACGATATTTGAAATATCTGCTGGACTTGATCTTGACATAATAGCTGCCAATTTCTACAAAACTGTGAAAGTCTTTAAAAAACAACCTATCCACCCACCTCTAGGTTGTATTGTTAGCCTTGTTAGCCCCAATAGGTGTTCAGAAACAGGTGGAGCTTCAGGGAGAGCCTAGAGATATTCAAAGTGAAGTCAATATGATAGGGTTTGTAGAGTTGCTTGATTCCATAGCAATTGACAATTGTTCTAAGGTCACAATTGATGAAAGTTCGGGGTGGTCAGTGGATGTGTATGAGATAAAGCAACAATTACATGCAATGCTGAAATAGATAATTTGGGTGCAATAGAGATAGGTTTAGGTATGGAAATGTAGAGAGAGGCAGCTGGAATGTTGTGAGTGACTCAGAGGAGTTACATCGGAAAAGCGTCAAGGCCTTCCAACATGCAGCTGAAAAATTATGTAAGTACCCTACTTGCTACACATCATAAATTGTCTAGATTGTTATCGTGTACTGGGAGGTGGAGCAATTATCCCATGCTTTACATGCCACTATTGTTGCTTGCTTGAACTAGGCTTGATCTATCACTACAATCAGGAGAATGTATATGGTTAATCCATTTATACATTGCAATGCTATGAAGTGGATCCTCCTGGTTTTGTTGGGGACAACATACAGTGGTGTATGTTTTGGAGAAGGTAGTTTAGATAGTGTGGCAGTAGCTAGATTTGTGAACCCCGTGTCATACAAGGAACATAAAAGATGATGGTTTGAGTAGTTATGCCTTTGCTTCTGTTAGTTGTGCTATGTTTTGGACAATGTGGTTGAGAGACATGGTGAGTATGATAAGAGCAGAAGAGGTGGTGCAGTTTAATGACTTGGTGAGTGATGGTCATGGGACATCTGACATGTGGCCTGACTTCATTCCTCTAGACAAGTTCAAGCTTTGCTTAGACTTGATAGATGTCTGATGGTTAGGCGTCTATCTGGGCATTAGGAGAGCTAACATAGATGATGAACACTATAACTTGGCTTAATTGTCGAACCAAGGTAAAGAATTGTTAATTATGTCTTCTGTTTGAACTATCTGACCCGATGTTAATAGCGAGACTTTGGATGGTTGCTCTTACGTTATTTCTTTTGGCGCATGAAAAATAAGAAACAAGAATCCTGAAGATGCACCCGATCAAACCGAATCTGCAGAGAAACAACAAACGTAAGCTTTCCTTTTGGTTCGGCCAAATGCCTGATTTGGGGGATTACTTTTCTTTATTATAATATTAAGAGAGAACAGCATTCCTGATATAGTGTTACTGGTCAAAAACAGAGAACCATCGTGAGTAGGCCTTCCATTGTCGATGCGTGCACGGGCTGTTAACTCAAGAAGTGGCTGCGACCGTCGAGCAATTACGTGAAGGTAAATTCTGTGGATTTTATGTACTTGAAGGCTGGAAAGAACCTGAACTTATGAGTAATTGTAACTCTGTAATTTTCTGATTTCTTTTTCTCAGAGTAATTCTCCGATTGAATAATGGATTATTTGATGCAAACGCTCTCCGTGAAATAAGTAACGACATTTGGACCAAACCACGTTAATCTTTGGTGTTCCTTATTATTGCTTATTCATTGCTATAGTGATTTCGCATTGATTTAATTACAAGATCCATTACTATTTTTTGCACTATATTATAATGGGAAGGGTGGTCGATGAAGCGCTTAAAATGGAAGCAGTGCGGGTACAGGAAGTAGCTGCACTGGATGCAGGCGAAGACGTCCACGGACGCTGCAATCAGGCATTCACATCCGAAGCACTGAATCCGTTGGGTCGAGCCCTTGGGTGAAGGGTTGATAACGGATCAAGTTGTGTGGATGGCTGAAATGCTCGTGGAATGCCATCTATGTTTTGGGCTCTGTGCGCTTGTCTGTGAGAGAAGGGAGGAAGGGAGGTTGGCTTATAAACTCTGTTAGGAACTGCTCATATATGTAGGAAATAGTGGAGGTTTGGGAATCAATGGAAAAAATATCGAATATCCCTTTATGACGTACTAAACAAAGTCAATTATAATATACAAAAATTACAAAAAAAAAAATCATGTTTTCAGGTGGATCTGATGTGAATCACATTATCTCTTGATATGTGATTGACATTAGTCTATTAGATTAACTCTATATAACAACTTCCCCAAGCAAGGTCAATTATATTTCTTCTTTGGCGCTTTAAAGGGTATATAACATTAACTCTCTCTTTGTGCATCAAACATGGCAACCTATGACATGAACTAGTGTATAACATGCACAAAGAAAAGGTAATACAAGTCACTGCATACAGCTTCCCACATGCATGAAAAGGTCGTGGAAATCGTACATAATTTGGCAGCAAATAGAGCCTCGCCTACGTAAAGCCCATGCTACTCTCTCTCTCTCTCTCTCTCTCTCTCTCTCTCTCTCTCTCTCTCTCTCTCTCTCTCGTTCATGCTCAGGCATGTTATTGACAAAGTAGTGCGATCCTTCCTTTGATTAACTCGGTTTGTCCCTGTAATCATACCAACACACTTTAATTTTTTGCATGATGTGTCCTTATTTGAATAGTAAGTCAACTTGTTTCATATTCTTCGTATGCTTTATTAAAATTTCAAAACTATGCTTCTTATCCCTAAATTTGAGCATTTTTTTCCGGTCAAATCCTCTTAACATTTAGTTTGCTTCATCAAGTCATTGAATTTGCATAGCCTTTTCTAATTAAATCCCTTTAGCTCCAAATCTATTTAATTGGAGTTGACATAAGTTATTCAAGAACTTTTATATTTTACACTATTCTAATTTCATCACCTTCTTATTCTTTCTATCCTCAAATATTTTGGCATACTATTTAATTACTATGAACACAACAACAAAATTTTAGCATATTACACTTAATTACTATTTCTCTTCTTACAAAGTACATGGTCTAGGGGTGATGTGTACCAACTCTATATGAAGAGTCGCAAGGATCTAATCCAATATAAAATTTAAATTTGTTGACCAAGTTTTTGCTTAAAGAATGCATAGTTAGTGTAGAGGACATAAAGTAATTCCATGGGTCCCTCTTTGTCCCACATCACCTAGTCATAGCCTATGAAGCACCGACACTCTCCAAGAACCTTCATGTCGTGTCAGACACTTCAACACATATTCGACACTCTCCGACACTTGATCAACACGTGTCGAAAAATCTGACACCTGGTCAACTTTCCCGACATTCGAGTCGGAATTCTGACATATAAGTTTCCGACACTTGATTCCGATATCGAGGTCAATTTTAAAAATTCAATAAATGAGAAGTCAAAATATTTATGTGAAAAAAAACACAATAATAAAAATAATAAATTGAGAAAGAAGAAAAACCTAATATTCTCTTCCCTTCTAACTCCCACTTCCCGTTATACACAATTCACCCCTTAAGTTTTTTTTTTCCTCCTCCTCCAACATATCTAACATGCGAGTCCAAAATGTGGATCACTTGTTTTTTCTCTAAATTTTATGAATTATTGAAATAGAGTTAAATTTGTCAAATTGAAATAATGAATGATATTAATATATTATGGAATAATGTTTTTAGTGTAAATTCATTCTAGGCTTTTTAATTATTTATTTATATATGAATTTGATTGAAATAATTATAAAAATGATAATTATTATGTATATATAAAAATAGACAATGTGTCCTAACGTGTCGGAATTTTCTATTTTTTGAGAAACGACGTGTCGACGTGTCGTGTCATGTTGTGTCGTGTCGTGTCGCGTATCAGTGTTGGTGCTACTTAGGTCACAATGCCTTCTCATGTCATTCTTGTTTGATTTGCTTTGGCTAAGGATCATGTCGTGCGACAAGAATCTTAATTATTTCTTAATTACAGTATTATTCCCAAGATGGTTAATGTTAATTTTTTTGTTTGTCTAGTTCTAATTGGTCTTAGGTGATTACTAAAAAAAATTCTTTTTAGTCACATCGCACCGAAATGATTTGACAATCCTAAAATTATTTATCTTTTTTTCCTCGTGGACATCACAACCAATTAAAAGATCATTTGAAGTTAATTAAAGGAAGTAAATCCAATTGTGATCGAATCGGCCTATACACGGAGGAAATTTGGTCAGCATGAAAGGCAAAATTGGCTTGCCATGCACTTTGAGGCAATGCACCTGCGTGGTTTTGTTAAGTATAAAACCAAACACCCTCCTCTAGATTTTCAATACCAAAGGATCATCTTGAGCCATACGGTAAAATCTGCTATTATGACTTTCCCTAATTGGGTCTTTGTTTATAATTCCTTGATTCCAGGGAAATAAAAGCAAAAGAAAGGTTGAATGGATGAAACGGATTGATGTTCCCACGACTTTTCCCATTTGAACTATCTTGACTATGCCATGTCAAAAGAAGAAGGATTGTTTACTTGACTTGAACTATCGCACTTAATCAATTAAATATCATATGCCAATTACAACTTTCTTACTTTTTTGACTAATTATATGCCTTTGGGATTAAATACATACGGAGTTTTTTAATAATTCCAATCATTTTTTAATAAAAATATGACTATATTCAAAAGTTAAAGATAATAATATAATAGCAGTGGGCTTTTTTACTATCAATTAATAATTCGTCTATAAGTACTCAAGAAGCTTCCAATTTGCATCTCAATGTAACAAGTTAAACGCGGGTACAACATTATTATCAGAGGTACTATTTTGAAATAAATTCTGCTTCACCATAGTAGAGATTTTGCTCTGTTTTATGTATAAGCGCTATTTTTAATTTTAATAAAAAAATCAAAAATGTATAATTTATAGAAAAGATACATATTATAATTGAAAAATGAAAGTAAAGTTGATTATAAATTGTGAAATAAATCTACTTATATGTATAGTTGATACTGTTATGCTTTTGAGTAATGAAAAGTTAAGATTTTATATGCGCGGAAAAGGCTGAAGTCGTCACCCCTACTAAACGGCCCGCAAATTTAGGGAATAGAAAGATACGATTGACAATGAAAAAAAGTAGGCCCCATGGTGTTTTCAGTTCTCATTGACTGACTTGATCATCAGTGGTTACCTTGCATGTCTCACGGCCTTCTAATTTTTTTAACTTGAAAGGACCATGAAAAGATCTATCATGACTATTCTTGAATTGATGAATTCAACATGTCTTAGTATGAGAGAACATGTTGCCTGCTATTATATATTCACGAATTGTTTGGAAACAACGTTACAAGAAAACCAAAAGAGACTTGAGCTGAGTGCGCTTTGCTACAAATCCTCATGGACCTTCCCTATAAAGATCGAGTTTTATCCGGGTCGTTCTCATGCTTAACTACCATCATTCTTCTATTAGGGAGTGTTCTATCTTTAGTAAAACCTAGCAGGAATGAAACTGATCGGCTTGCTTTGCTGGAATTCAAGGCTCAAATAGTTGATCCCGGCGGGGTTTTGAGCTCGTGGAATGATTCTAGCCACTTTTGCAAGTGGTACGGCGTCACATGCAGTCATAGACACCGAAGAGTCACCATACTAGACCTCCACTCCAAGAACTTGGTTGGGGTCGTGCCACCCCATATCGGTAACTTGAGCTTTCTAAGAGAAGTCTATCTACAGAACAATAGTTTCCACTCTGAAATTCCCTCGCAATTTGGCTACCTATCTCGGTTGCATGAGTTGTTCCTTAATAACAACTCGTTTAGCGGACAAATCCCTTCGAATCTTTGCCATTGCTCTAATTTGCTAGTTCTTAAATTAGGTGTCAATAGGCTCGAAGGAAATTTGCCTACAGAACTCGGGTCCTTGTCCAAGCTCCAAAAACTTGTACTTCAAGCCAACAGCTGGACAGGAAACATTCCGCTGTCATTTGGAAACTTGTCCTCTCTTCAAATCTTTGGAATAAAGGACAATAATCTCGGTGGTACGCTCCCAGAGACTCTCGGCCGACTGAGAAATCTATACTTCCTCGATCTTGCCTTCAATAAATTTGTCGGTACGATTCCTATCTCAATTTTCAATATATCCACTATGCAAGTGCTCAGTTTGGGTGAAAATCAGTTAGAGGGGGGCTTACCCAGTGATTTAGGCTTCACTCTTCCAAATCTCAAGTATATCTCTTTGTGTGAAAACCACCTCACTGGACCCATTCCTGAGTCAATAACCAACGCCTCTAATCTCGATATCTTCGCAATCGGGTCGAACAACTTCACCGGGAAAGTTCCTTCTTTCTCAAAGATGAGAGAACTCTATTGGTTTGAAATTTGCCGAAACAACTTAGGAAGTGGGGAATCTATTGATTTGGATTTCCTCTGCTCTTTAACCAATTCCACAAACTTGAAACTATTAGGTATAGAGAGCAATGCTTTCGGAGGATCAATACCCAATTGTATTAGTAACCTCTCTATCACCCTTGCGTGTTTTGGGTTACGCGAGAACCATATTTCTGGAACCTTACCTTCTGGAATTGGAAATCTCATCAATTTGCAAATCCTGTACATGGGGCGCAACAACATCTCAGGAAACATTCCTTCTGAGATTGGAAACCTAATCAAATTGGAGCTTATGGATCTTGGTCAAAATAAATTCTCGGGGAAGATACCGGAATCTATCGGGAATTTAAGGATGTTAACCAAATTGAGTATGTACAGCAATAATCTCCAAGGCTCAATACCATCATCTCTAGGAAATTGCAAGAACCTACTTCTCTTAGACCTTTCAATTAATGACCTCAGCGGTAACATTCCTCCGGAAATTATGGGACTCTCATCTTTGTCAATTTATCTTAACTTGTCTCAAAATAGTTTGACCGGCTGCCTTCCGGCAGAGGTTGGAAAATTGAAAAATCTCGACGCATTAGCTCTTAACGGGAACAAATTATCTCAACTGATTCCAAGTAGTATCAGCAATTGTGCAAGCATGGAAGGCCTATATTTGCAAGATAATTTCTTTGACGGGCCCCTACCATCGACTATGAGTTATATGAGAGGCCTTCAAATTTTGAATGTTTCCAATAATCGATTGTCTAGCCATATCCCGGAATTTCTAGGGTCGTTGAATCTATCGAATTTGAGCCTATCTTACAATGATTGCAACGGTGCATTGCCTACAGGAGGAGTTTTCAGAAGTGTCATTTCAACTTCAATTGTTGGAAACAATAAGCTTTGCGGGGGTCTGCCAAATTTTCAACTACCAAAATGCGACTGCGAAGAGTCAAGTGGAACCGCAAAAATCTTGATATCCACAGTCTCTGCTCTTGTAGGAGTAGCCTGCATACTCTCTTTGTTATACTTCTTTTGGTTTAGATATAATAAGAACGCATTAGCTTCAAGCTCTTTCGAAAATGGGCATTTGCATGTTTCTTATCACAGTCTACTGAAAGCAACGGGTGGATTCTCTTCCACCAATTTGCTCGGCATGGGCAGTTTCGGGTCTGTGTATAGAGGGCTTCTTGATCAGACTCAATCGATCGTGGCCATCAAGATTCTTGATCTTACATATTATGGAGCTTCCAAGAGCTTCATAACTGAGTGTGGGGCCTTGAGAAGAATCCGACACCGTAATCTCGTGAAGGTACTCACGGCATGTTCTGGGTTTGATTTTAATGGAAATGATTTCAAGGCATTAGTCTATGAATTCATGTCAAATGGGAGCTTGGATGAATGGTTGCACCCAAGTACATCGCAGTATACGGCAAGAAGCAAGTTGAGTCTACTTGGAAGAGTGAATATTGCCATTGATGTTGCTTGCGCACTAGATTATCTCAATCATCACTATGAAACGCCAATAGTTCACTGCGATCTAAAGCCAAGCAATGTCCTTCTTGATGATGAAATGACTGCACATGTAGGTGATTTGGGGCTCGCCAGGTTCCTTCCAGAAGCAACGCATAAGTTATTGGTCGATCAATCAAGCTCTGTAGGAGTAAAAGGATCTTTTGGCTACATAGCTCCAGGTAATGACACAGAATTTCGACCTTTCAATTTATTTCCTCATATCAAACATGCAATTGGAGATCGATCCTTAAATAAAAAGGCAAATGCACAAAACATCATTGGACTATATTTCAATCTCAATTATTCAATGCATGACTATGCTCTATTGACTATTGTAGAGTATGGCTCGGGAAGTGCAATATCCACAGAAGGAGATGTGTACAGCTTTGGAGTCCTCATTTTGGAGATGTTCACGGGCAAGAGGCCAACTGATGACATGTTTGAAAATGGACTGAAACTTCATTGCTTCGCAAAGGCAGCGCTAGCAAATCAAGTGGAAAAGGTAATTGATCCCATTCTACTTCAAGAAAACCAAGAGTCCGAGAAAAGACAAATCATCGCTCTAGATGGCAAGGACAAAAGCTGGTTTAGCACTCTAGAGTGTTTGGTTTCGATCATCGAAATAGGAGTGGCTTGCTCTTTTGAGTCTCCGAGGGAACGAATGGATATTGTCGATGCATTGACTAAACTCCAAGGAATCAGGAAGAAACTTTTTGAGTTCATTGTCATTGCCTAGTTGATGTATATTATGAGCTTCATATGGAGTCATGTGGTCTTCAGGGTCATTATTTTGTCCAAAACAGGATGTGCGATTTGGCCATTTAGAGAGAATTTGAATATGGCGATAGTGAAATCAAAAGTGTTGGAGACTAGTGAAGTAGCAGTCCAAGGAAGATCAAAATAGTTTATGTTGTCTTAAGCAGAAGATCAACGTCCTTCAATTGTGAAAAATGAATATACTTTATTTTGCTTTAATCCACAAACACTATTGATGAGTTTGAAGGTGAAGGACGTCATAAGTTTGCCATAGTGTGTTATCTTGAACATGTTTTGTATTTGTCGACATGTTTTGTACATGTATATGTATTATGTTTGTGGGAATAAAGTGAATGTGTTTTACAATTTGAAATTTGATGGGGGTGAAACCATACACCTTCGTCCTTTTCTCCAAGAGTAGAGTCAACTAGAGAAGATACTTCAATAAATTCGACCTATGATATCATTCATGAGAAACATTATGAAGCAGACAATAAAGTCAAACAAGATAAGAACATAAGGTACAGTAAATGCTGGCATGTTAAAATCCTAGGTTGTGATGGTGGGGCTCCATGTTAAAATCCACTTTAGAATAAAGTGTATCAACCAACAACCACATTGAGCAAAAGATCTTGGAGTCGAAGCCCTTTGTCTAAATGCAAAATCATTCTCAATAAAACTCTTCCAATTGTGCCCGTATACTATTACATTATATTCCTTGCTCTTGAAATTTCAATTTTGTATCTTAGTTTTGTCACAAAACTTTTGATTTGGATTATCATGAAGATAACCAACTTTTTAAATTATTTATAAGCACGTGATCATCGGCCAGTGAAGAATCGATCAGCTGGTGAGCTAGGAGTGATACTACATCCGTCTACTCCAAAAATCTCTTTCAAGAAAACCCTCCCGTTCTGAGAGGCTACTTGAAATTTTTGAGAAATTATCAATTGCCTCCAAGGAAGGATTAGCTTTTAACTGAAGCATAACATGAACTCGTTGGTTCAACTAAGAAAACTAATAAAATGCACCACCAAACCTCAAATTTTGAGTTCCCATTAATCCAAACAAAACTACACACCCTCAACTAAATCATCTTGTCAACAATTCATAATCTCTGATTTTCAGTATTTTTCTATTATGTTCACTTACAGCATAAATTGAACTCGTAATCTCATGAAAGATGGGGATCATGAAAGATGGGCGATCCCTTTCTTTACTAGATTTCAAAGATGAAAGTTCACAATGGCTTACTACTGAAAAAATACTGAAAATTTGCTGCAAAAACACAATTGAGTTATAGCATAATTAAATCATAAAGCTTGTTAATTTAGTGCATAATTTCGTTCAATTTGAGCAATATCAAATAACATAACAAATTAAGAGAAAAGAGCTGACAATTTAAAAGAGAAAAACCGTCACCCAAAGAGAGTGATCGGTGTCCAAGGGAGTCGAGGGTTGACAACCCTTCTCTCTCTCTCTCTCCCAAAAGGTTTTGTATTTTTTATTATCTGTCAGCCCTTTTTTGTCCTTTTCATAAATATTTCATTTTTCTTGGGGCAATGTGCGCCGCATATCCTCAAAAAAAATTAAAATGACATGTCAATATCTTTCTAGTTCCAATAGGACGGAACTAATCCATATGGCTTGGGCATGCACAAGTTATATGGTATTACCAATGTCATTTCTGGCATATGTCGGGCTTTTATATAGATATTAACCATGCTCTTCAAACCTTGAGTTTAGTCTCAAGATTACTCCTGACCTTTAAAAAAAATAATAAATGAAGTTAATGAAAGTATTTAATTATCTGATTTGACAAGTTTTATTACCTCGATCGAACTTGTTGAACGTTTTAAGATTTTTGGAACACATCCCCTTTGTCGATAAGTATGCGAGTAACCATGTGTTCTTATTTATATACATCTATCAAACAGCTTTCCTTGTCGAAGTCGAGTTTAAAAATAAAGTTATATAATTACCGATTTATTTCGTTAATTTATCAAAAAAAAAAACATAATCCAATAATCACCATTGTTTCATTAGAATCCAGAGGCCCAAGATCTCAACAACATATATTTTACTAAATCGTTCATCTATGTCATCGGAACCAAACATTCCCCTTCATCTAATTGGTAATTAATCTAGCGTGAGACCTACATAGACAAATGCAAGGTAAGCAAAGAACGACCTCCATCAACTTTGGAGATCAACTTTGGAGTTACTAATCACCGACCTCCATCAACTATTTCTTCTCTATCTTAGGGATGTTACCATGCAGGTTAGACTTAATCATAGACCAGACGGCTCATGAGGTCGTTAGGGCGAACACACGAGTTTGCAGAAGCACGCATTCAGTCATGTAGCTTAAGCCCGACCTAATGAAGTCCGAGCCGGGCTTGCTGAGTTCAGAAAAATGTCATGTAACTCATCGTCTTTGGACAAGGCATAGGCAACTATTAGTTATGTTAGGTTCGAGTCGGCCGACTTGGATCGGAGAGAATGCTTCGAACCAGGTTCGAACCTCGAATTTGAGTTGTCCCTCGATCATAACAGAACGATATGCTTTCAACTAAACCGTCTCATCAACAGTTCACGACCTCCAGTTCCCATCCTTCTCCGCGATTACAGAAAGGGGCATGGCAGCAAAAGAAGGTTTTTCACAGATTCGTCCAAGGACAAGAAGAGAAACACTCTCGCATTCACACCCCCCACAAGGCTCCAACTCCGTCTACGCTATTTCCCAATATTACAAATCCACCCCCCCCCTCCCATTTCTTCTTTTCTTCCTCCGTCGAACCCCTAGTCTGTACCCACTATTACAACTAATCACTAAAAATGCAGCCTAATTACAGCAAAAGAAGCGCGTATTGCGCGCATGCTCCTCCTAGTTTCTCCAAATTCCGGATCGGCCCCCCCTTTCTGAAAAAAATCACGGAAAGGTCCAGACCTCGAGAACTTCGAGATAGAGAGAGGGAGAGAGGCGATGGAAATGGATCTGGAATCGGCTAGATCTGATCTTCAGAGATCATCTATACTTGGCGGTATTCGAAAGAGCTCTTGGTTTTCCTTCACAAGAGATCGAGCCGGAGCAACCGCCGGAGGTCCCTGGTGGCCGAATCGTCGACCGAGAGCGCCTGCTTCTTCTTGTCCTTCGAAAACGACGGCAGCAGAAGCGAGCTCGGCTCCAGCGACACGGTGAATGCCAATCCAGCGTACACATGGCGGGGATGGCTCAAACCCTGAGCCGCCTCCCTTCCCCTCTCTTTTTTTTTTTTGTTTTTAAATATTTGTATTTGTATTTTTAAATGTCTTAAATAAATTAGTTTTAAATTTAATTTAATTAATTTTTATATTAATTTTTTTACTATGTCAGCACCAAAACAACGTCGTTTTTTCATTGTCTAAACACATCAATGTGCAAACCGATGCTGTTTGGCACTTATTTTACCAGAAAATGACCATGTTAGTATTTTGGCCGGATTTTTGTTGGATTGACACTTAAGTGATCCATTTTGCTCTGATTTTAGCACTTAAGTATCACTTTTCTAACTTTTGGCACTTAAGGGGGTGCATGACAAACTACAATTTCTGTTCCAGAAACAAATTTTCTATTCCAAACTTGTTTTTAGAATAGAAATCCGTTTGATAAAATTATTCCATTTTTCTATTTCTGAAATAGATTTTTGTTCCAAAAATAGATTTGGAATAGAAATCAAAAGTAAAAATTTTATACTTTTCTATTTCTAGAACAGAAATGAGAAATAAAAATTCTTCTCATTATTCATCCTAACTATGAACCGACCGTCCATTTGTCACCGCCGACCACCGTTCGCCGATCGCCGACTGTCGCTGGCGCCAGCCACTAGCCACCGTCCGAAAGGAAGAAATTTTGTGTGGTTATCAATTGAATTTCTATTTTTAGAGCCGTCCGCCATCTCGCCACGCTGCCGTTCGCCAGACAAATGAAAGGAAGAAATTTTGTGTCGTTATCAAACAAATTTCTATTTTTAGAGTAGAAATTTTGTGTCGTTATCAAACGGGTATTTTTGCTTAAAACTCATCTAGAAATAAAAATAAATAAATAAAAAAATCTATTTCTCTTCTAGAAATCAATTTCTTACTAGAAGTGTCCCTCCATGCCAAATTTTGACACTTTGGGTGTACTTCTTCCTTCTTCTTCTTTTTCCAGTCAAATCCTCTTAACATTTAGTTTGTTTCATCAAGTCATTAAATTTGCATAGCCTTTTCTAATGAAATCCCTTTAGCTCCAAATTTAATTAATTGGAGTCAACATACCTCATTCGAGAATTTTTGTATTTTGCACTATTCTAATTTCATCACCTTCTTATTCTTTCTATCCTCAAATTTTTTGGCATACTATTTAATTACTACGAACGCAACAACAAAATTTTGGCATATTGCACTTAATTAGTATTTCTCTTCTTACAAAGTATATGGTCTAGTGGTGATGTGTACTAACTCTATTCATATGAATCTAATCCAATATAAAATTTAAATTTGTTGACCAAGACTTTGCTTAAAGAATGCATAGTTAGTGCAAAGGACACAAAGCAATTCCACGGGTCCCTCTTTGTTTCACATGACCTAATCACATTGCCTTCTCATGTCATTCTTGTTTGATTCGCCTTGGATGAGGATCATGTTGTGCAACAAGAATCTTGATTATTTCCTAATAACAGTATTATTCCCAAGATGGTTAATGTTCATTTTTTGTTTGTCTAGTTCTAATTGGTCTTAGGCGATTGCTAAAAACAATAATTTCTTTTTAGTCACATCGCACCGAAAAGATTCAACAACCCTAAAATTATTTTCCATTTTTTTTCGTGGACATCACGACTAATCAAAAGATCATTTGAAGTTAATTAAAGAAAGTAAATCCAATTGCGATGGAATCGGCCTACACACGGAGGAAATTTGATCAGCATGGGAGGCAAATTTGGCTTGCCGTGCACTTTGAGGCAATGCCAAAGGATCATCTTCACCCATAAGGTCAAATCTGGCATTATGACTTTCACTAATTGGGTCTTTGTTTATAATTCCTTGATTCTAGGGAAATAAAAGCAAAAGAAAGGTTGACTGGACGAAACAGACTGATGTTCCCATGGCTTTTCCCATGTGAACTGTCTCGACTATGCCTTGTCAAAAGAAGAAGGATCCTTTATTTGACTTGAACTATCACACTTTTTCAATTAAATATCATATGCCAATTACAACTTGCTTACTTTTTTCACTAGTTATATGCCTTTGGGATTAAATACGTACGAAGTTTTTTACAATTCCAATAATTTTTTTTAAATAACAATATGACTATATTCAAAAGTTAAAAATAATAACATAATAGCCGTGGGCTTTGTTACTATCAATTCATAATTCGTCTATAAGTACTCAAGAAGCAAAATCCAATTTGGATATCAATGTAACAAGTTAAACGCGGATACAACATTAATATCAGAGGTACTATTTTGAAATAAATTCTGCTTCACCATAGTAGAGATTTTGCTCTCTATTCTATACGAGCGCTATTTTTAATTTTAATAATAAATCCACAATCTATAATTTATAGAAAAGATATATATTATAATTAAAAAATGAAAGTAAAGTTGATTATAAATTGTGAAATAAATCTGCTTACATGTACAATTAATATTGTTATGCTTTTGAGTAATGGAAAGTTAAGATTTTATATGTACGGAAAAAGCTCAAGTCGTCACCCCTACTAAACGGCTTGTAAATTCAGGGAATGGAAATATATGATTGACAATGAAAATAGGGGGGGGGGGGGGGGCGTGGTTTTTCAGCTTTCAATGATTGACTTTATCATCAATAGTTACCTTGCATGTCACGGCCTTCTAATTTTCTTAACTTGAGAGGACCATGAAAAGATCTCTCATGACTATTCTTGAATTGATGAATTTAACATGCCTTAGTATGACAGAACATGTTGCCCGCTATTATATATTCCCGAATTGTTTTGAAACAACATTGCAAGAAAACAGAAAGAGACTCGAGCTAAGTGCACTTTGCTACAAATCCTCATGGACCTTCTCTATAGAGGTCGAGTTTTATTTGGGTCTTTCTCATGCTTTACTACAATCATTCTTCTATTAGGGAGTGTCCTATCTTTAGTAAAAGCTGGCAAGAATGAGACTGATCGGCTT
The DNA here is from genome assembly GCA_016097605.1 of Eucalyptus guilfoylei. Lineage (NCBI taxonomy): Eukaryota > Viridiplantae > Streptophyta > Magnoliopsida > Myrtales > Myrtaceae > Eucalyptus > Eucalyptus guilfoylei. Next base: position 43,864,244 of record CM027867.1, read on the forward strand.
GCTTTGCTGGAATTCAAGGCTAGAATAGTTGATCCTGGCAGGGTTTTGAGCTCATGGAATGATTCTAGCCACTTCTGCGAGTGGTACGGTGTCACATGCGGTTGTAGACACCGAAGAGTCACCATACTAGACCTCCACTCCAAGAACCTAGCTAGGGTTGTGCCGCCCCATATTGGTAACTTGAGCTTTCTGAGGAAAGTCTATTTGCAAAACAACAGTTTCCGCTCCGAAATTCCCCTGCAATTTGGCCACTTGTTTCAGTTGCACAAGTTGTTCCTTAATAATAACTCGTTCAATGGACAAATCCATTCGAATCTCTCCCATTGCTCTAATTTGCTCGTTCTTAATTTTGGTTTCAATAGGCTGGAAGGAAATTTGCCTACAGAGCTTGGGTCATTGTCCATGCTCCAAAAACTTCAACTTCAAGGTAACAGCTTGACTGGAAACATTCCGCCATCATTGGGAAACTTATCCTTTCTTCAATTCTTCGGAATGGGGAAAAATAATCTCGGCGGTACAATCCCGGAGACTCTCGGCCGACTAAGAAATCTATCCTTACTCAGTCTCGCCTTCAATAAATTTGTAGGTAGAATTCCTATCTCAATTTTCAATATATCCACTATGATATCCCTTTATGTGGAAGAAAATCAATTAGAGGGGGGCTTACCCAATGATTTAGGCTTCACTCTTCCAAATCTCAAGGATATCCTTTTGTTTGAAAACCACCTCACTGGACCCATTCCTGAGTCAATAACCAATGCCTATAATCTTGGTATGTTCGTAATCGGGTGGAACAACTTTACTTGGAAAGTTCCTTCTTTCTCAAAGATGAGAGAACACTATTGGTTTGAAATTGGCCTTAACAACTTAGGAAGCGAGGAATCTGTTGATTTGGATTTCCTTTGCTCTTTAACCAATTCCACAAACTTGAAAATATTAGGTATAGAGGCCAATGCTTTTAGAGGACCAATACCCAATTGTATCAGTAACCTCTCTATCACCCCTACACATTTTTTGTTGCGCAAGAACCATATTTCTGGAACCTTACCTTCTAGAATTGGAAATCTCATCAATTTGAATATCTTGGCCATGGGGTACAACAACATCTCGGGAAACATTCCTTTGGAGATTGGAAACCTAAACAAATTGGGGATTATGGATCTTGGTCGAAATAAATTCTTTGGGAACATACCAGAATCTATCGGGAATTTAAGGATGTTAACCAAAGTGTACATGGATAGCAATAATCTCCGGGGCCCAATACCATCGTCTCTAGGAAATTGCCAGAACCTACTTGTCCTAGACCTTTCAACCAATAACCTTAGCGGTAACATTCTCCGGAAATTATGGGCCTCTCATCTTTGTCAATTTATCTTAACTTGTCTCAAAATAGTTTGATCGGCTCCCTTCCGACAGAGGTTGGAAAGTTGACAAATCTCGACGCATTAGCTCTTGATGGGAACAAATTATCTCAATAGATTCCAAGCAATATTGGCAGTTGTCTAAGCATGGAAGGCCTATATGTGCAAGATAATTTCTTTGAAGGGCCCCTGCCATTGACTATGAGTTCCATGAAAGGCCTTCAAGATTTGAATGTTTCCAACAACTGATTGTCCGGCCATATCCCGGAATTTCTAGGGTCACTGAATTTGACGAATTTGAGCCTATCTTACAATGATTTCGAGGGTACATTGCCCATAGGAGGAGTTTTCAGAAGTGTCATTTCAACTTCAGTTGTTGGAAACAAGAAGCTTTGCGGGGGTCAGCCAAATTTTCAACTACCGAAATGCGACCGCAAAGACTTCAAACATGTGAGAATAAGTGGAATCGCAAGAATCCTAATATCCACAGCTTCAGCTCTTGCAAGAGTAGCCTCCGTACTCTCTTTCTTCTACTTCTTCTGGTTTAGACACAATAAGAACACATTAGCCTCCATACTCTCTTTCTTGTACTTCTTCTAGTTTAGACACAATAAGAACACATTAGCTTCAAGCTCTATTGAAAATGGGCTTTTGCGTGTTTCTTATCACAATATACTGAAAGCGACGAGTGGATTCTCTGCCACCAATTTGCTCAGCATGGGCAATTTTGGGTCCGTGTATAGAGGGCTTCTTTATCGGACTCAATCGATCGTGGCCATCAAGATTCTTGATCTTACACGTTACGGAGCTTCCAAGAGCTTCATAATCGAGTGCGAGGCCTTGAGAAGAATCTGACACCGTAATCTCGTGAAGGTACTCACGGCATGTTCAGGGTTTGATTTTAATGGTAATGATTTCAAGGCATTGGTCTATGAATTCATGTCGAATGGGAGCTTGGATGAATGGTTGCACCCAACTACATCGCAGTATACGGCAAGAAGCATGTTGAGTCTACTTGGAAGAGTGAATATTGCCATTGATGTTGCTTGCGCCCTAGATTATCTCCATCATTACTGTGAAACACCAATAATTCATTGCGATCTAAAGCCAAGCAATGTCCTTCTTCATGAAGAAATGACCGGACATGTAGGTGATTTCGGGCTTGCTAGGTTCCTTCCAGAAGCAACGCATAAGTTATTGATCGATCAATCAAGCTCTATAGGAGTAAAAGGATCTTTTGGCTACATAGCTCTAGGTAATGACACAGAAGTTCGGCCTTTCAATTTATTTCCTCATATCGAACAGGCAATTGGAGATCGATCCTTCAATAAAAAGGCAAATGCACGAAACATCACTAGACTATATTTCAATCTCAATTATTCACTATGCATGACTATGCTCTGTTGACTATTGTAGAGTATGGCTCGGGAAGTGCAATATCCACAAAAGGAGATGTGTACAACTTCGGAGTCCTCATTTTGGAGATGTTCACAAGCAAGAGGCCGACTGATGACATGTTTGAAAATGGGTTGAACCTTCATTGCTTCGCAAAGGCAGCTCTAGCAAATCAAGTGGAAAAGGTAATTGATCCCATTCTGCTTTAGGTTAACCAAGAGTCCAAGAAAAGACAAACCGTCACTCTAGATGGCAAGGACAAAAGCTGATTTAGCACTCTGGAGTGTTGTTTGGTTTCGATCATCGAAATAGGAGTGGCTTGCTCTTTTGAGTTGCCGAGGGAACGAATGGATATCGTTGATGCATTGACTAAACTCCAAGGAATCAGGAAGAAACATTTTGAGTTCATTGTCATTGCCTAGTTGATGTAAAATCTAAGCTTCATATGGAGTCGTGTGGTCTTTAGGGTCATTACTTTGTCCAGAAAAGGATGTGGGATTTGGCCATTCACAAAGAATTTGAATATGGCGATAGTGAAATCAAAAGTGATGGAGACTAGTGACGTAGTAGTCCAAGGAAAATTGAAATAGTTTACATTGTCTTATCCAAAAGATCAACGTCCTTCAATTGTGTGAAAAATAAATGTACTTTCTTTTGCTTTAACCCACAAACACTATTGATGAGTTTGAAGGTGAAGGATGTCATAAGTTTGCCACAGTGTGTTATCTTGAACATATATTGTATTTGTCGACGCATTTTGTACATGTATATGTATTTAGTTTGTGGGAATAAAGTGAATGTTTTTTACAGTTTGAAATTTGATGGGCTGAAACCATACACCTTCTTCCTTTTCTCCAATAGTAGAGTCAACTAGAGAAGATACTTAAGTAAATTCGACCTATAATATCATTCGCGAGAAACATTCTGAAGCAGACGATAAAGTCAAACAAGATAAGAACATTAGGTACAGTAAATGCTGGCATTTTTTCACTCCGAATGAACAAGCAATCGAATTGCAATAAAGAAGTTTACATGCAGTGTACTCCACCAAACTCTAACATCACTTCACTAAACCAAACTATCATCGATAAACTTAAAAAAAATCCACAACACTATTTTATTAAACCCATCAATGAAAAAAAAGAGAGCCACAACACCATCTCACGTACTGCACCAAACCATAATACTACTTTATTGAACCAACCCATTGTCAACAAACAAAAAAGAAAATTCACGACACTACTTCAGTAAACCCATCAGTGACAACAACAACAAAAAAAGGGCCATAGCATCATTTCACGTACTCCATCAAACCATAACACTACTTCTCTAAACCAACCCATCATTGACAAATCAAAAAACATCCACATGAATATTTCACTAAACCCATCAATATTTCCACTCCTTCCTCTCAATATTTTTCTTCTTTCTTGATGGGCCTACTACTATTTTTCAACAATGTTCCACATCTCTCTCAAATAGGGACGACCGTGGCATTAAATCTAGCTTGCCAGCCTCTGAGGGTGGTCGCGTGACTGCGACAAGCTTCGTTGAGGTTGGTTGACATCGGCAAGCTTCATTCAAATGAGATCTCTCTCGCCTTGGGCCGCAAGTCGCGCAATCAGACAGTCGAGGAGGTGGTGGGGGCGGTAGCGACGAACGAGCCTAGGTTATGATGGTGGGGCTCTGTGTTAAAATCCATTTTAGAATAAAGTGTATCAACTAACAATCACATTGAGCGAAAGATCTTGGAGTCAAAGCCCTGTGTCTAATTGTAAAATCATTCTCCACAAAACTCTTCCAATTGTGCCCATATACATATTACATTATATTCATTGTTCTTGAAATTTCCATTTTGTATTTTAGTTCTGTCACAAAACTTTTGACTTGGATTATCATGAAGATAACCAACTTTTTAAATTATTTATAAGCACAGGGTCGTCGGCCGGTGAAGAATTGATCGGCCGGTGAGCTAGGAGTGATACTAAATCCATCTACTCCAAAAATTTCTTTCAAGAAAACCCTCCCGTTCCAAGAGGCTACTTAAAATTTTCGAGAAATTATCAATTGCCTCAAAGGAAGGATTAGTTTTTAACTGAAGCATAACATGAACTCGTCGGTTCAGCTAAGAAAACTAATAAAATGCACCACCAAACCTCAAATTTTGAGTTCCCATCAATCCAAACAAAACTACACACCCTCAACTAAAAAGTCTCGTCAACAATTCATAATCTCTGATTTTCATTATTTTTTATTATGTTCACTTACAACATAAATTGAACTTGTAATCTCATGAAAGATGGAAAATCCCTTTCTTTACTAGATTTCAAAAATAAAAGTTCACAATGACTTACTACTGAAAAAATACTGAAAATTTGTTGCAAAAATGCAATCGAGTTATGACATAATTAAATCATAAAGCTTGTAAATTTAGTGCATAATTTCGTTCAATTTGAGCAATATAAAATAACAGAAAAAATTAGGAGAAAAGAGCTGACAATTTCAAGGTCGACCACCAGATCCAAGGGCCACGCGAGAAGACGCCACTACATTGACCCTCTTGTTCGAAAAATGGAACCTGCAGACCAACAACAAACAAACGCACTCAGTAGCAGCAGCGAAAAAAAGGGACAAATGGAACCCACCTCCACAAAATGAGATCAAGATAAACGTAGATTGCTCATGGTGTTCCCCATCCATGGTCGGATCGGTAGCGGGTGTGTGCAGGAACAGTGAAGGGATTCTCCTTGACGGTTTTGCCAAGCAGATCTAGGCGCCTACAGCTTTTGTGGCTGAATCCCTAGCTGTATGTGAGGCGTTACCTTGGCTGAAGGAAAAAAGAAGCCCTCAACTCCCGCGAACTGAACCGGAGACGGAAGGGAAAGGTACTTTTGACCTGCACGTGCACTTAACTTCAGATAGTTTATCAATTCTCAATAGCTTATTGGGCCATGAAACCAGTCCATGGGTAGCCCATTCCATCATCAACGACTGCAAAGAACTCCTCGCCCATCTTGGAGGAATTTCGGTGGATTACGAGCCGAGAGAAGCAAATCAGGCTGCAGATTGGGTCGCAAAAGTCCACCGAGCTAACTCTCTCCCTTCGAATTGGGTCACTAATCCCCCTTACTCTCTATGTTTAATTTTCTGTTTAGACTCTGATCCTTCTTCGGTCACTTATAGGGCTTAGTAATGAAAATTACCACTTTCGGACCAAAAAAAAAAAGAGAAAAACCGTCACCCAAAAAGAGTGATCGGTGTCCAAGGAAGTCGAGGGTTGGCAACCCTTCTCTCTCTTTTCCCCAAAGGTTTTGTATTTTTTATTATATGTCAGCCCTTTTTTGTCATTTTCATAAATATTTCATTGTTTTTTTTTTTTTGGCAATATGCGCTGCATATCTTTAAAATAATTTAAAATGACATGTCAATATTTTTCTAGTTCAAATAGGAAAGAATTGATCCATATAAGCTTGGGCATGCACAATGTCATTTTTGGCATATGCCGGAGATATTAACCATGTTCTTCAAACCTATCAGTTTCGCCTCAAGATTACTTCTGGCCTTTTAAAAAACAAATGAAGTTAATGAAAGTATTTAATTACCCGATTTGACAAGTTTTATTACCTCGATCGAACTTGTTGAACGTTTTAAGACTTTTGGCACACGTCCCCTTTGTCAATAAGTACGTGAGTAACCATGTGTTCTTATTTATATTCATCTATCAAGCAGCTTTCCTTATCAAAAGTTAAGTTTAAAAAAAAAAGTTATATAATTACCAATTTATCTCGTCAATTTATCAAAAAGAAAACATAATCCAATAATCACCATTGTTTCATTCATCTATGTCATCGGAACTAAACATTCCCCTTCATCTAATTGGTAATTAATCTAGCGTGAGACCTACATAGACAAATGCAAGGTAAGCAAAGAACGACCTCCATCAACTTCGGAGATCAACTTCGAAATTACTAGTCACTGACCTCCATCAACGATTTCTTCCGTATCTTAGGGAAGTTACCATGCAGGTTAAACTTGATCATAGACCAGATGGCTCATGAGGTCATTAGGGCGAACACACGAGTTTGCAGAAGCACGCATTCAGTCATGTAGCTTGAGCCCGACCTAATGAAGTCCGAGCCGAGCTCAGAAAAATGTCATGTAACTCATCGTCTTTGGACAGGCATAGGCAACTATTAGTTATGTTAGGTTCGAGTCGGCCCGACTTGGATAGGAGAGAATGCTTCGAAGATTAGCTTCGAACCTCGAATTTAAGTTGTCCCTCGATCAAAGGAGAACGATATGCTTTCAACTAAACCGTCTCATCAACAGTTCAAAATCTCCAGTTCCCATCCTTCTCTGCGATTACAGAAAGGGGCATGGCAGCAAAAGAAGTTTTTTCACGGATTCGTCCAAGGACAAGAAGAGAAAAACTTTCGCATTCACACGCTCCACAAGGCTCCAACTCCGTCTACGCTATTTCCCAATATTACAAATCCAACCCCCCATTTCTTCTTTTCTTCCTTCTTCGAACCCTTAGTCTGTACCCACTATTACAACTAATCACTAAAAATGCAGCCTAATTACAGCAAAAGAAGCGCGTATTGCGCGCATGCTCCTCCTAGTTTCTCCAAATTCCGGATCGGCCCCCCCTTTCTGAAAAAACTCGCGGAAAGGTCCAGACCTCGAGAACTTCGAGATAGAGAGAGGGAGAGAGGCGATGGAAATGGATCTGGAATCGGCCAGATCTGATCTTCAGAGGTCATCTATACTTGGCGGTATTCGAAAAGAGCTCTTGGTTTTCCTCACAGCAGATCGAGCCGGAGCAACCGCCGGAGGTCCCTGGTGGCCGAATCGTCGACCAAGAGCGCCTGCTTCTTCTTCCCCTTCGAAAACGACGGCAGCGGAAGCGAGCTCGGCTCCGGCGACACGGCGAACGCCGACCCGGCGTACACCACGGCCCTTCCCCCCGGCGCGATGGCCTGCTTCCGCGCCTCCTCCGGCTCTGGACCTGATCCCGAAACGACGACCGGACCGTCGCCTCCCCGGAGGACGGCAGCCTTCCCCGTCACGAGGCCGCCGGGCCGCGCCGGCTCCGGCTGGCCGGGGACGACGGGCCGCTTCCTCTGCGGGTGCTGGTGGTGCCTCCTGTTCGGCCTCGGATGAGCGGGGGAGCTCCCGTAGCTGCAGCTCCTCCGGCGGGGGTAAGCCGCCGGGGCGGCGGCACCCATCCGCCCGGCCAAGCAGTCCTGCGGCCGCAAGATCTCCGTCCCCATGGCTTCTTTTCCAATCCAACCGACGAAATCGACTGCACAAAACAACGATCGCTAGAGAGAGATTGCTCGAATGGAGCTGAACGAGCTCGGTAATGGTGGAATTTATAGAGAGAGAAAGAGGGGGAGAAGGGAGGAGGAAGGAGGGTTTCTCTCTCCTGCCTCGTTCCACTGACCTTCGCTGGTCTCGACGCGTGATAGCTAATCACTCGTCGTTACGCGGAGGACGCAGTCGTCTCTTAACGATCCCCCGTCGTTCGCAACCGTCCCCCGTTTTCCCCAAAGTCAAAGCCGTTGCTCTTTTGACCAACCACCCCCGGTCGCCGGGCCGGGCCGGGCCGGGCATCGACCGCGTAAGCCTTTCGTGATTAAATCGGGCCTGAGTGGGCCCCAGCCAGCCCATACAGATGGGCTCGGGCCCACTTGGCTAAAGCACGACGCCGTGGTGCTCTTCGAGTCGACGTGTCCATGATAAGGACCAAGTGATGGAAACAGCGGCGAAGATCTGTAACGAGCCTATCTTGTGTGTAACTACCTATAATCAAGAAGAGGTTCTAGACAATCTTTTAAGATAAAGAGGGAGGCAGAAATGAATCAAATTACGCACTGAATAGGGAGGAGGGCGAGATTTATGTGAAACTGTAATTAATTTATAAGAGTGTATTCGGACGTAATAGAGTTCCACCAGAATGAATGATCTACTGCGAAATTGCCCACTTACAAAACCAAACAGAATTAATTTAGAGCACCACAATTTAATTACACAAACTATAAAAGTTTAGAGCTTGATTGGATATCGGACCAAATTTTCAGGTCAACTGCACCAGGAAATCCCGTTCTTCAGCTCCAATTTTTCGCCTCCATATGATCAAATTTCTCTCTTTGGTATCCTAGGATCTTGTCTATTCTGGTACGCTACGAACTACGAAGCACTCCTGGAATCAGAAGAGAAGACACACAAGCAAAAGTTAAAATAAGTACCCCAAAAAGAAAAAAGAAAAAAGAAAAAAGAAAAATCCTGTCGACAGCAAGCGTGCGGGACACACAGAAAACGACGAGAGATGCTGGCGGCGGCGAAGGACGCGATCGCGGCGCCGACCTTCGATCTCCCCGACGACGTGCTGCGCGTCCTGCCCTCCGACCCCTTCGACCAGCTCGACGTGGCCCGGAAGATCACCTCCCTCGCCCTCTCCGCCCGCGTCTCCGAGCTCGAGTCCGAGTCCTCCGCCTTCCGCGCCGACCTCGCCGCCGCCGACCGCCTCGTCGCCGACCTCCGCTCCCAGATCGAGTCCCTCGACGCCTCCCTCGCCGACGCCGCCGATCGCCTCGCCCGAGCCGACCGCGAGAAGGTCCCCTCCCCTCGCCCCGTATTTCAGGCACGGTCCGCGTGATCCGCGTTGAAAATCGGCGGAGGTTTGACTTTTTTTTTGGTGCAGGAGGAGCTGCTGAGAGAGAACTCTTCGCTGTCGGAGACTGTGAAGAAGCTGAACAGAGATGTCGCGAAGGTAACGACTGATGCTCGATCTTGTTCTTGATGGTTTGGAACTGGTTCCGATACGCTGTTTTTCCGCGCGATTCTGTGGAATGGGAATATGATTTGTGCTTGCTCCGAGAATTCGATTTTCTATTTGAGCGTGTCGGTCTCGTGAGCGAAGAATGACGGCGAACGGCGAGGAGTTCTGTTTTTTGGTGCCTGCAGGAATCGTCTCAGACGATCTTGCGGTGATCCTTAGAAGTGAACGTTAGCTCCTAAGAAGTTTAAATGGAAATGAATGATGTCCGTGTCGCCGTTAGGACTCTCGATTTTTTGCGGATTGATCGTTGTGTATGAAGGATTTCAGAACAAAAGGAATGGATCGGCTGACATGATGTGTGATGACCATGTGGCATGTGATATTCCGATACTAGTGTGCTGTTACTAATCCCCAGCCCCTGAATTCCCGCCGGGGCCGCCACTTTCGTTGTGATTTTAAAATCCGGGCGCCACTAAGCACACTGATGGCATATTCTTAGGTCGAACTATTTCCGAGATGGTTTGGTTGATTGTGTCTGCTTTCCACGGTGACAGCTAACCCTGGTTGGTGTAAGACTTTTTGAATGAGGCGCTTCATGGAATTAGTGCTTGGTTGTTTGTGCAGTTTTCCGTAATGTAGTCCTTTGGTTCTCAGAGACATATGACTGACATGTGATTGCTCTATAAGTTGTACGGGGATTATAGGATATTGGTTCTTGGGAGGTGAGCAAATGTTACTCTACTTGGTCTTCTTCCGCATAGTATTCATCTAAAGTGAGGGATAGAGTTCAGAAAGTGTATAATTGCAGAGACATGCTTCGTTAGGGTGAAACTTTGTTTTGCAATTCCTAATGGTTGGGGGAATGTGCTCAATTAAATTTAACTTTTGGTTTATGCAGTTGGAGGTAATCCAGAGGACGTTTATGCAGTCCCTTCAAGAGGATGATGAAAGCTTTGTAAGTGAGTTAGCCCAGAGCAGCTTTCACATCCAGCATCTAAAATTTGCTTTCTTGTGCCTAAGACGTTACTTGCTTATTAGCTAAAATACCATGAACTTTTTGATTGACTCTGTATGAATACCACAGGCAGGAACACCGCAGATTATTGCCAGGCCAACACCAAGTGGTACAATCTTTTTGCACTATGTCCTTCAGACTGATTTTATAGCTTCAGTGTGATGCCCTTGGATGTATTTAAACATGGTTTACTGATCAGTTGCTAATGGAAGGAAAGGATTATTCTTGAAGTTTGCGCAACCTTGCCTTGTCTTACTCTGATCTCCTGACAGATAATTTTTCTTTGCCATGTCTTTGTTGCGACATTACCAAAACAGCTATATAAAACAAATAATAGAACAGGACCAGGGCAAAATATCTAAGAATCAGGTTTGTTGATGGTTTAGAAAAATCCCTCATGGTTAATGGCAAATAAGTGCAGCATGCTTGGAAGCTTCCATTTAGGCATTTATATGCTTTACGATGTCCTGGCCGGTGATAATGTGCCATTGAGTTTGCGTAGATGATGCTGCTTCATTGCATTTGTTGATTGTTTCAGACGATGATGGCTCCCCAACTCTTTCAAGATCATCATCAGCTCAGAGCCGGTTATCAGAAATGGGAAACTCATCAGTAGATGATCCTGAAACAGAAGGTGTGTTCCTCTATTGATTTTTTGAGTACATATTTAACTCAATACCATTTCAAGATTAGGTACGGTATGCTTTCCATGTTAAGAAGATGGATGTATACTGTGAAAAAGTATCAATGTTTCTAATGTTGCCAAATCTTTTGAAGTAAATGATATCGAGTATGTGTCAGTCTCTTTAGAGAAGACCAATATTGTTTATTCAATTAGTGGGAAAGACTCTTCCCCCTTAAAAGGGACCGTTTTTTTTTTTAGATAAGTACAGTGATCACAAAAGAAAAATGGCATCACTCTAAATTTACTTGTGTATAGACTCGAGACCAGGGATATCGCGTGGCCTGATGATATTCTATTCGCAAATGAGCACTCCTCGGCTCACTCCTCTTGGATCTCCTCTAAGTTTATCTCTATCTGTGTCCCCTTCAAGAGTTTCTAACGCAGCATCTCCAAGACGACAGTCCGTGTCATTTGCAACCCCACTAGACAAGTTTGATGACAGGTCCTCCACGTGCTCTTCGTTGCCCTCAATCCGCCAGGGTTCTGTAGCAGGCTCTGAGGCAGGATCTCAAATGGGTGAGCATGATGCATGACCTCAAATCTTTGACGTCAGAGATCAAAGAAAAATGATTGGCGAGAGTTTATGTTAGGCGAATTTTCTGATCTTGATCTACACCTTTCATATGCTCTTGTCCTCATCTACTTCTTTGTCTGACTGTTTCAGGAAGAACTCGAGTCGACGGGAAAGAGTTCCTACGGCAAGTGAGGTGAGGATTTGAACTTGTCCTTGCTATGGATGGGTTTTTAACTTTCCTGTTGTGTTATAATTTAGACAAACACAAATTCTTACACGTGCTTGAGCTTTTGAGCATTACTGAGTGCAATTCATTCATTCAAATTTCAGGCGTTCTTGAAAGCACAAAATAGAGGTGCCATTAAAATCTCGAATTCTATGAAATGGCTTTTCTTAACGATCTGTTGTGGACACAATATCTCTAACCACCCAATGGGACAGGATGCGTTGATACACATAATTGAGAGAGAGAGAGAGAGAGAGAGAGAGAGGGGTTGAAGGATTGAATTCTCACCATTCTTTTGGTTACATGACAGGACCCGATTACCGTATGAGCAGTTTGCTGCTTTTTTGGCAAATGTCAAGGAATTGAATTCTCACAAGCAATCTAAAGAAGTACTCTCTCTCTCTCTCTCTCTCTCTCTCTCTCTCTCTCTCGATCCATCAATCCATCGAGCACAATCTAATTAGTTGCTGCCAATGGTTTCATTACTTTTCCTTCATGTTATAACGAATAACGCAGGAGACTCTACGGAATGCTGCTGAGATCTTTGGTGCAGATAATAAGGATCTCTATGATGTATTCGAGAGATTATTGACTCGCCATGCCCACGCCGATTAACTGCGTCAACCAGCAAACAAACGCCTTAATGATGCAGTACTGCCCGTAAAAATAATTCTCATCACTTTCATTGTACACGTTGAATAAATGCGTCATTGTACTCGTCGTGCTTGGAGACGAGGTTTCGGTTCTTGCAATGACATTGGTTTGGATTCAACCAAACGTCCTCATCTGGGGTGAAGTGTGCTTTTGTCTGTGGTCTTGGAAATTGACTGCTGTTAAAGATGGTGCGCTTCAATTTTTTTTTTTTTTTTTTTAAAAAGCATGTAAGTTACGTTTGGTCGTGTGGATTTCTAAACAGGATAGGACTGGATAAGATAAGATAAGAAAAAAAATCCATTGATTTCTTCATATCCTTCGAATATCCTCATATCCTATCCAATCTATTGTTTGGTGAACTACGGATTTAAAGTCAGATATTTTAAAAATAATAACAGTAGGCAAGTACAAATTTGCAGGTTTATATTAACAAAATCGTCCAAAACAATATATATTTTTCAAATTAATATTCTTATCAAATTTCATGATTATGGAAAATTTTGATGTGAACCAGAAAGTTATTGAGAAGAAGGCTTCAATGTCGATACTTTGAAAACAAAGGAGTTGGAGTCATCTGTGGGTGAACGGTGGAGAAAGAAAAAAAAAACGTAGGGTTTTATATTTCGGATAAAAGAAATCATATCCGACCTTATCCCACCCTCCCCCTCGGATTTTTTTATCCGGGTTATATCCCCTCTATATCCGACCTTATTATATTCTAGATAGTTACTAAACACGGAATAGGATAAAATATATCATATCCTGGTTTTTATTCGATCGACCAAACGCAGCCGTAGAGTTTAAGTTCTCTATCCCTGGTTTATCAAGGGAAAAGGTGGGAAACTTTAAATCCTCAGCATCAATTATAAGGGGAAAACGACCTACCAAGGAAAGGGGAAAAAATTCCAACTAATTAATAAAAATTATTTAAAAAAAAAATTATTAATTGATGTAGGGCTCCATTGCGTGTGCTCGGGGTAGAAGTTTTGTATAAATGTATCATCATGCTATTAATATTAAGTATTTTGATTTAAATTCTTTTCTTTCTAAGAGGTGGAATAGAATAACTTGGTTGAAGCGTAATGATCATACGTACGTAATGCATTATATGTCCTAATAGTTCCCATTCTTCTACGCTTTTCCCGGAGTCGATGACTATTCATAGCTTTTACCTTGACACCAAAGAAGAGTTCGACCCAATGCTTTATTTTTGTCTTAGTTGATCCTTATTCGACATTAAAAGTGTATTGATTTTTCCCCAATAACCGCATACTTTTGTCTGTAAATACTGCATATTTGATTCCATTCATAAATCGATTTTCTTCCCTATGAGTTCGAGTCTCAATAAGAATTGGAGTTCTTACTGTTTGTTCATATGTTATGATATGAATATACCACATCAATTCGTTATGTATGGATGATCAAATTCCATTGATACAGAGCCAATTCTAATAGACTTATTGTAGGGTCCCATTGGCGGCCCAAAGAGGAATTGAACCTACGAATTCGCCAATTATGAGTTGGGCGCTTTAACCATTCAGCCATGGATGCTTAGCGGGGATCCTCGCACATGGTGAATAACCAAATTCCAATTGAAATGAAATCTTTAGGAGAAATCAATGCAATTTAGGAGAAATCGTGAAAGGACATCAATTCAAATCCTGGATTTTCGAATTGAGAGAGATATTGAGAGAGATCAAGAATTCTCAATGTTTTTAGATTCATGGACCCAATTCAATTCCCTAGGATCTTTCATTCACATTTTTTTCCACCAAGAACGTTTTATAAAACTCTTGGACCCCCGAATTTGGAGTATCCTACTTTCACGCAATTCCCGTGGTTCAACAAGCAATCGATATTTCACGATCAAGGGTGTAGTACTATTTGTAGTAGTTGTCCTTATATATCGTATTAATTCCTATACCTATGAATTCCATTGGACCCAGAAATGATACATTGGAAGAATCTTTTGGGTCTTCCAATATCAATAGGTTGATTGTTTCGCTCCTCTATCTTCCAAAAGGAAAAAAGATCTCTGAGAGCTGTTTCTTGATTCGAAAGAGAGTACGTGGGTTCTCCCAATAACGAAAAAGTGTATCATGCCTGAATCTAACTAGGGTTCGCGTTGGTGGAGGAATTGGATCGGAAAAAAGAGGGATTCTAGTTGTAAGATATCTAATGAAACCGTCGCTGGAATTGAGATCTCATTCAAAGAGAAAGATATCAAATATCTAGAGTTTCTTTTTGTATATTAGATGGATGATCCGATCTGCAAGGACCATGATTGGGAATCTTTGGATCGTCTTTCTCCGAGTAAGAGACGAAACATAATTAACTTGAATTCGCGACAGCTATTCGAAATCTTAGTTAAAGACTGGATTTGTTATCTCATGTTTGCTTTTCGTGAAAAAATATCAATTGAAGTGGAGGGTTTCTTGAAACAACAAGGAGTCAATCAACTATTTAATCAAATGATATTGAGCCTATTTCCCATCTCTTCTCGAGAAAGAAGTGGGTTATTTCTTTGCAAAATTGTGCTCAATTTCATATGTGGCAATTCCGCCAAGATCTCTTCGTTAGTTGGGGGAATAATCCTCCCGAATCGGATTTTTTGAGGAACATATTGAGAGAGAATTGGATTTGGTTAGACAATGTGTGGTTGGTAAACAAGGATTGGTTTTTTAGCAAGGTACGGATTGTATTGTCAAATATTCAATATGATTCTACAAGATCTAGTTTCGTTCAAGTAACGGATTCTAGCCAATTGAAAGGATCTTCCGATCAATCCAGAGATCATTTTGATTCCATTAGTAATGAGGATTCAAAATATCACACATTGATCAATCAAATAGAGATTCAACAACTAAAAGAAAGATATTCTTTGGGATCCTTCCTTTCTTCAAACGGAATGAACAGAGCTAGAATCAGACCGATTCTCTAAATGCCTTTCTAGATATTCCCGGCTATTCACAGAACATGAGAAGGAGATGAAGAATCATCTGCTTCCGAAACAAATCGAAGAATTTCTTGGGAATCCTACAAGATTCATTCTTTCTTTTTTCTCTGACAAATGGTCAGAACTTCATCTGGGTTCGAATCCTACTAAGAGGTCCACTAAAGATCAAAAATTGTTGAAGAAATGACAAGATGTTTCTTTTGTCCCTTCCAGGCGATCGGAAAATAAAGAAATAGTTAATATATTCAATATAATTACGTATTTACAAAATAACCTCAATTCATCCTATTTCATCGATCTCGGATGTGATATGGTTCCGAAGGATGAACTGGATATGCACAGTTCCTATGAGATTTCATTCTTGAACAAAAATACATTTTTTTGATTTATTTCATCTGTTCCATGACTGAACGGGAGGAATACATGTTACACCACGATTTTGAATCAAAAGAGAGATTTCAAGAAATGACAGATCTATTCACTCTATCAATAAGCGAGCCGGATCTGGTGTATCATAAGGGATTAACCTTTTCTATGGATTCTTATGTATTGGATAAAAAAACAATTCTTGAATGAGGTATTTAATTCCATGGATGAATTGAAAAAGAAATCTTTATTGGTTCTACCTCCTCTTTTTTATGAAGATAATGAATCTTTTTATCGAACGATCAAAAAAAAAAATGGGTCTAGATCTCTCAAGGGAATGATTTGGAAGATCCAAAACCAAAAATAGTGGTATTTGCTAGCAACAACATAATGGAGGCAGTCAATCAATATAGATGGATTCAAAATCTGATTCAAATCCAATATAGCACCTATGGGTACATAAGAAATGTATGGAATCGATTCTTTTTAATGAATAGATCCGATCGCAACTTCGAATATGGAATTCAAATGGATCAAATAGAAAATGATACTTTGAATCATAGAATGATAATGAAATATACAATCAACCAACATTTATCGAATTTGAAAAAGAGTCGAAGAAATGGTTTAATCCTCTTATTTTTATTTCTCGAACCGAGAGATTCGAAAAGAGTAATAGGCAACTTCCTCCAAGTTAAAACAAGAGGGAGAGTTTTCGAATTGGTTCAAAATTTATTATATGGGCATTGATTTAGTCCTAAATTTTATAATTTTGTCAATTTAGTCTTAAACATTTGTGCTGAAAATTTAGTGTTGTCCTTTTGACAAATATTTATTGGAAATCGCTGAAGTAAGTAGGACGGCTTGTAATAAATGAACTGTCATTTATGATGAAACTTGACTAAAAGCATTATGCTAGAATTTTGCACAAAATTTTAGGATTAAATTGATAAAAAAGAAAAATTTAAGACTGAATTGATAATAATAATAATAATAATAATAATAATAATAATAATAATAATAATAATAATAATAATAATAATAATAATAATAATTTGAGGATGGATTGGCTGATATTCCGCAAAACAAGTGGCTTGAAATTCTTTGGTTCACATGCTAACGAATGCGATTTTAAGGTATTAATAATTAATCATAAAAATTATGAATTTTCTCCTTTAAGATTGGCTTTTGCAACCCCCACGGATGGCTTTCTGGTAGGAGTTTTGTTGAAGGATGATCGTACTGCAAGTTCCTCTTTATTTTCCAATTCTTTTGAATTATTTTAATTTTAATTATTGTACTTTCAAACTTTTTTAAAAAAATAAATTGTTTTACTTTTAATTTGTCTTATCAATTCCCTTTAATTAGACAAATTTTTTAGTCAAGTCCTTTCGATACCAAAATTTAACTAAATTAAATTGATATGGTCATCAAACGACACCTAACCGTGATGTAAATAAAATATAGATATGCCCACATCAGCTTGGATAGAAAACCTAGCTAATCTCGACAGCATGCAAGGACGACATGGACAAAATTTAGCTCATTTACAATGCCCAATGTGGACATTGGGCTAAGAAAAATTATATTCACATTGCTCTACGTTGTAGTGTGAGCAAAACGGACCAATTGAACCGAACTTGGATTAGACCGAACCAACTTATTGAGTCCAATTCTCGAAAGTGCAAATTAGGTTCTTTTTTTAATATTTTTTTAAATATTTTTTAATTATCAGGCACACACCTTCTCTATTCTTTCGGTCTTATTTTTAGCACTTACTCTGCTTTCAATCTTTCCCTTCTCTAGGTATCCTCTGCCTCTCATGAAATTCAAATCATTCTCTCCTTTAAACTTAATCAGTTTTATCGGGACGCTTTGAAATCGAATTGAATCAAATTAGGAACGAATTACCCCTATGCTGATTGGATTGGATTGGATCGGGTTGGATTGGGTTTTACCTCCAGGAGATTCGATTACCTGAAAGCAGATCGAAAGCGTAGATACTCAACAAAAAACGTGAAAGTACACATGCAAAAAAGTAGTATTTTTTTCTGGGTTTTTTTTCCAAATCGCTAGTCTTCGCAAGTTCTTCCCGAGTCGGCAATTGCGTGGAATCTCCGAAATTCGTGAAAAGACTCCATGAGAAAAGTGATCCTGTCCTCGCCGAACGGATCGGAAGTTTCCCTCGCGCTCTTTCGGATGCGCGAGACGGTCCTAATTAGCCGTCGTTTCTAAGTTTACACCGTATCTTTCCAGCACGAGAAGAATAGCCTCCATGATTTATGATTTTCCTTCCCATAATATTAAATTCATCCTCCGGCTTGTCGGCTGGAGAGCCGGGCGTGTCCACGTGTCGAGCACCCAGTTCGGGAAACCGAGGTGGAATTCTTTCGGACAGGAACCGAGGGAGGGAAGTGTCGACAGATATGCACTGGATCAGATACTGCTCGCATATTTATAAGATGCGCGTAATATCCCAAACGACGACGATGATCTCGGGTTGGTCGATGGTGATGATGGTGGTGATGAGCTTTCCAAGATGGGATTTTCAGTGACGGGTTGGATCAAGAACCGGTTTTTGAGGGACGGGAGAGGGAGTGCTGTCCATGGCCGTTGGACGAGGGAGAGACAAATCATGCCAGCCGTTATTTTCACACACGCACGCCCCCTCTCTCCCTCTCTCTCTATCTCTCTCTCCCTGTGACGACAAGTTCGCACCCCGAATTCTCTGTCCCTTCTTCCTCTACAGGTTTCTGTTGGGGCTCCTGAGGTTTTTCTGTCGACGCCTCAGGGTCATGGAAGATGTCCGGGAAGATGCCGTTCCCTCCAGGTCTCTTTCAGCTCCCCTTAGAGCTCTGGTTTTTCCCTAGGTTGGGTTTGTGTGGGCTCGACCTCTCTTGCGTGTGCCCGTTGTTTCTTTTTTCCTGTTTTTTTTTTTTTTTTTACGTTGGTTCTGTGAAATATCTGTCATGTTTTTATAATGTTTGTGTAAGAGTACTAGCGCGCATGCTGCAGAAGAAGCTAGAATAATTATGGTAATAATGACGCCGCCTGCATGGGCGGCGTCGGAGGTTTCTTCTTAGCTTAATCAAAGCTCAGCTTCGTCCAAGATATGCGTGACGTTCAAGCTCTTTGCGGGACGAAAAGTTGGCAGAATGTGAAGAAACCTTGTTAATCACATTGCCTTTGCCTAGGCCTTTTTTGTTTCCCGTGCAATTTCCTTTCGTCCTCCTCCTACCTAAATGGTTTATAGGTGGTCCTTTAACTTCTCTAGATCTTTTGTATGAAATCATTGATATATTCTTCTGTAGATATTTTTTTAAGGAACAAGTTCTTTGTCCGCTTCCAATAACCTTCTCCCTAGGGCATATATTGTGTTTGTTGGGACTTGCCATCATGGGTTACTTGGGCTTGTTCTTGACTGCTTTTGTCTCGATTTGTCACATACCCTTTTGTTTTCTGTCATTTTCATTGTTGGCTTTAAATCTTGCCAGGAATGGTCCTGCTATCATTGCCAGGGAAATCCAAGAAGAAGAGGAGGAGGAAGAACGAGAAAGGCTCCGTGTTAAGGGCAAGAAATGCCGGGCTGGTTTCTCCGACTCCTTATCATCCCATGGTAGATTCTTGATCTTTCGGCCCCTCTTCGTGTCATGAGTTTGTCTGTAATTCATCCTCATGGATTTGTGTGATGATGCTTTGATCTGTGTATGCTAGACTTAAGATCTTTGGAGATGGAGGAAGGGCGGACGATTCTTCCCTCCGAGGAGTTTTCGAGGATGACCTGAGTGGCGTAGAGCCCATTGTGACTTCCCCTGCCAGCACCTCAAGTTCCGAATGCCACTCATTCTCAAAAGACTCTAACAATAGGTGGCGGGGTTTCCTCCGCTCGCTGAAGAAGGGACCCACCGTGCGCTTCCACACATTTCCCCTGAAGAGCGTCCCCAAGCTCACTAGGAGGAAGAGCACGAGGATAAGAGGGACATGGTGCCGGCATTCCATGCCAGCCTGGACACCGAGCTCGGTGACCTGAGCTATTTCAAACCGTACTGGAGGAATTTTACCCTCATGGAGCTCCAAGACGCTACCGACAACTTCAGTCGCGGTTCGTGACTTTCCATATCGCTGAGAACTTAATATCTGATGTGAAGGACACGCTCTCAGTGTACTTCTTATGGCTGTTTTTGTGTCAGACAATCTAATTGGTGAAGGAGGATATGCTGAAGTTTACAAGGGCATACTGCCGGGTGGGGAGATTGTTGCGATCAAACGGTTGACGAGGGGATCGCCAGAGGAGATGACTGCAGATTTCTTATCTGAGCTCGGAATCATTGTGCATGTGGACCATCCGAACATCGCCAAATTGATCGGATATGGAGTCGAAGGGGGAATGCACTTGATTCTCCATCTGTCTCCTCATGGGAGCCTCGCGTCTCTACTCTACGGTTGGGCTTTCATTCTTAAAAGTTTCTCGGATATTTTATATTTTTCGGTTGATCATGCCAACGAATTGGAGTGAGGATTGGTCTGGTACGTAGTTGCAGGCTCTGGGGAGAAACTGGACTGGGGCATCAGGTACAAGGTCGCTCTAGGAACGGCCGAAGGACTAACGTACCTTCATGAGGAGTGTCAGAGGAGGATTATCCACAAAGATGTGAAGGCTGCGAATATATTGCTCTCCGAGGATTTCGAGCCCCAGGTGAGCGAATTGCAGAGATATACTTGCATTTCTTAGCTCTACTTTTTGCGATGATTTACTTATGAAGTGTCTTCAGAAGTTCAAATTTGGAACAGAATGCCGTCTCTTAGCCTGTCTAGTATGTGCTACTTATCTGGGTGCATAATCTATCAGAACTGGCAAGCAAAAATGAGAGAGAAATGTGATTGTTCTGCTTAGATTAGGATGAGTTTAATCCAGGCTTACACAGTTCTTTTCATGAATTCTGTCTTCGTATAGATATCTGATTTCGGGCTTGCAAAGTGGCTGCCGGAGCAATGGTCTCATCACACCGTATCGCAAATTGAAGGCACATTTGGGTTCGTAATCCACAACTTCAGTTTTCCTTCTTGTCACTGCAAATTCTGTGGAATTATTATGTTTCCTCTTCCGCCCGTTTAATCCGTAGTTGCAAAACATGATTATAGATACCTTCCTCCCGAGTACTTCATGCACGGGATAGTCGACGAAAACGGATGTGTATGCGTATGGGGTACTGTTATTGGAGCTCATCACAGGACGGAAAGCTTTGGATAGTTCCCAGAAAAGCCTTGTCATGTGGGTATGTTTTGCTTGTTCATTCCTCACGAGACCATCTCGATCGAGTACTGCCAAGATTACAGTAGTACCAAGTCGATCTTTAAATTCATGCTGTCGTTTTTTACCTGCGCATTGCTCTAGGCCAAGCCTCTGCTTTCTGATAACCGCATCAAGGAGGTCGTGGATCCATCTCTCGGCGGTGCCTATAACTCGGAGCAGATGGACCGTTTGATCTTGGCAGCCTCTTTATGTACCCACCAATCTTCAATCCATAGACCCCAAATGAGCCAGGCATGTCATTTTTCCTAGAACAGTCTCTCGGCATTCTTCTCTTCGAACTCTTGTTCTAGGAGTCGAAGAGTATGGGAGACATGACCGGATTCATGTTTTACATACAGGTGGTATGCCTTTTGAGAGGCGAACAGGGCAGTTTAGAGCTCGCGAGAGAACAAGACCAAGGGCCTTCGTTGCGAAGGACGTACTCCGAGGAGCTGTACGCCGCAGAGGAGTACAACGCAACCAAGTACCTAAACGATCTGGACCGGTACATGGAGATCGTCCAGGGCTTAACTAAGGAATGCCAAACCGAGTAGCTTGTTTTTTTCCTAACCGTGACACTTAAAAGGAGATGCGTTGTCCCAAATGAAACTTGTATTGCTTTGACTGGTGTATATGTTCGAGTTCTCAACCAGATTCTGCACAATCATAACTGCAGAAGTTCAGGATGCAACGAATGAGGCAGGAATCAATTAACTGAGCAAATATATATTTGGGCTGGTCTTCCATTAGAGCCAAAGAAGAAAATAAGCAAGAGGTGGAACCGAGAGGAGTGAAGTTTACTTGCAGAACAGCGGCCATAAACATTCCTTTTACTGCTAATTCATGTTAAGTTTCCTATCAAAGGTTGCTCCTTAAAATTGAGTCTGTCTACATGCACTTCCAAGTCCTGATACATAAATTAAGTAGATAGTTTATAGCGTCAGGATCATGGTAATCTGTGGTATGGCCTTAATCATGCCCATTTTGAGACAAAAACGCCACCTGCATCTCGATCAGCGTGGTCGCCCATTTGAGCCTCGACAAGGACAACCTTCTTTAGACCGCTGCTCCAGGAGCCTTCGAGCTTTATACCCGGATAATCACCTAGTTATTCCTTATATGATTAGTCGAGTTCTCCAAGTGGCTTAGACCACACCTATCATTGGCGAAAAATGGATCTTTTTACTGATTGTCATCCCGACGTTCGCACGACCAAACAGAACTTTAATGGGTATATTATTGTCTAGAGCGGCTCAATACCAAACGACGTTATAAAAATAACATAATTGGTCTTTGAACTCTATTTTGATTTGAAAATTTAATTTGTTTAATACAGTTCTTAATGTTTTAGCCAAATATATAATGTAATTCATAATTTTTTAATTTATTTAATGTAATATCTAAACTTTGGATATATGTTCAATTTAATTTATAGATTATATGATAATATTCAATGTTATCCCTAATCTTGAATTAATAGAATGATCACTTCAATATTTTAATATAATTTAGGATTAGATTGAACAATATCAAAAATCCAAAAATTATATTAAACAATAATCTTATTGAACATTACATTAAGATTCACGGATTATATTGAGTAAGTAAAAAATATATGAATTACATCAACAAAATTTATGAATTATTTATGTCATTATCGAAACTGGAGAGGAAACACGCCACGAAATTAATTACAGATCCCCTGGACGATGGATCGATAGTTAAGAAAACCAAGGACGAACCGAAAAATCAACGCTTTTCCCAGAAGAAAGTTGACATTTTCTCTCCTTTTTTTGCCTCCAAATCTCCCTTCCCCGCAAGATCTCCAAATCTGGAACCCGTCATCATGTCCGCAGCCTCGTTCCCGCGATCCCTCCTGTTGCTCTCGATCTGCTCGATCCTCGTCCGCTGTCCGAGCTCGAGCGCGGCTTCCGCTGGCTCCATCATCTCCCCCGCGAAGGTCAAGCAAGTCTCATGGAAACCCAGGTCCCCGTTCTCTCTCTCTCTTTTGTAATTGCAAATTCTAGAGCAAACCCAGTTCGCTGCTCACTCGGAGCATCGTTTTCGTCTGGTAAAAAATGGAACTTGATGGTGTTTTTTTTTTCTCCGCAGAGCGTTCGTGTACGAAGGGTTCCTCACGGACTTGGAATGCGACCACTTGATCTCCCTGGTGAGCGGCCCCTTCGTTTACTGCAACTTGATCGGTTTTCGGGTTGCTCGGATTTGTTGAAATTGAGTTCGATTCCGCAGATTGTTGAATTGAACGAGTAATCGCGGGTTATGCTGATAGAGGACGGTGCAATGTATGTTTTGCTCATGCGATGAGGCTTGCGAGTATTCATTTTAAGTTGCTTGATATTGTGGGACAGGCGAAATCAGAGTTGAAGAGATCCGCGGTGGCGGATAATATGTCGGGAAAGAGCAAGCTCAGCGAAGTTCGGACCAGCTCGGGGATGTTTATTTCTAAGGCCAAAGTTAGTTTTGTTTACCCTTCATTGTTCGCCGGATCTTTTTTTGAAGTTCTATGCTTAATGCTTATGATGATGTGCCATTGTATATATGGAATTAGGTTTTAGTTGTACGATTTGTGTCGTACTGAAGGGGAGGGGAGAAAAATGACTTGACTTCCTTGGAGTTGTGATTCCTATCTTATTGAAATGCTTGTTCATTTTTATACCTTGTAAGTTAAAGTAAATATTTACAAGGGCAGTAGGTGTGATGAATTTGCCAAATCTCACTCTGCTGGGGCAAGATATATATATTGATGTTCACAGAACATTTGCCTTCTAGCTTTAGGGCGTGGGTGGAAGAATGGCAATTTGTGTCAGCATGTTGTGCGTTTGTAATTGCGTCTGTATATGTTAGCACCCGGACAATGTATCATTTATTCAAGATTGTCAATAGAAGAGAGCTGCCAAAAGAACTAAGGCTGTCTGCCAGCTTCTGCTTCCTCCTAAATTGCTAATAAACTCAAATGTTTGCGTTGTTGTAAAACTTGGGAATTATATTACAGATAAATGAGAAAACTATTTCTTCAAATCCATTTCTAGGTTTTCTAATTTACTTGTCACGTCCTTCACGGTGCTTCTTTTAAATCATTATTTCTATTATAGGATCCTATTGTTGCTGGGATAGAGGAGAAGATTTCAACATGGACCTTTCTCCCAAAAGGTATCCTATATCCATAAGCATTGTTTAATCCTCTTCCTTCCAGAAGGATCTGCTCACTGATCTTTGAGTTCTGATTCGTATAGTCTGTACTATGGGCCATAATTTAAGCTCTACAGTGTATTTTACTTGATGCTGAATGACGATCTGCTCAAAGAGTGATCACTGATTGCTGTATTCTGATTTTGCTTTATTTGTGGTACTGGTAGGAAACAAAGAACTCAATGCTTTATATGAGGAAATAGTTTATTGGTCTACATACTTTCAAGCTGTACCAGTGTTAATTAGCCTGGAAGTCATAACAGAGTTTCCTTATTTAGTAATTTTTTTCTGTTTACGAAGTTTCCTGGAAAGTTAATTAATTGAAGGTAAAGGTTGAGTATTATGTCTGAGCAGATAGCAGTAAAAGCAGATACCGAGACCACGGGAGCTGAGATACTTGTAGGTAGAATGTTTGTCTTTCACATTGATGCTGAAGTGATACCCATTGTTGCTGATGATCAAAGCACTGGTCTTACTTTAATCTATGTCTAAACTGAGAAGTTGTTTCTTTGTTGTCATCAATCTTAATGGTACTAGGGAGTGAGGTGGTCAGCTATGACCCTGTGCTTTTGCTTAGACAAATGCAAATGGATTTAAATGAAGATGATGACTGTTGATGCTTGTCTCTAGGTTATGGAAAGGTATGCGAGGTCTTCAGAAATCCTTCCAGTGTTTATTCAGTTAACATCGTTTTCTACAATAAAATATATGTCCTGACTAATGATAGTGGGTGATGTCATCTGGCGATGGATTGTCCTTTGCCAAGATCTTAGATGTTGGTTATGAACTAGAAGAATGTGGCCGGTGATATTGATGGATAATAATTGTTGTTGTTGTTGTTGTTTTTATTTTTTTTTTATTTTTTTTATTTTATGGGTATTTCATTTTGATTTCTTCTCGTGGTGGATGAGTGAGACAACTTATATATGGTGCTTTTGACCTTCAGAAAATGGAGAAGACCTTCAAGTGCTGAGATATGAGCATGGACAGAAATACGATCCACACTATGATTACTTTGCTGATAAAGTCAATATTGCCCGAGGTGGACATCGGTTGGCGACAGTGCTCCTGTATCTTACTGACGTGGAGAAGGGCGGTGAAACAGTTTTTCCCAATGCTGAGGTTAGTATCCAGAGGCTGAAGTATTTACAGACTTGTCAGAAATACATCCTGCATGTTTTAACATACTTTCAGTCATATCTTTGTTAACATACAGTTGTATTGGAGTCAAGTAATGGTTTTGTCTCCTGATGAAAAATAACCTTGTCGATGTCGTAGATTTGTCTACAGATTTGTCTACAGATTTGTCCCCAATATACTATTCATGAATGTCTTTAATGGACAGGATTAAGCTGGTTGAGTTAAAGTACTACGACCCAAAAACATATGCATGTTGAGGGAGACCATCATCATATCTTTTAGGAGAGTACCCATATGGTTTTGCTCATAATAATGAACACCTTTGGGCTTTGTTTTCCCGTTGAACTTTGTTCGAGGACCGAGTCATAGTGACATTATACTTCATCTGATAGGATCCTCCTCGTCGTAGAGCTTCCAGCATAGTTGACGATCTATCTGAGTGTGCAAAGAAAGGGATTGCAGGTAAGCCACCATTTTATTCGTTGGTTTTTCTGAATTTTATGGTCACAATAGTAAGCCCGTTTATGCGCTTCCGTTATTTTCTGACTGAACCCTGTGAATAAATAGTGAAACCAAGAAGAGGCGATGCACTCCTTTTCTTCAGTCTCACACCGGACGCTGTCCCTGACCCAAACAGCCTTCATGCGGGTTGTCCGGTGATCGAAGGTGAGAAATGGTCAGCGGCGAAGTGGATTCATGTGGATTCGTTTGACAAGATAATTGGGGAAGGTGGGAACTGCACGGACGTGAACGAGAGTTGTGACAGATGGGCTGCACTCGGGGAATGCACCAAGAATCCTGAATATATGATCGGGACTCCTGAGCTCCCTGGTTATTGTAGGAGGAGTTGCAAGGTATGTTGAAGACTGGAGGTTTGAGTTTGCTCATTGCTTGATATACTCCTTTTTGTTTGTATCTATACCGGCCACAAGTTCAACTCCTTTTAGGATTTTCTTTTTTCGGTTGAAATGATACGAGTGTTTTGTGTCCCCCAGTTGTTTCTTAATATTGTATTTTGAACTGAACTAGTTTAAGACAATCATATGCATTTATGCGCAGATTTTGCCAGCATGAGGGTCACATGCCTGAGTTGCTAACGCACGATTATTTGTGCTTTTCGAATCATTTTTATAGTGATGACGATGGTAATGGCTCGATAGAAGTGTTTGTTTTTTGCCCCTTCTTCAATGCACCAGTTGCATGATCACAAGTCAACATGTTTAAAAAGTCAATGGAGGAAGCTCTAAATTTGATGACCACGTTTCAGATCTAAGTCTTTGCCTCTGTATTTGCTTTCCACTTGTAAGCTGCCGGTCAGTGTCTTCCATACCCCCTCACCAAGATTTTAAATACCATTCGAGTATGTATCTGGAACTCACTTTTAGGATATTCTTTTAGTTAAAACTAATACAAACTCAAAATGAAATCGATAACTAGCCTCTTTATCTTGTCAATCATCAGATATGTGTGAAAATAGTTTATTTCTTCTTTTCTTTTCTTTTTTCAATTTAAAAGGGACCAAACAGCCTAGAGCAATCCTGTCACCTTGAGAATGGTATGTAATAAAGCTTGAGAGTCGGTAGATCATACTAGTTCTATTAGCAGTCCTATTAAATGGGTGGGTCCGGGTCGGGTCGGGTTTGGATTGTGATGAAAATAATCCGACCCATGTTGACCCATTTAATCTATTTTAACCTATATTCATATTTGTGTAACTCATACCTAACCCATATTTGGTAAAACCCATTAATATTTGAGGAAAACCCACACCACTTTAAACTCTATGCTAATTAAACTCTGTGCTAATTGGATAAAAACTTCAAATCAAATTAAAAAAAATAATAATAAAATAAAAAATGTGAAAAACCCTATAAATTAAAATATTAATAAAGAATCTGACCAATAAAATATATATTTATAAAGAACTTAGGACTGATAAACCCATTTTGCAACTTGGACTTAATGAGCCCAATTTCACATGGGTAGCTCTTTTATTTACAAATAGGTTACAAATGATACAAGTTAAAATAAAAAAGGAAGAAAGCAGGAAAAACTATGAATTAAGAAAAGAAAAAGGAGAGGAGAAAATCGTCAATCAGAGAAAGAATCGAAGCGCTTTCATTTCTTCGCTTGTCGTCTTCGAAAGCCCACCCCCACCCCTCGTCATATCATGTGCTCCTCATCTTCCCTTCAACCACCCCTCCTCCTCTATCGCCACTATCACCGCCACCATCACCGCCACCACCACACTGCCGTTCCCATCCCTTCTTGACCACTGCAATCTCGAGTTTCGCCAGCTGCCCGAACACTCACTCGCCGGCAGGATGCTGAGGCCAAGAAGAAAAGTTCCAGCCCAACCAGGAGGAGGAGGAGCCAGCCCCCGAGGGGACGGCGTGGCCCCTGCCAGCCGAGTCCGTCCACCTCATTGAGGACCTGCTGTTCGAGGTGCTCAAGCACACGGACGCCTACATACTTGCGATGGAGGTGGCGCAGAGGCAAGCGGCACAGGCACAGGCGAATAATGAAGTGTTGTGGTTGGGTCAATTGCATGAGTTGAAGAAGTTTTGTATTAGGCTACCCACTTAATATCGAAAATGGGTTAGAATGTTTGGCCCATTTTGGACCCACTTAAAACTTTTTGAACACATTTTAGTTAGGTATTTATATATTTATGACGCACATGTAATCCATTAATACAAAATATTAGTAAAAAAATAGGTCATCAACCCATTTTGACACCCTCTACCTATTAGGAGTATGCAAAAAAACCAGGAACTGTCAAATGTTTCATGAATTAGTCTTGTTCCCGATTTCAATAAATTGGCTGGAAACTATTGATGTGACACCGAAAGCATTTTACGTGGCATTGTTGGCAATTAATGTGATAATTTTACAATTTTTTAAAAACTTAAAATTTTAATTATTATTCTTTTTTCTTTCTTTGCTTTCCCCTTACATTGTCAACGACCTTCTTCGATCACTGATGAGGGCCAACAAGCCCTTGCTGACCATAGGTGAGGTCTCCCTCAAGTGCTTTCACTAGTTGTGGGCAAGGGCACAAACGCCTCTCTAGATTTGTCGATCAAAATTAGTTGAATAGACTCCAATTCCAAAAATGTGAAAATGTTTATAATTAAATCGACATAAATGAATGATTTAAGACTAAAATTGTACTAAATACTATAACTTTAGGATTTTCTTGGTACTTCTCCCATTCATTTTTTACGTGACTAACCCACACAAATGCATGTAAACCGTCATGCACACCTGTTTCAACTAATAAATGGAGTGACCTCCCGAGGTTTTATAATATTATTTGATATAGCTAGAAGTAAACTTTGCCAACAAGTGACACCTAACTATGCTCATCAATCATTAAAAAGGTGGCTTGTGTAAAGA
Organism: Eucalyptus guilfoylei; assembly: GCA_016097605.1. Lineage (NCBI taxonomy): Eukaryota > Viridiplantae > Streptophyta > Magnoliopsida > Myrtales > Myrtaceae > Eucalyptus > Eucalyptus guilfoylei. The sequence goes on from CM027867.1 coordinate 43,893,242, forward strand.
AAAAGTTAAGCAGCCTATAACTATATAAATCTTTCCTTAGCTATAGTCTATTAAAGAAACAAGTTGGGTTGCATAGTTATATAGGCATATCTTTTAATCCCTTTGGCAGTGTAGATGATATCTCGTGGAAAATTTATCACATTTTCCCGAGGAGCCATAAAGATATTGGAGTCGTCGTTCCAAGTTTAATGGCTCAATTAGCATGGACTTCACTCGCCAATGTCGACTCATGTCATGCAACGATCTTTTGCCCGTTCGATATGTCAACTCAATAGAACTCCAAATGAGGCTAATTTTACTATTATAGAGATTATAAATTAAAATATACTAAATAACACCATCAGACCAAAAGAATGATAATAAAAAGATATCATATTGCTTTTTGATTTAGCAAATAGATTGAAATGAAAAGATAATTTGAGATCTGGCCAATGGTATAATTATATAGAATTGTGACTAATATTGGAGGACTAATTTGACTTTTATTATGGAAAGTTGATGGATTAGATTGAACATTAAGGAATAGGCAATGACTGCATTAAACGAATTAAAAATCCAATAATGACATTGCAGTTTGAGACTATTTGTATTATTTTCAATAGCCACCAACGTATTGGCTGAAAGACAAAAAGTGGTCTGTCTGGTTTGGTTCTGTTTGAGTTCGTGCTTGTTTGGAGGGCGAGAAACAACAGAACAAAGCAGAGCATGGATGTGGTCTGACGCAAATGAAGAGGAGGTAGGTTGATTACAGGAACTCCTGTACAAAGAGGTAAGAATCACACAAATTCGTGCAAAGTCTAAAGTGGTTCCGTCTCTCTCTCTCTCTCTTGTTTTTTTGCTTCGTAATGTGCATTTTCTTTTTTGGCCATTTGGATGAGTAGGGGAATCTGGATTCTCGGTACTTGGAGCTTCAGGAGCTGCAAGATGAGATACGGTGTCTCTTTTCTTCAGTAATTCTGAGAAGCTGCTTGATGATCTCTCCAGCGATCTGTAAATACACCAACCGTCATTTTTTTTTCTTGATGCTCTCTTCAACATCTCTTCAGCACTCCTGGAGTCCTTTAGTTTTGCTTCATCCTGTGAAAAAATTCATTGTATCTCACTCCTCTGATATTAAGCTCCGGAAAATGTGGGCTTCAAAAGGGTGGATGCTCATGTTCACAAATTGAAAAGGCAGCAGTTCCAGGTATTGATAAATTTCCTCCTTACTTCGAATGAATGAGTCAACTCTAATTCATTTGTCTTTTTTTCAAACAAAGCTTTTTCTGGAAGAATGTCACTTTCTCTTTAATTGCTTTTCGTAAGAGTGGCTTTTCATTTGAAAAGGTAAATTTAAGCTTTGGATAGTAGAGACATAAAGGTATGCGCAATGGTTGATAAGAAAGACATGACTTTGGTTGACAGCATAGGAGCATCAAGAGTTAAGAAATGCATGCATAGCGTTCCGAGACATCCGTCAGGAAAAACATTCCTGAGTGAGTTTTTTGCGAAACTCTCGTTTGTAATGCGAAGTTATCTGCCTTTTTGTTTGTTCCGATAAAAAATATCAAATTTTTTAGCCATAAATGTCATGAACAGGTAAGGAAAGAGATGAATTTTGTTGCAGGTGCCTGCAATGTCTGCAACAACCGAAACAAGAGTTCCTCCTTGTGAAAAGCAAGCTCGAAACTCTTTTCGAGCTTGGGTATAGATAAATTCTTTTTGATGATTTCTTTCAACTACTTCCATGAATCATTCTGATATTCTTCAGCCTGTTTCGAACTTGATTTTCAGCTGGAGAAACAAGTTGTGGCTGCCGGTGGGTTGATCCCGAAGATAGTATTTAATTGAACTAGGTGAAAATTTTCAGCATCATTGAACCGTGTAGATCATATGAATCCTTTATTATATAACATGGCTTTGGCATTTGTGGACCTCTCAAATTTATTAAAGCCATTCCAACTCCTATTTGTACTTCTTAGCCACAAGAAGAACATCTCTTGACAACTTGGTGTATGCATTTTTCGACATGTCTAATTATTTCAAGTGATAAAGGGAGTGACCCCAAGGTTTCATGATATATTTTATTATGGCTAAAAGTAATTTTGCTAACAAGTGAGAATTAACTATGCTAATCATTGATTAAAAAAGTGGCTTGTATTAAAAAATAATCACGTAGCCTATAGTTATATATATAAAAATCATTTTTGGCTATACTCTCTCTTAAGAAACAAGTTGGGTTGCATTGTTATAAAGTTCTATCCTTTTGCAGATTAGATGACATCTTAAGGAAAAATTATGACCTTTTCCCAAGGATTGCATAAAGATATTGGACTCAGTAGTTCCAAGTTTAATAGTTAATCAACAAGGACCCGACTCGCTAATGTTGACTCATGTCATCCAAAGACTTTTTGCATGTTTGATAAATGATTTTGTTTTATCCCTTCTCCTGTGCATGGATGATGACTATTTCTCAGAGTGGATTTTTCTTGAGTATCACCTGATAAAGTTACGAGATTTGAGAGCTATATTATCAAAGCATAATCCTATCTAGTACTCAAACCTCACGATGTACATTAGAATTTTCAAAGAAAAAATGGGTTGTACAGTGTAATTATGCACATCTCATCTTCATTTAAAAAAAATTGAAGGCATCGTCGCTCATCAATTTTGACCATAGAATTCTGTTGATTGCCTCTATCAAGTACAATAGTTTGTTGTCGGTCATTATCCAAACTGGATATCACCCACTTTTCTGCACCTCTTTCCTCTTCAACCAACGCTTAGCCACTTTCCTTTTTTTGAAACAAGCAAGCGCTCTCATTTTATCTAATCTACAAGAAATTTAAGTAATTAGTAAGCGGTTTTGCGGATGAATTTAAGAAATTCCATTCGACCTCTTTCGATAAGTTCTTATCTACTTAATTTAAATACTTATCCTAATTTAAACTTTTTCTACGGTGCTGAATAAGCCCACCCCTCTCCCGCTAAGCTCTATTCTCCATACCGGCAGAGGCACAAAATGATCGGAGAACCGCAGCAATCCCAAAAACAGCCATAAAAGCACGAATCCAAAGCATCAGTAAGAGCTCCTGGTCTGTACAAACCAACCACATCCGCAAAACCAAGTAAAGTTCCCATCTTTGCCCGTGCAATTAAATTCATCAGATCGCTTTCAAGGTTTCTTTAGCACTTATGGCCTCCCGTTGAACAGTTGTTCCTCCGAGTCTGCAAGTTTTCTCTGTTTCTTTATTTAAAAAGCCACAACTTATTGGCTTAAAGACAAAGTGGTCTGTCTTGTGTTGTTCCATAGGAGTTCGTTAGCAGATCAGAGCATGAACGAGGGTCTGACGGAGTTGCAGAGGAAGCTGGCTGATTATAGGAGCTCCCTATGGAGAGAGGTTAGAACCACGCAAATTCACGTAAAGTCTAGACCCGTCGATGTTCTTTTTTTCTTTTCGATTTATAATGTGCTTGTTCTTTTGCCTTCCGGGTGGGAGTAGGGTATCCTGGATTCTCAGTACTTACAGCTTCGAACTGCAAGATGAGAGCAGCGGGTTTTGTAGTGAGTGGCATCTCTTTTCTTGACTGATTCTGAGAAGCTGCTCGAGGATCTCGCCAGAGATCTGTAAACACACCGACCATCTTTACTTATTTTTCTCCACCTTTTGCCCCGTTCCTTGATGCTCTTCGTTATCTCTTCAGCATTCCTGGGTTTTCATTGTGTAAGTTCATTAATCTCTCTCTCTCTCTCTCTCTCTCCAATGTAAGAGCTCAGCAAGATGTGGACTTCCAAAGGAGTAGACGCCCATGTCGACCGGTTGGAGGGCGGCAGTCGTAGGTATAGATAAAGTTTCCTTCTTTCTTCAAATGAATGTGTCAAATTTTTACATTTATTTTTTCTGAAGAAAGCTTTTTTCTAGAAGAACGTCACCTTCTTTAATTGCTATTCATGAGAGCGGCGTTTCATCTGTGAAATTTTAAGCTTTGGATTGTAGAGACAAAAAGGTTTGTGCAGTGGCTAATGGGAAAGTCGTTGACTTTGGTTGACAGCATAGAATGCCGAAACTTAAGAATGCCTGCATGGCCTACCGCAACCTCCGCAACTCCGGTCAGGAGCAAAACATTCCTGGGTGAGTTTTTCCCCCAAATCAATTGTGCCGTTTCTTTTCTTGATAAGAAGTACCAAATTGTTTAGCCATAAATAGTATTAGGAAAGTGGGAGCAGAATGGGCTTATGAAACCTCAAGATCCATGAGGGGAGAGATTAATTTTCGTTGCAGGTGCCTGCAGTGTCTGGAACAAATGAGACAAAGTTCTTCCTTGTGAAAAGCAAGCTCGAAGCTCTTTTTTCAATGTGGGTACAGAAATTCGTTTTGATGATCTTTTTCCCCCTATCTGCTTTAACGACTGGTAAATTTTCCACGTATATTCGTGAATCGTTCTGATATTGGTTTGGCTCGTTTTGAACTTGAATTGCAGCTGGAGCAACAGATTGTGGCTGCTGGTGGGTCCATCCCGAAACTGCAACCGAGCTTTTGATGGCAAAAATGGCATGTTTTTGAAGAAGATAAAGGAGGAAGAAGCGTATGAAGATACTATAAAACTTAGGCTCAGCATGCGTCATGTTAGTAACTTTTTCTTTTTTTCCTTTTAGGTCGTTTTGTTTTTGCTCAGTAACTTACTAAGCTTGAACGCTAGTAAACAAGTTTATGGGATATTTAATTTTATAAATGATCCAAATAGTATAGAAAAGTTTACTGGTCACTTTCGAAAAGACGTTTGATAAATCTTGTGTGAAGATTTTCAGCATTTTTGAAGTCTCTGGATGATTTGATATCTATGTTGATAAGATGACTTTGGCATTCATAAACCTCTTAAATTCATTAAAGCCATGCCAAACCTCATTTTATTTTTTGGCTATAATCGGTACATACAACGATTTGGGTGTTTGCATTTTCAACATGACAAATCCCTATACATGTATGTCAATTGTCCCAATCACTTAATTTGAGTGATAAAATGAGTGACTCTAAGTTCTCATGATATAATTTATTATGGCTAGATGTAAAGTTTTCTAACAAGTGACAACTAATTTTGCAAACCATTGATTGAAAAGGTGGCTTGTGTAAAGAAAAATCACGTAGCCTATACTAAAAGATTTAATATTTTTAGCTAAACTCTTTCAATGAAACAAGCTAGGTTGCATATTTATAGAAGCATTTCTTTCGTTTTGCATATTAGATGACATCTTATGGAAAAATTATGACATTTTCGAAGGATTGGATAAAGACATTGCATTCACTGTTCCAAGTTTAAATGCTCAATTAACATGGACTCGATTCGCCGATATGGACTCATGTTATCCAATGACTTTCCCTGTTTGATACGTGATCAACTGCAATCCCAAGACAAGTATTTTTGGACGATGACTATTTCAGAGTAGGTTTTTACTTGGTTTCACTCCAAAAGCAATGCCTTACCAGATGTAATTTGAAAGAGCAAATAGGTTGTACAATGTACTTATGCACATCTCTACTCTTCAATGAAAAACTTGATGGCATTATCACTCATCAATTGTGATCATTTTCTATCTATTGCCTCTTTCGACCAGAATAATTATTTTCTTCTTCTTCTTTTTTTGTCGGTCATTATCATAATTGGACATCACTTACTTTTTTGTGCCCCTTCTTCCTCAACAAACACTCAGTTATTTTCTCTCCCCTTTTTAACACAAGTAGGCGCTCTTGTTTATCTAATCTAGTAGAAAAAAAAAACTAGTCATACGGTTTTCCTCAATTAAAGAAATTCCATTTGACACCCTTAATTTGAAAAAGGAATAGATATACTAATAATTTGATTCTTTGTTCCTACAGCAACTGATTGCAAAAGAGGGAAAATCGGCCACATTAAAATTATCTTGTGGGAAAGTCCAAAAGTTCTAATCTACTTAATTAAAAATCTTTATTCTAATTTTAAATTTTCTGCAATCTCAACTGATTCCTTTTTTGAGCCCCACAAATAAGCCCCATCCTTCTCCTCTAAATTCTATCCTTTAAGCCAGTCAATAAACAATTTCATTTTTTCTATAAGTCCCTTGTATTACAATTTTTTTAGATCCTCCTTTTAGGGATTTTCTAATTCTTGAAGATTTAGTGATTTCATAAGACAAAAATTTTTCAATACATAATATACTAAACAATCATTATTATTTTCTATACATTGCATTTGTATCATTATCCATTTTCTGTTAGTCACCTCGTGTTACAGTTTTTTAGATCCTCCTTCATAGGAATGTTCTAAATATTGAAGATTTGATGATTTCATGAGACCTGAATTTTCTTCATACATAATGCACTATATAAACATTCCACTTTTCCATACATTGCGATTGTATCAATATTCATATCTTTGTACGGGAAGTGGGTAAAACTTTCTTTGGGACATATAACATATATACGTATAGGCAGATGCTTTGATGTTATTTTGAATTTTCTTATGTCTGTCATTTTTTAGGTCAAGCCAGTGTTGGCGCGCAGACAGAAAAGAGGAGACCCGCAGCAATCCAACGAAAAACTATGTGAAGATATATTTCCCCCTTCTTCGTTGCACCAGTTGCATGATCACAAGTCAACACGTTTAAAAAGTTAATGGATGAAGCCCTAAATTTGATGACCACGCTTCAGATCTAAGTATTGCTTCTGTGTTTGCTTTCTACTTGTATGCTGCATGTCAGTGTTTTCGATACCCTCTTACCAAGATTTTAAATCTCTTTTTGGGATATTCTTTCAGTTAAAACTAATACTAACTCAGAAGGAAATTGCAAAAATAGCCTTATTATTTTTTCAATCATCAGATATGTGTGAAAATAGTGTTTTTATTTATTTTTTAGTTTATAAGGGCCAAACTGACTAGAAATCCCGTCACATAGAGAATGTTATTTAAAAAAGCTTGAAAGTTGGTATATTATATGACTCCTATGATATATTAGATGGCTTTGGCATTCATAAACTATTCAAATTCATTGAAGCCATGCCAATCCCCATTCGTACTTCTCATCCACAATAAGTGCATTTCTTGACAACTTGGATGTGTGCATTTTTTGCATGACTAATCCTTGTTAACGGACGTCAATTGTCACATCCACCTATTCAAGTGATAAGGGGAGTGGCCCTCCATGTTTCACGACATAATTTAATGCAGCTCAAAGTAAACTTTGCTAAAAAGTAATTATTAACTATGCTAATCAAAGGTTGAAAAAGGTGGCTTGTAAAACAAAGCATTATATGAAGCTATAACTATATGAAATCTTTTTTAGGTATAATTTATTAACGAAACAAGTTGGGTTGCATGGTTATAAAGGCATTTCTTTTTATCATTTGCAGTTTACCTGATATCTCATGGAAAATTTTTGACATTTTCCTGAGGATTCCATAATGATATTGGACTCGTTGTTCCGAGTATAGTAGCTCAATTAACATGGACTTGACTCGCCAATGTCAACATATGTCATACAAAGAATTTTTGCCTATTTGAGATGTGATCCTGCTTATCTTTAATCCCATCCATTTGATCAACAGAGCCAACTCCAAACAATTTTTGGGCGATGACTATTTTAGAGTGGATTTTTTACTCAACTTCACAAGCAATATTTGAGCAGGTATAGGTTTGAGAGCTATAGTGTCACGCAAAGTGCTGGCTAATAGTCAAATCGCTTGATATACATTGCAATTTTCAGAGAAAAAACGGGTTGTACAATGTAATCATGCACATCTCTACTTTTTATCGGAAAAAAATTGGTGTCATTATTGTTCATCAATTTTGATTATAATTCAAAATTTCTAACGGTTATAAACGTAATTGGTCATCACCCTTTCTTGCCCCCTTTCTTCCTCAACAAACGCTCGGCTACTTTCTTTCCCCTTTTTTTTTAACACAAGTAAGCACTTTTGTTTTATCAAATCTCCCAGTAAAATTATAAGAATTAGATTTCTCCAGAAATTCCATTTGACCCCTTTTAGAAAAAATTTAAACTGCTTAATTAAAAATCTTGTCATAATTTAAACATTTTTCGCAATCCAAACTCTCTCACTTTTGGAACAAGAAATATGCTATCTTTTTTACTATCAAATTGTTTTTGGTCTTGCCAGTATTAGATAGTTCCATTTTAGTATATTTTAGCTTATGATTTATATTGAGCTAAAGTGGAATCATATTTAAAGCTATATACGTCGCGACACAATTTCTTCGCCACCCGGTCCTCGGGGAAAGAAAGGGGAGAAATGTTGGATTTAGAGATACTTGACCATAAAAGCTCCTTCATTATTCTCATCCACGAAGCATCATCATCTCACCTCCCGGTGAATCTCTTGTGAGTTCACTTGATCGTAGTCACAAGGTCTCCCAAGCTCGTGCCTGCCCGTGACAAAAGGTGTCGTGACGCTTACCATGATGTCGCGGCATGTCTTGATCAACGGATTTAAGGTCAAAGAGGAAGCGGAGGACGTAAATGTGAGCTTATGGGTACTTTTACGATCATGATAGCCCTCTCAAAATGAACATCCACCAAAGATTAATACTACAAAAAAATCACAAAAATTGTAAAGCTTTGACAAACGGACGTAAAATCCTAAATTGGTATACCAATCAACGTCATCACGATGTCATTTAACTTAATAATTTAACAGTAAAATTTAACGAAAACTAACAAAGGATAAATTTGTTACAAGTATATGAGTTTGGGGTAAATTTGTCAAAGGTATATCAGTTTAGAGTTTTTGGTGATCAAAAAAAAATGATGCAGGGGTAAATTTGTCGCTAGGTGTACAAATTTAGGGTTTTAGTGTATCAACCCTTATAATTTTTACATTTTAAATTTTCAAGCTTTTGTGCTTCATTTTTTCTTGATAAAATTTTGATTAATGTGTAAATTAGGAAATTAAATATCAAGATCAACAACCCAATGCAATTCTAAATGAGGCTATTGTTATAACAAAAAAATCATAAGTTAAGATACTCTTATATGAAACTATTTTAATATTTATAAATTCTAAAATGGTACAACGGTAAAAAGGAAAAGATAGCTATTTTTTTGTTGATTCAGGAAACAAATTGAAATGAAAAAAATTATTCTAAAATCTAGGCAATAATGTAATTAGGAAAACCTAAGAATAGTAGCAATGATTGATTTGATCTTATTATGAAAAGTTGATGAGCTAGACTGAGCAATTAAAAGTTTAGATACTATATTGAACATGTGTACGACCAAAGCAATGACCATAATAAACTAATTAAAAAAGTCAAATTTGAATTGCACGTTGAGGCAATGTTGGGGTACTAGTAGCATGATTTTGTCCTATTTAAAGCGAACAGCTTATTAGCTTGAAGACAAATTGTCTGTCTTGTTTTGTTCCATGTGAGTTCCTGTCTGTTTAAGGGTGAAAAACAATAGAACTGAGCATGAATGTAGGTCCAGATGCAATTACAGAGGAGGTTGGTTGATTACAAGAACTCCCCGGTAACGGAGGGTAAGAATCACACAAAATCTTGTGAAGTCTTTAAGTGGCTCTGTCTCTTTCTTTCTGCTCATTCTTTAGGTTGACCCATCAATGTTCTTTTATGCTTTATGATGTGCTTTGTTTGTTTGCCTTTTGGGTGAGAGTAGGGGATCTTGGATTCTCAGTACTTACAGCTTCTGGAGCTGCAAGATGAGAGCAACCAAATTTAGTAGTGGAAGTGGCGTCTCTTTTCTTCACTGATGCTGAGCAACTGCTCAACGATCTGTCCAGAGAACTGTAAACGCACCAGCCATCTTACTTTTCTCCTTGTTTGATCCATTCATTGATGCTGCTCTTCATTATTTCTTCAGCATTCCTGGGTTTTTCAGTTTGCATCATTCGGTGAAAACTTCACTAATCACTCTCTCTCCCGCCCAATATAGAACTCAGCAAAATGTGGACTTCCAACGGGTTGATGTTCATGTGGACCGGTTAGAGGGCCAAAGTCGTAGGTATGAATAAAGTTTCCTTCTTTCTTCAAATGAATGCGTCAAATTTTATAGTTTATTTTTTCTCTAAGAAAGCTTTTTCCTGGAAGAATGTCACTTTCTATAATTGCTTTTTCTAAGTGGCATTTCATTTGCAAAAGGTGAAATCTTAAGCTTTGAGACAGTTTTTTGATGAGAAAGTCGATGACTTTGATTGACAGCATTGGAGCACCGAGACTTAAGAATGCCTGCATAGCCTTCCGCCACTTCCGCAACACTTATCAGGAGACAAACATTCCTGTGTGAGTTTTCCCCAAATCTTTTGTTTTATGAATGCGAAGTTATCTCCCTATCATGGGACCTCAAGATAATGAGGCAAAGAAGTAATTTTGTTGCAGGTACCTGAGATGTCTGGAACACATGAGACAAGGAATTCCTTCTTGTGAAAAGCAAGCTCGAAACTCTTTTCAGCATGGGTACAGAGACATTCGTTTTAATGGTTTCTTTCTACTGATCTACTTCAAAGACTGGTAATCTTTGAATCTACTTTTGTGAATCATTCTGACATTCGCTGGCTTGTTTTGAACTTGAATTGCAGCTAGAGCAACAAATTGCGGCTGCTGGTGGGACAACCCCAACAGGGCGACCGCGCCTCTGATGGCATTGATACTTAGGCTCGGCATGCATAGTGGTTTTTAAATTTCTTTTGCTGGAACATGCAATGTTAGTAAATACTAAGGTTAAATGCTAGTAATCAAGCTTAAAAGGTTTTAGTTTTTCATATGATCCAAACAGTATGAAGAAATTACGTCTCTCTAGAAATGGTATTTTATAAAGCTTTGAGTAAATTTCAGCATCACCAAAGTTTGTAGATTGTATGAATCCTATGCATGATAACATGACTTTGGCATTCATAAACCTTTCAAATTTATTGAAGCTATGCCCACCCCTATTTGCACTTCTCGGCCATATTGTCCGCATGACCAATCTCCATAAATGAACGTGAAGGTTCACGTCACTTATTTCAAGAGTGACCCCAGAGAGTTTTATGATATTATTTATTACAGCTAGATGTAAACTTTGAAAAAGGCGACTTGGATAAAGAAAAAAATCATGTAGCCTATAATTTTATAAAATTTGCTTAAGCCATACTCTCTTAATGAAACATGTAGTCATAAAACCATTTCTTTTAATCGTTTTACAGATTAGGTGACATCTTATGGAAATTCATGACACTGAAGGATTGCGTAAAGATATTGGGTTCTATTGTTCCAAGTTAAGTGGCTCAATCATCATGGACGCGACTCGTCGACATGGACTCATGTCATCCAATGACTTTTATCCAGTTTGATATGTGATTTTGTTTATCCTTACTCCTATCCATTTAATCAACGCAGCCAACCCCAAAATGGGTATTTGGATGATGACTATTTTAAGTAGGTTTTAGTTGAGGATCACTTCACAAGCAATGTCTGACTAGATGTATGTAATTTGAGAGATGTAGTGTCACACATAGTGCTAGCTAGTACTCAAACGGCACGATATACATTAGAACTTTCAAAGCAAAAACGGGTTGTGCAATGAACTTATGCACATCTCTACTCTTTAATTGGAAAAATTTGATGGCGTTATCACTTATCAATTTCGACCATTTTCTATGTATTGCCTCTTTCGAGTAGAATGATTTATTTTGGACATCACTCACTTTAATATTGCCCCTTCCTCCTCAACAAACACTCAGCTACTTTCATATCGCGCTCTTGTTTTATCTAATCTACGAGAAATCAAAAGAATTAGTACGTGGTTTTCATCAAAGAAGGAAATTATATTCAGCCTCTAAGAAAAAAGTTCTAATCAACTTAATTGAAAGTCTAATAGTAATTTAAACTATTTCCGTGATATCGACTATCTCCCTTTCTAAACCCCACAAATAAGCCCACCCTTTTCCCTCTAAATTCTATTCTCTATACCGGTACATTTCCATTTTCTGCAAGTCCCTCGTTTACAAATTTTAGTATCCTCCTTCACCAAGAATTTCTTAATCCTTGAAGATTTAGTGATTTCATAGGACATGGATTTTCTTCATACATGATATAGTAAATAATCATTATACTTTTCTCTATATTGCGTTTGTATCAATAGCCATATCATTGTAGGGAAGTTGTAAACTCGCTTTGGGACATATAATATATATGCAAATGCATAGATGCTTTTAATGTTATTTTAAGGTTTTTCTAGTGTTTTTGTCATTTTTAGGTCAAGCGAGTGGGTGGCCCGCAGACAAAAGGCGAGGAGACCCGCAGCAATTCAAAAAACAACAATAAAAGCACAAATCAAAGACCGTTTTAATATTTAAATCTTAAATTACTCATTCATCCGTATTTAGTACTAGGCCACGTGAACAGAAGTATTAGAGGTTTTGTAACAACTTAGTCTTTTAAAGCAGTTGCAAGAGATCCACGAAATCTTTCAAAACATACTATGTAAACTAACTTTGAGGGATTCTTTAGCATTTACTAAGCTATCCATTTGAACTGTTCTTCCACAGGTTCTGGAAAACGTTTCTCTGTTTCTTTATTTAAAGCCACCAACTAGTGATCTGTCTTGTCTTGTTCTGTGTGAGTGCGTGTTTGTTTGAGGGTGAGAAAACCAACAGATCAGAGCATGGATGCGGATCTGGGTACAAATGCAGAAGACGTTGGCTGATTACAAGAACGACCTGTTCAGGAGGTAAGAGAATCACACAAATTCATGCGAAATCTCCAATGGTTCTCTCTCTCTCTGGGCTTTTGCAACAGGTTCATCTGTCGATTATTTTTTATTTTTTTGCTTTGTGATGGGCTTTTATTTGGCCTTTTGGGTGAGAGTAGGGGATTCTGGATTCTCAGTACTTGGAACTTCTGAACTGCAAGATAGAAACAACAGATTTTGTAGTGGAAGTGGTGTCTCTTTTCCTCGCTGATTCTGAGAAGCTGCTCGATGATCTCAGAGATCTGTAAACACACCAGCCATCTTATTTATATTTTTCCCCTATTCGCTCCCGTTTCTTGATGCTCTGTTCTTTATCTCTTCATCATCCTGGGACATTTTTGTTTGCTTATCCTGTGAAATGTTCATTAATCTCTCTCCAAAATATAGAACTCAGCAAAATGTGGACTTCAAAAAGGCACAAGCTCAAGCACAGAAGATGAAGGGCAGCAGTTGCAGGTGTAGATAAAGTTCCCTCTTTTCTGCAAATGAATGAGTCAACTTTTATTCATTCATCTTCTTTTTTTTTTTTTCTAAAGGAGCTTTTTTCTGGAAGAATTCCTTAATTACTTTTCCTAAGGTGGCATTTCATTAGAAAAGTTAAAATATTGAGCTTTGGATAGTAGAGACAGTAATGTACGTTTTAATGAGAAAGTCGATGACTTTGGTTGACAGCATAGGAGCACCGAGAGTTAGGAATGCCTGCAGAGCCTTTCAGGACTTCTGTTTGGAGGAAAACATTCGTGGGTGAGTTTTTGCCGGTATCTTTTCTTTGTGAATGTGAAGTTATCTGCCTTTTGTTTTCTCGATAAAACTTATCAGATTGTTTACAGTAAACATTGTTAGGATCATAGGAACAGAATGATGTTATGAAACCCTAAGATCAAAAAGGAAGGGTACTTCTGTTACAGGTGCCTGAGATATCTGCAACAAATGAAGCAAGAATTCGTCCTTGTGAAAAGCAAGCTCGAAGCTCTTTTCGGATGTGGGTATAGACATATCTTTTAATGATTCCTGTCAACTGATCTACTTCAAAGACAGGTAAATTTCAAATCTACCTTTGTGAATCGTCTGATATTCGTTGGCTTGTTTTGAACTTGAATTGCAGCTGGAGCAAGAAGTTGTGGCTGCTGGTGGGTCGATCCCCAAAAATGCAACCAATCGATCTAATCGATTGATGGCAGTGTGGGCATGTTTTGAAGAAGAAGAGAAGAAAAAGCATTTAGAAACCATGATACTTCTTAGGCTCAGCATGGTAGTGTTAGCAGCTAATAAGCTTGAATGCTAGTAAACAAGCTTACAAAGTATTTAATCTTTTCATATAGTTTAATTTTATTTTTATTTTTGGTTTAAAGGGGCACAGCCTCATTTCACTTTGGACATGGTATTTAATAAAGCTTGAGTGAAATTTCCATCATCTATGCCGGTAAATTTTATGAATCTTGTGTTACATAACATGACGTAAGTTCTAAGCCTCGCGAATTCATTGAAATCGTGACAACCCCCATTGAGGCGTTTGCATGTTTAGCATGACTAATCTCCATAAATGTATGTCAATTGTCACATCCACTAAGCTAAAGTGATAAAGGGAGTGGCTCCCAAAGTTTCATGATATAATTTAATATAGGTACAAGTAAACTTTACTCACAAGTAACACGACTAACATAATTTATTGTATGAAGAAAAAAACTTAGATAGGCTATAACTATATAATTTCTTTGTAGCTGTACTCTATGAATGAAACAAGTTGGGTTGCATAGTTAAAAAAAGCATTTTTATTAATCATTTTGCATTTTGGATGACATTTTATGGAAAAATAATGACATCTTTTTTCCAAGATTTGCATAGAGATATTGGACTCGGTGGTTCCAAGTCTAATAATGGCTCAATCAATATGGACCAGACTCGCCAATGCCGACCCCATGTCACTCAAAGATGTTTTGCCAGTTCAATATGTAATTTCGTTTATCCATACAGCCCTATCCATTTGATCAAGGCAACCAACCTCAAAACGGAGTATTTGGGTGATGAGTCGAGAGCAGTGAAAGCTGAAACCAAAGGTAGGGTTTCATTGGGCGTCCGACGCACTCCCCCCGTATCCTTCGCTGAGTCCGCATACACGGAGAATGCAAAAGCTGTTCTTTGCGACGGAGAAGGGAACCCTCCTCTCCATCCTCCGTCGTCTATTCAGCCTCTAGGTCGACAACTTCCCCGAGCAATGGCGGCGGCATCCACGAGCTCTCGCTGAGAGCCCTGGGGAGGTGCGGTTGGAGGCACTCTGACCCAACCATCGGGGCCCGATGTCATTAAACATTTTGATGTTGGATTCTGATAAAATTGCCGAGCAATTGTGGGCGCTGGATTGTGTTTTTGTTTATATTTTAGTGTGATTAAGCAAAAGATCAATAACATTGGCTTTCTTTTGTAAATGGTCGATTGACAGGTTGAGGACGAGGAGCATAACCGGGACGATGTGATGCCTGGGAATATGTGGAAGAAAGAAGAAGGGCCTGCAAAGATGAAACAACATCGGCTTTCCTAAGATAGGCTCGGACCCCCAAATGTCTAAAGAGGCAATTGAGAAGCTAACACTTGTTTATGTGTTACAGACTTGGCATACCTTGGTAATTGCTTGGTACGCTTTCGGAGAAGGTGGCTGTGTTCCTTTTGCTAATTCTATATTGTGGATTATGAAAGTACTCGTGATTTAGGTACTGACCACTGAAATTTGGCGCAGTGTGCAGTACAGAGGATCGGAAACAAGGAGGGAGGTGGCTTGGTTGATATTCGATGGAGTGTGTTACATGCGTCATAGGGAGCACGGTAGAAGTTAGTGCACCACACGGAATCTGAGTGGCTTAAGCATCCTATACTTGAGAACGCAAGTGCACTGATTGAGGTTGGATCAAGTTTAGTAGAGTTGAGGGTACAGAATTAGTCCATGATGTGGGGGAGGGGATATAGGCCATCTCGTCAAAAGTCGAGAATTTAAACTATCCTCTCAAATGGATCAGTGAATATAGACGGGGAAGGCGTCGCTGATAGAGAAACACTCAATCTCATCAGTCATGCTAGTCCTGAAGACTAAAGAAATTATGCAGCAATCCTATATCAGTATATCATAATCTATACACCATACAACAGGTACACCTAAGCATCTCTTTGACCCTTGCTTCAAAAAGTTGTTGATATTTTTTACTATATACTCATGCCTTAGCTTTAGGTAGAACTCATTATCATAGCATCCCCATTAATTCCAATTCAAAATTTTGGGCTCAAGGCCTTATAAATATTATCTGAAGGAGCTATGAAACAAGTGAACAGAGTTCAGTCATCCAAAGGAGGCCCAGCCCTTTCACTGCCTCACTCTTCGCAGGAAAGTTGATGGAGACAGCCTGATCTATAGACAAATGGACGCCTGGAAAGTAAGGGATAATTTTCCCACATCCATCATTGGGAGTTAGGATAATAATGTGAGTGCAAATTGCAAAGTTCTTTCCAAGCATAACATGAGATTTGACCATCATCATACTGTCAAAAGGCAATGGATATTCATGGAACGTCATTTACAACTCATATTAGGCAGTAAGACATCAATGTCATTTGGTCTCACTCTCAACCGATGCACTCATGACCTTTCGATGCACTCATCAAAGATTTTATCAGTGTATCTCAAGAGCTATGACTTGTTCTTCTTTGATTACACTCAAGTTTATAGTTTCCAGTGATCCTGGCCATTTGATAAAAAGTCATTTCAAACTCTGAGCTGAACATTACTTGGGAAAAACTAGAGACAACTACAACCAACAACTACAGTCAACCATTTCGCTCTTTCGCTACAGTTTGTCACTTGGAAGTTTTGGCTTGAAGAAGTCAGAATGCACCTTTGTGTTAGATATTGACATTTGCTAAAAGATAAAAATATCCCTCCTCCTCATACAATTGTTGCCACCACCAACTCAGTCCCTGAGCCAGGAAAAAAACAAAATTTCTGAGGGAAGTTGCCTAAATTTGAGGGCAAGCATACTAATTTGATGTTAGTCGATAGTCTGATCAAGCATGCATATGTTATGTCCTTTGCCCTTAAATACTCTAGAAGGGGTCAATACTTTCCTTGTAGAATAGAAACTGACAGGCGAAAAGAATTAATCGGTCAATTGTTGGAAAGAATTCTGATGGTGTTACATTTAGCTCAATGACTGTCTTTTTTCCACTTTTTATGCTCAGTTTGTTATAATGTTGATCTATGTTGTACGCGAAAAGTTGATCCTTGCTTTCAACTCGTTCAAGTAGCTCCCATCAGGAGCTAAAACATTGCTTCTCCTATGAAGAAGTGGCATCCTTAGAGATATTCCATCAGGATCTGGTGTGTCCGCTAATGGGTCTGATCCACTTGCGTTGACTAGACCGCTTGAGCAGGTAAAATTCAACATTCCCCTAAATAAACTTCTAGTTCCTGCGAGTTCTGCATGGAAGTTACTGCAAAATAGCAATCGATATATTTTGCGTTCGTATTTGGTCGTCTCCATTTCATCCTAGTATCAGGTTTCTCTTTGATGGATCATTTTCGACTTTATTTTCATGTTGAGCGTGATTTGTGCCGATTCTCATGACTACCTATTAGTTAACATAAGCATATTCTAGTCCCTGCCATGCGCATGGATGTAGGATCCACGTAACTTTAGTATACTCCGGTTGGGTTGGCTCCACTGTGGTCCATTTGTCTTGTCACGCCCGATCCTCGGCACGCACCCATCCCTTACCTTGGTCGATTAATAAGCGACGTCCCCGAGCATCGCCAACCCTTTCTTTTTAATACGTATGCGGAAAGCGGAATAAAAATCATCGAGACAATAAAATAATAGGATGGGAAAGTATGACCAAGTTCCAAACTTTCAAGAACAATCACACTTATATACATTGCAAACCGGTGCACATATATATAAAGCGAGGCTACCCGAGACAAATTCAACTTAGACAAGTTCATAATCAAAGTCCGCCCAGCGGGGGTGGGGGTTTCACAAACTACGGATCCTCGTCCTCCTCTTCATCATCCCCCACACTCAGCCCAGACAACAAACCTTCGGCAAACTGCACAAGACCAGGGAGATCTTCAAAATCCAAGTCTCTTGCACCTAAGGACTGAAATGTTGTCCCACTGCCCAGGATGAGACTACGTCTCGGCAAGTTCTACCCTCTAAGATTCGATTAGTAAACCAATACGCTATCCGAGGCTACCTATGCACACACGGGTCGGAGGACTTACCTTGGCCTCAAATTCTACGCATATTAGCACGAGTTCAAATAGGCACCCATCATAATATCACGAGATCGAAACATCGATCAAATCGATCAAATCGATAACATGTCATTCGAACCATCACAAAGGTCATTTCCACTCAATTAGTCAATTCACAACATCCGATCGAACCATTGAATCACATTAAATCCACACTCGGATCAGATCGTGATCAATCGACTTAGTCGATTACATGTCATCTCGATCCTTTCTTGAGTCGGCTAAATCTCATTTATTCAAGTTCCTTTGCTGAATTTTGGCTGTGAAACCGGCCTATCTGAGTCATCTCAAATACTCAACCCCAACACTCAATTACTACTCAATGAGCATGGCCTACTAAAACTTCGGCGGTAATGCTGAATTACGGCTCGGCAAACACAACTTATTAATTCTTCGGCGGTTAATGCTGAATTACTGGCTCGCCGAGGCACAACCAAATTCCAATTTCGGTGGTAGATTACTATCCGGTGGACACAACCATACTTTGGTGGTAATCACGGCCCAATGGGCATAACCTCTAATAGGTGGCAGATCACGGCCATATTAGGCACGATCTCTATCAAGTGGTGAATCACGGCTCCATCTAGCACGACCTCTATCGGTGTGGTGGATCACGGCTCAAACAAGGCACAACCAATTCCAATTCGGTGGTAAATCACGGCCTAACTAGCCCAAATATACTTCGGCGGCTTTCTTGATCCAACTTACGATCTCACAAGATTATTTTCCCATCAAATAACAACATTCTATTTTTTGGGACAATTTCCCCGTATTCATCAGCCATACAAAAATTCCACAATTGGGTGCTCAATTAAATAAACAAAGCGCACCCACGACAATCAACCCATAAAATTAGAGTCGTGTTATCCCCTGCCAATTTTCGGAAAATACATAATTAATTAAATTAATTTCGAAAATTAATAAATAAATAATAAATCCAATTTAGGCCCATAATGCCTAATTGGAGCCCGAAAATGGTCAAAGAAAATCCCAGATACATTCAATAAATACTAGCACATGTCTATTCGCTAATTGCACAATTCAATTGCTTAACATGCATCACAATTATATAATAGTCACTAATCTATTCTAATCTAACCACCTAATTGCACTTAATTAAATCTAATCAACCCTTAAGCATAATTAGCAAACTCGGAAAGTATTAGTGAGCAAAACTCACTTGATTAACGAGCCAATCGAGACCAAAACAACGAGATCGTCGCGAGGATTGACTTTCCTGAGGTGGGCCAAGCATCCTGATCGGGAAGTCGGCCAAACGTCCAAACCTCCTTTGCAATACCCATTTTCCAGCCGCCGTTTGGGGCCGAGAAAGGGTGGATCCTGGCCGGGTCGAGAAGTTTGGATAGGGGGGGTGGTGGTCCCAGGCCGAAGCCGCGACGGTCTAGGCGATGGCGCGATGGCGAAGTGGGAGCTCGCGGTGGCCCTCGAGCCGCCGGGAAGTTGCTGGAACTAGGCTGGCGAGACGATGGCGGAGGGGAGGTAGAGATGCGGCAACGCGGGCGCACGAGGATGGTAGCACGGCGGCGAACGGCAAAGGGCGTAGCTACGCGACCGGTCCAACCGACTCACCGGTTGCTCCAACATCTTCCCATCGCTGGGACGTCGCAGATCAAGAAGGAGAAGAAGAAATCGACAAAGCAGGAAGGGAGAGGAGGGCTGAGGTGCATGCGGTGAGGTGCGGCATGGACGGGACGACGACGGATGGTGTTACCGCCGCTTCGCGGCTTCTTCGCTTGCTGGGTTCCTCGCACGACTAGAACAGATGGAGGAGAGAGAGTCAACAGAAGAGAGGGGGGGCAAAGAAAACCGGTTTCTCTCTCTCTCTCTCTCTCTCTCTCTCTCTCTCTCTCTCATCTTCAAACATGGCCCACCATGAGCTGTCATCCACCCACAATTCCTAGACAATTTTGCCCCTTCTAGAAGCATTTAGGTAGGCCAAAATGTGTGGTATATGTGGCATACGAATTTGCAAGAGAAATGGCACAAATTGGACCTCAATCCTTCTTCAAACAATTCAATCCGGCCTCTGAAAATTCAACCATCGAGTCTTCAGTCAAATTAGTATTCTTCCTCACTAATATAACCCACTTGTATCCCAATTTCACAATAAAAATGGCCCTCTGCAATTCCTGATCGAAAACGGACTTACCTCGACTTTTTCCTAAAAAGTCTCAATTTGCGGAAAATCTTCAAAAAGCGAGTCGATGTTCCTAAAATGAACTGTGACATGACGAGCTTCCAATTTCTGAAATTGGGCTCGAATCAACAGCAATTCACTCCGACACGTTTTTAACGTGACCTAGGCTACTAGGTAGTTTTCAGAATTTTTTGGGCAAATGACCCATGGTCGATTTTCTTCAAGCCACAATGAACCCACTCGACTCATTAATTTCGAGCATCCAAATACAGACACAGGGTACCAAAACGACAATAAAATCAAACTAGTACCGATCAACGAGAATTTTTCAATTTAGTGGAGTCACCCACGATCAGCCACACATCTCAGTCAAACCGATCTATTTCTGATCTCAAATTGGTTTTATACTGTGCCGTAATGGCCTCTAAAGATGAGCACGGTCGAGAAGCTGATTCTTAGTCAAATTCTCAAGTCTATTTGCCTTAAAATCTCTTAATGAATTCCCAAATAGTCTAGTTATCTCGTGAGTAGCCAACTCTAAGAAAAACACTATAATCGCGTCGATGAAAAGCCCAACTTATCCGATCGAAATCAGGACCTGAAAATCAGGATGTCACATGTCTTCTTGGCATGAGACAATGCATCCACTTGCTTAATGCCCTTCATTGCCAGGTTGGTATTTCACTTAGGAGGTGTGCTGAAGCTTGATAATCAATGAAGTAACCATCCCACTCCCCATTGCCTGGAAAAAATGTGGAAGTTCCTATTGGAGAAATGGATGGGGTAGGTTTTTCAATTGTTGACTCAAACATGTATCTTAGTGGCTTAGCAAAATAGGGAGATACTTATGGTGCAACAAATCAGTGCAGCATTATGCAGTTTAAACCATCATTTTCTAGCTTGAAATCCAATGTATATTTATGATTCATCTATCATTTGCAAGTACAGCTGAATACTAACTGTTTTAATGATGTTGTTTTCCTATCAATTTGACTTACAAGTCTTCTCTTTTTATTATCATTTACATCTTGGTTGTCCAAATTGTATATTTTCTTGGGATCTACTCCCTTCATCCTTCACAAGGGCAGCCTCGTCTGCATACTGGGTGCGGCACCGGACATGGCCCCCCGGGAGAATTGTCAGTACCTCTGTCCAATTTTTATGATCTTTGTATTACGGTTCACTTGATTATGAACAGATTTGTCATCACTTGATCCTGGCGATTAGCATCGCTTTGGCAGATTTTTAAGATTGTAAACTTGGCCAATGTGGGCTTTCTTTCACCTTGGCCCTTGGAACGATATCGCTTCCCGTTGGGTCTGCATTTATTTTTGTGAAAGGGGCCAATGTTGAGAAAGTCCTGATTAGGAATTCAAGGAAGCAAGAAGAATCTAATGGTAATGCTGTGGAGGTTTCAACTTGAGAGAAATTATTGGATGAACGAATGAAGAGGCAATTTGGGATGGATTTGCTTCCTCTGTCCCAAGATCGGCCGGCTCCAGTACCTGATGCACTCTGATAGTGTTTGCATTTTTAATTAATAACAGTTGTTTGACATGCTTAGCAGATCTATGGTCTAATGTGAATGTTCCTGCCGTCACAAGTGTCTTTGCTCATTGAAAAGTCAATGGAGAATGTTGGGTTGATGAGCTCAATCGGGGTCGAAGGAAGTGATTATGCGCAAAATATGAATCCCCACTTATTTCGTCCGTTTGCACTTTGCTTTCTAAACAACATAGGCTAACCACCTTAGTCTTTGTGATAATGAAGGTGTTTCATATGTTGATGTCAGTGGGTTCAGTTCACCCCTAAAGTTGACCTAGAATCTCTCATTTGTTACATAAGTAGGCAAATTTAATCTATTCCAAATATGAACATTTGGCTCAGTAGAATATTTTATTCATGAAGAGAAGACAACTAGAGAAAGTTCAAAGAACCAGGAAAACCTACAATTTGGTTAAGAAGAAGAAGAAGAAGAAACCAAATTTACCGCCATTTTGAGAAGGCCAGACATTAAATTTGATTTGAGACCTAGAGTTCAGACTAGATGTCCTCCTTGGCTGTCTTCTGCATCTAATTGAAAGACCCCTATTTTTGCTTTACTTGCAGCAGTCCTTTCAATATATAAATGGAAACTTATATATTTTTGTAACTTCTTCACATAATGCAGCAAAATAAGGCTATGGAAGTTCTCTTTGCTGATTTTTTTGCAGCAACAATTAATGCCAAAGAACTGAACAAGGTCCATAATTCCCACCAAAAGACAACCCTTCAAACTTTCGAATCTATATAAAAATAAAAAGTTTTGAGGATCTAAATCATATTACTTTTTGGGTGTGCTATCACATTAAAAATTTTGATGCTGGATTCTGATAAAGTTGTCAATGGATTGTGTTTTTGTTGATTTTTTAGTATGATTTAGCAAAGATAATAATATTGGCTTTCCTTTGTAAATGGTCAATTGACAGGTTGAGGATGAGGATCATAACCTGGACGATGGCAATGCTTTGTAATAAATGGAAGAAGAAGAAGGGCCTGCAGAGATCATTTGCGAAGTGAATGAAATAACAGTAGAGAATAAATAACATCAACTTTCCTAAGAAGGGCTTGGACCTGTACAGGTAACTTATTATGACGGTATATGTCTAGTTATGTTTGTCTGGGACTAATTTGTTGTCTTTTTTCGTTTCATGTTCTATTCTTTGCTTGTGGCATGATAGAGCTCATTGTCCTTTCCATCCAAAGACTTGATCTCTTTGGTTTGGTCAGCGATGCAGCATATCCCACTCCTATTATGATAAATCACGCATGTTGCTAATTAGGAACATGTATGACAGTCCTACCTTGGGATGGGAGCAAGATGAGGGGATTGAGGTCCACAATGCCGCTAGTGGATTTTGAACCACCACAGATTTTGATGTTGGATGTATTTTAGTATGATGAAGTATGATGAAGCAAAGATGATAACATTGGCTTTCTTTTCAAATGGTGAATTGATAGGTTGAGTACGAGGAGCAAAACCAGGATGATGGTGATGCCCGGGAATATGGAGGAAGAAGGGCCTGCATAGAGACCATCTAGGAAGGGAATGAAATAACTGCAGACAAGAAATAACATCAGCTTTCCTAAGATGGGCTCTCCGGGGTAACTTATTATGATGGTATATATGTCTAGTTATGTTTGTCTGGGACTAATTTGTTGTCTTTTTTCGTTTCATGTTCTATTCTTTGCTTATGGCATGATAAAGTTCATTGTCCTTTCCATGCGAAGACTGGATCTTGTTGGTTTAGTATGCACGGAGTCACAATAGACGAAGTAAATTGCTAAATAGGCATTAAATCTGGGAAGAGGCTTTGGCAAAAGAGTGAATTTCGTGTGGCGCTGGTAAATTGTTGATGTCATTATGCATGCTTGCAGGTGTTGAGTGAATAGTTTTTTCTGTTAAGGGAGGGAATTACGGTCTTAAGGGGTTTTCTGTTGGGGATAACCCCCAACAGAATCCCCAATAGAAAAGAGGGTGAGTGAATTTTGGTCGATGTCTTACGGGGGTTTTCTGATAGGTGTGACAACTACGAATCACGAGGGAACGTATCTACATGGATTGAGGGCTACAGAAAGGAGGAGGGCTAGAGAGGAGAGAAATTAAGATGAAAATGGAGTCGAGGTGGAGATCGTTGAGGGCGGATGAATCAAGTTTTGATGAAAATGCGACTAGAGCGGGCGCTGAGCGAATTGCACGGCCGTTTCGTCGCTATCAACATCGGCTGGATGCCTCTTCGACTTTATTTTCTTCTCCCCCGTTTCTTCTAAATTGAGTGTGAGATTGCAAGGTTTGGGGGAGGAGAGGGGTTGCGTAAACAAGATCTAAGAAATAAAAAAAAAATGAGATAAGGCTAGGTGTTAGTGGGTTACAATTGAATAGATTGGGCTAAAAAAGTAGTTGTCGGTTTAAAACCCGGACCGATGTGGTCCACGCCGCCTTAGCTCGGGCTAGGCCGTCTTCGGCCGCCATCAACAACATCGGTGCCAGCATGTCTCTTCCACACTTTATTTTCTCTATTATTCAGAAATTGGATGTGAGATTGCAAGCTTTGGAGGGAGAGGGTTTTGTAGAAACGAGATTTAGGAAATAATAAAAATGAGATAAGGCTAGATGTTAAGTGGGTTAGGATTGAATAGATTGGGTCGAGAAAAGCCGTGGGCTTAAAAACCGAGACCAAAGATGAACGGGTGGATTGTCATGTTTTGGGAGGGAGTAACGTCGTTGATGTTGCTGGCCATTGTGTTATGTGTCATGCCAAAATCATCACGCTGGCTCATATACACGCGCAAAAAAACACACCGTTATTAGATACGCTTGCAATTACATCTTCTCGAAGATGAACGGGTGGCGTGTCATGCTTTGGGAGGGAGTAATGTCGATGACGTTATCGGCCAATGTGTTATGTGCCATACCAGAATCACCGCTGGTTTTCATATACACGCCGCAAATATTGGAGAAGGCTGAGTCATAAATATTAATGAGAAGGTACTTTGGATTGTTCTAATTGACCTTCTCCGAAGATCGTTTGGCGCCCTTATTGCCGTCACTTAACCGACACGATCGACGGTAATTGCTTTGATCGGCATTGGTGGGATAGTAGTATCCCTTATTAGTCTTGGCAATTGCCTCATGCATTGACCATATTAGTCTTAGCGACATCCAAAGCAACATCCAAATCGATGGGAGCCCACCAACCATGAATGGGGCAAGCCCAACCATCGGATTGGAGCAAACAAGCAGGTCGGTAACCAAAGATAGAACAAATCCCTACTCAGGTTATTTAATGCGGGTCATCAAATCGGGTCAAGCGACAAGGTTTAGGGACAAATCCCTACCCAAATTTCTTGCCCGATTTCCTGCCCTTTCTAGCCGCCAAGACTAATATGGTCAATCTTCATCGAGCAACGCCAAGACTAATAAGGACCCTCCCACCAATACCGATCAAAAGCAATTGTCGTCAACCGTACTGGCCAAGTAGCAAAAAGGCAACAAGGAAGCACATGCCTTTAGAAGGTCAATTAAAATAATCCAAAGGACCTTCTCATTAATATTTTATGACTCCAACCTTCTCCAATATTTGCAACGTGTATATAAGCCAGCGCGGTGATTTTGGCATGGCACATAACACAATGGCCAGCAACGTCAACGGCGTTACTCCTCCCAAAACATGCTCACCCATTTAATCTTCGAGAAGATGTAATTGCAAATGTATCCAATAACGACACCATTTTTTATTATTAGTTTTTTTTATTATTAATTTTTTAATATCAACAAAAAGAAAATCGAGTCCAGTCAAAGGGTCCAATCCAATTAAGCCGATGCGGACCCTATCGGTCGGGGTTTTTAAGCCCACAACTGCTTTTCTCAACCCAATCAATTCAATCCTAACCCACTTAACACCTAGCTCATTTAAATTATTTCCTAAACCTCATTTCTACAAAAACCCTTCTCACCTAAAAGCTTGCAATCTCACATCCAATTTCTGAATAACAGAGAAAAATAAAGTGTGGAAGAGACATGC